>JAMXBD010000565.1:0-600000 GCA_024138025.1 Combretum micranthum
TTTAATTTTCGAGTTCTTTATTGTTTTTTATATTTATAGATTCAATGGGTATACTCTGACATTTGTGCGCAAATTAATAGGAAGTGGTAATGTTTATATTTTTCCTATGCATAACAATTGTTGAATAGAGGGATCGATCATACATCAAAGGTATCTAAAGACCTTAGTATGATCAATTCTAATGCAAAAGATGTAGCAAACTAGTTTACTGATGATATAGATCAATTATGAATGGAAAGTGCACTATCCTCTTTTATTTCAGTCATGGGTTTTATCATGATTTTGGCTCATATGTGGAATGAACATCCCCAAAGTACTGGATTCTATCTTATAGGGTTGTATTCCTTTCCTAGTGTAGGATTCCTTATGGAAAAGGTAACTAGTAATTTTTTCCTTCTTAAATTTCAAGTTTATACTAATTATATTATTTTATATAATGAGAGTTAAGACAAATAGAAGATTTTAAACAATCTAATTGTGTGTAATTAAAGTAGTAGATACTGGTTTGAAGCAAAAGTACTTTCAGGTGCATGCATACCTTGTTTAATGCTTGTGCATGTTTAGGATAGAATCTTATATGGTTAATTAACTATATGCCTAAATAAATGTGCTTGCTGCTTGTGTGTGGTTGCTAGTAATAGGTGGAGAGTATCCATGCTATTATCGCAGTAACTCGATGATCCATGTGTGATGATGTCCTGAGTGGAGTTTTGCACGAAAATGATTTGAGTAGATCTAGGTGTTTTAGTTTCAGGAATATTGGAGAATATTCGATATTCATGTTTTGGACTCTTAGATGTTGAGGAGTGGCTAACATCATAATATGTATATTATTATATTTATGTGTAATGGGATACTAAGTTATCCCAACGTTGTTTACTTGGTTTAAACATAGGATAATAAAACGTTCGTTGTTGTATTAGTATTAAGTTTGTATGTGAATGTGTGCTTGTAAATCAAATGTGTGTTTTTGGTATATTGTACTAGGTATTGGCTCACTCTCTGTTTTTTTTAAGGGTACATATAATGATTGTGTAAACTGTTGTATTGCTAATTACTATTAGATAGTAGGCTAGGATTATCGCGCATTAAAGTCCCTCTAAGTGATGCTTCGAGAACATATAAAGATTAATGGAAAACATGACCCTTAGTGGTGTGAAGTCGGTTTGAAGAGTAGTAGGTGTTTAGTGTTTATTATAGAATATCTTGCACCAATAACTTATAACCTCGTATCTTTAGTATTGAAAATGTTAGTTAATCTCTTAAAGAATATAAGTGGATACTTATATAGCTGATTATGGGTACAAGTAAGTGAACTTATGAATTTTGGAGTAATTGATTCATGGGTGACATTAGAGTATTGTAGCAGGTTCTAAGCCTTTGTATGATAGTATGTGATATGGATAGGTAAGGGGTTATAAATGATCCTAAATATAGGGCGTTACAAGAAACTTATGCTATGAACTTCTTAGCACGGTAAGATGATAAGTGTGGGTAGATCATATGATTGCTAGTTATTGAAGTGAATTTAAATTTCTTCACCTTACGAAAATATTTCCTATTTATTTGGTACTTTTGATTTATTTACTGTTGTTTGTCTTCCACTTAATGTTTATATGCATTATATGAATATTACTTGCACTATTACCTTTTCATATTTAATTTTATATCTAACATTATTTACCTATTTATTTTATTTGTTGCTCCCTAAATATGCGAAAGAGTAATCATTTAAATGGATTGAGCTTAAAACGTACACAAATATAATGTAATTGTATTAATAATCCTAATTTTCACGAGGAATTGTGAACTCAATAATCACCATGAAAATTACCACCTCCTCTTGAACTAATTTATCAAAACAAATTACCAAAAACTTTCCTTAAGTCGACTAGGATACAACTTATGTTAGTCAACAAATCCCTTAGAATTCTATGCCACAAACATCAAGAAACATTTCGAAGAAACTTTAACCTAAACGAAAAGATGCATGATATAAGGTACATGAAATTGAATGTACATCTGTATAGATATCCCTAAAGTAGCAATGCAATCATAATGACAAGAATATTATATTAATATATATATGTGAGAGAACTTTAATTGGTATAGAATGAATGAAAATGTGAAGATATCATACTAAACTTCCATAGCAGTGGTGACTATAATGGAGACTATAAAATACAAGAATTAAGAAAATAGTAGTGAAACGAATATTCAATGAGCATATAATAATGTAATAACTATGGATCTAAGACATGAACATGTGAAATGGGATGATAAGTATGTTGTTTGTGCTTGTTTAGTATATGCTTTACTGAGAGTATTAGATGTCATCATCAATCATGTGTGTTGTGTCAAGTTTGATTATGTTTTTCTTCTTCTGTTGAGCAAAGTTGTATTGAGTTTATCTTAAGAGCCAAGCTGTATGTCATTCTAGTACTAATTGTTTCGTTATTCCGATATTGTCAACCCCTCTCACAAACAAACTGATGATGGCACAAAAGAGTAAATTTCTAGATTTCAATGAAAGAAATAGAAGTGTTAATATGTGAGAATATATATATATATATATATAGTAACGTAATAAAATGAGTGAAGACTAATAAATTAAAGATAAACTGAATTATAGTTGTGATCAAGATAAAGGAAAAGACCATAATGCAAAATACGTACCAAGACTAGTAAGCCTTATAACCATGACATTAATGATAATCACGAAAGTAATAAAAGTTGTTAATCACGATGAAAGTAAAAAGTGTTTATGTAACGGTAAATTCATGAAATCAGTTAAAGTGAATGAAGAGGAAAATGCAAAATAAGAATAAAAAATTAAAACATTAAATGTTAATATTACAAGCAAATGAAATAGTCAATTAAAATATTCACTCAATATAACATGTAGTAGCAATCATACTTATTAAAAGCTAACATGTAGTATAATCACGTTTTTTCTATATGTCCTTTTTAAAACTCTTTTTAGTATCTTTTTAAATTCCTTCAAATGCACAGATATTTACCAGTCAGTGTACCAGCTGCGTGTATAGTAATAAAATTTTGGTGAATGCTGAGTCATGTTCACAGGGAGTGAGGACTAGCTATTAACTATATTAGTCCTAATTGTAGCTCGGCAAAATTAAAAAAGAAATACTTTTGGATTTTTGGACATAACTAATCTACAAAAACATGGGATTTCCAACACTTGTAATTAATTTAGGTTAAGAGCCAACATATCTAAAAATCAATCAAATGTATGCTATGACCAAAATAAGCTTGCAAATCCAAATTACTAATAGGTTTAGTTTCTTTTTTTTTTTTTTTTTTATCAATCAAGCATTGGATAACAACTCATTTTTCCAAAGAAAGCAATTATCTTAAATTAACTAATCAATATTCCCTATTCCTAGGAAAGTGATCAATTGACTAATCTATTTTATTTACTAAACCTTGTCATTTTCTAAAATTTGGATGCCATCACTATAAGAGCAGCAATTTCACGACATATTTTGACCTTGATGCATTTCGAATTTATCCACCCAAAACAAAAAAAGCTGAAGATCTCTCTCTTAGCTTTTGGTAGCATTTTAAATCATCTCAATAGGAACTCAGATGAGAGAGAGATGTTGAATTAATGAAATAGTGCCAAAACTGTTCTAATATGCTTGCATGGCCGACTTACATTCTTCTTGCCTCTAATTTTGTAAAAAACTTCTTCCAATTGCTTGTACTTGTAATATAAGTCCTTGAAAACCTGAAATATCATATTAAGTGCATAAAAGTAATAATTCCTTATGATTTCTATAAAACCAATAATAGTTAAGCATGGTTTGTTTAATGAAAAGTGAGTATAAAATGACTTTATCATAGTAGCAATAATACCTATTAAACAATTAACCTAGGAGTGCAGTAATCAAATTAATATAGTTATATTTATTTATGATATTTCATTCGTTTATTTTATCTGGAAAAGCAGATAAAATCAGTATTTCAATGAAGTATAAGAACGATAATGACTACTTGATTGAAAGTTGCTAGCAAGAGTAAGGGTGGAGAAAATCTTAATACTATAGTTGGGAAGGTATTTAACACGACTTGCAGTGAAAATTAGATATAAGTATTAGTATGACAATGAGTAGCCATAGTAGTAAGGGAATGACAAGTAATATGGGAGAAAAGCAAATAATACCATTGAGATAAGATGATAGTATTAGAGATGTTGAGTGAATAGAAGTTCAAAGGTAGAAGAGGTATAATTGGAGTTGGTTATAAAGTACTAGAAGTATAACTAATTGGCATGAAAATCTTAATAAGTGGTTAGTATTGTGAAATGTGATTGTTGACTTAATAAACATAAAACTGTAGACATGAAGGTGATTGGGGGAAATCATATTTGAGAATAGATAGAAAGATATTGGGGAATAATTGGTATAAATAGGAGAGTAAACAAATATTATAACGGATATGAAGGTATATATGGACAAGTAATTGCAAGAATGAAATGTGATGCTGGTCAATTATAAGGTATGACATATCGAAGGATAACAAGTAGTAATGACAGCTAAATCTGGCTATAATAATGAGCTCTTGAGGAGACATCTAGATAACCCTATATTAAACCATAAATACCAATTATTATAGAATGTGGAATTATAAGTTCTGGGAGACAATTGGGTAGCATGAGTAATATCGATACAATAGCATCATCTATAACGTCATACTAGTGTAACTTATGTCTTTAGGATTTAAAGTTCAAGATTAAAAACCTTAAGATTTTCAACGTTGCAATTGCTAGTAGAGGAATTATAAAGAGACTATCTGCTAAAGAAGTTTCAACCAAAGTGATAGTAATTAGAGGTAAAGTACAGTGATTAAAATTACTGATGAGTTGGATTGATTATTCAAAAGTGAATCCTATAGTTGTTTTGAAGAATGTGTTAGTTAGTCTAGTAATTAAAATAGTACAAGTGTATAATCAAAAGGAGATCTTTTGTTGATGGATTAAACAGGGGCAAGAGGATACAAAATCTAGTGAAGAATGATCAGATACTATTGAGAACAAGAATGGATTCATAGAGTAATGGATATAGAAACAAAAGTGTACTAGGAAATCAAGTATTGAGGAAATAAAGTCAAAGGAAAGATTACAGTCACTTTAGCAGTCTTTTTTAACACTATAGGTGTCAATTATTATATCTCTTTCTCGTTGCGTAACTAATGGGAGGGAAAGATATTGAGACTGAAGAAGAGTAAAAAACAGTACAATAAGTAAATAAATGTTTTGGATTAGACAAATGTTGCAACTACAATTACTATAGGTGATATCAGTAAGATTCAATAAATGTGTCAAGGAATGCAATTAATCTAAAATTATCAGGAGAATTAGATGGTAAGAAGTGACGACTTTTATAGGCTTAGGATTAGGGATCTTCCATCATATATAGGAGCAACAATAAAATTAGATAATTAATGATCGGTGATAATGAGTGGCTTTACAACCGAACTAGGTTCACATACAAGTACTTGCCAATAAAGACATCGAGGAAGTTCAATTTATGCAATAGGAAGAACAAATGGAATCAAGTTAAAAGCCTTGGTAGTGACTTAGGGAACTTTTGAGGATGAAGTTCTTTAAAGGGCAAGAGAATGAAATGCCCTAAAATGAATAAAAACATAAGTAAGGCAAGAAGAGTAAATAAGAAATTAAAAGTAAGGGCAATATTGTCCTTGTTTAAGTTAGAAGAATAATTGTTTCCTTTTTATTTCCTTCCTTACACTGTCCCCTTTCCTCTCTAATCGATGTCTAAATTCTTGGAGTCTTCCAAATAAATTTCTACAATAACTATAATCTCCTATCATTTTCCTTTTGTTTATTATGAGACAACACACATGTGTGGTGATATCTTAGTGTATTGGTAATGACAACAAAACTGTAAAAGAAAAATAGAGATTTAATGAGTAATTTATGGAGGAATATTCGGAGGTGAAGGATGGGAGACGATGCATTCAATAGAAGGATAAAGGATTTTCAAGAAAGGTAATATGTTCTTGATATGTCCTCAATTAATTGAGTGTTTTTTTGTTTGAGTATGTGTAACGATGGTGTATATTGGTTTAAAGACGTTGAATGTGCTCATGAAGGGGTTTAAAAACATTTTAGAACTAATAAAACATGTCTAAAAGGATTCAAAGCAAGTTTTGGAATGAAAACGAGAAAAAATTCCCGTGTTTTAAGTTATGTACCTCTTTAAGTGTGAAAATTATGATTTTCTAGAAGAACTTGACTAATAAATGACTACATGTATCTAGTCATGTTTCTATCTATGCTTTTTACAAAACGAGATTATCAAATAACACGACATATACATAGTCCTGTGTTCTTGCTCGTGTTCTTTGATGAATTTTGGAAACTTCCCCTGGAAAAGAACATAAGGAGAAACACAAAGTCGTGTTCATCCCGTGTATCTCCCCACTGATCTTTTTAGGACCTATTTTCTCTATCTAAGCAGTACCTAACCCAATACCACTTGTATACTAATTTATGCATGTTATAATACCCTAAAAATCTCTTCTTCTTCTTTTTTTTCTAGCCAAAACTTGACTATATTCGTTAAGTTATTCAATTCACAATTTAAGTATATTGTAAGACTTTAGGATTCAAGTTGTAATGATGAAGGACTGGGAGTGATATGAATATAATGAGAGTTTAAGTAAAACAAATAGAAGATTCTAAACAATCTACTGTGTGTAATTTAGGTAGTGGATATTGTTTTGGAACAAAAATACTTCCAAGTACATGTATAACATTGGTTGATGCTTATGCTATTTAGGATAGAATTTTAAATAGGTCAATCAACTACCCGATTAAATAAACACACTTGCTACTTGTGTGTGGCTGTTGGTAATAGATGGAGTATATCCATGCTATTATCGCAGCAATCTAATGATCCATATGTGAAGGTGTTTTGAGTAGCGTCGTACATGGTAATGATCTGGGTAGACATAGGTGTTTCGATTTTAGGAATATTGGAGCGTACATAATATTCATGTTTTGGACTCTTTGATGTTAGGGAGTATTCAACATCATACATATATATTATTATATTTACATGTGATGGGATAATGAGTTATCCCTATGTTGTTTGCCCTACTTAAATCTAAAATAATAAAAAATTAGTTGTTGCATTAGCATTAAGTTTGTACGTGAATGTGTGCTTGTAAATCATGCGTGTGTTTATGCTATACTACACTGGACTTCAAGTCACTTTTTTTCAAGTACAGGTAACGATCGTGTAAACTATTGTATTGCTAGTTACTATTGGATAGTGAGCTAGGAATACCGTTAGCACTAAAGTCCCTCTAAGTAAAGCTTAGAGAACATATGAATATTAATGGAAAACATGGGCTTTAGTGGTGTGAAGAGTAGTAGTTGTTTAGTGTTTATTATAGAATATCTTCCAGTGATAACTTATAATCTTGTAACTTTAGTATCGAAAATGTTAGTTAATCTCTTAAAAAATATAAGTAGATACTTATGAGGCTAATTATGGTTACAAGTAAGTGAACTTATAAATCTTGGAGTCATTGATACATGAGTGGCTTTAGAGCATTTAATGTGTTTATTATAGTTATAACAGGTTTTGAGTCATTGCATGCACATATATGATATGGACAGGTGGGGGATTTTGATCATAAATTTAGGGCATTATAATACATAAAATTACTTATTTTTACTTATTTACAACAAACACACAATAATATGATGTTTTTTATAATATAAAGAACTTGTTTGTGTGTATAAGGCATCCTCTATTAATTTATCCTTAGAAGATAGAATAATACTTCTATATGATTTAAAAATATAAGTTCTTATAACATAAAAATAATTAGTTATTATAAAATAATACAAGTTTTTTATAAAATTAAGATTTTCATATCGAAGTTTACAAATGATAATTTTGAACAAATGTACTAAATAAAAAATTGAGTGTCATTATTTATTTCTCATTTAGGTAGTTTGTATCCTATAACATGTATTCTATAATTAAGATGTACTCTTTATATATTATGGTATATGTCATAGGATATGTTTTAGGATGAGTACAAGTCCCATAAGAGTAGGATCTTAAATTTCTACCTTTTTCCTTTTCTTTGATCGTTAATAACACCTATATCTTATACCCATCCTATATTACATATATATATATATATACATCATGCAAAACATATTAGATTTTAAGTTTATAATAATGTGTGTGTGTGTGTGCGCACTCGCGTGTATATATATGTTTTTTCCCTAAAAATTTAAGTTTATAATAACATATATAAATAAAATTGCTTCTATTTTATTTTGCATTATAAAGATTCGTTTATGCTATGTGTAAAAGTTAAAATCTATAATAAATATTTATAAAATTGATTTTTAAGTTATGTTAAACAAAATTGTACAAGGTTTAGTGATAGGAATAGGAAAATCCAAGTAATTTGTAGATTTAGTATTTTAATTTTTTTTTGCTGAAGATCTAGTACTTTAATTATGATATAGGATTTATAACATGTTTTTGGGTTTTTATGAATTATGAAAACTGAAATAAAAGGAGATATAGATGATCAATTCTTAGATATAGTGCATGAAAGATATAATCGAACTAATTGTTCCAATCAATTGCTATTATGCATGATGAAAAGAAACAACAAAGAACAATAGTGAAAAGAAAATTCAATCTTATTCAAGAAGTAATTTGGTCACCTAAACATATTACTAGTAACCTTTTTATATTACCATAAACCGGGCAAGGGTAAATACGAAAAACTACAAGACAAACAAATAAAATAAGCAACAAACAATTTAAAAATCCAAAAAATAGGGGTGGACATCACCCTGTTAGTCACAACCGTGATACGAGCCATGATTCTCTTAGCTCATATTTCTTCTTCATACTTCAAGTTATCATAGGCGTTATAGGGTTGGTGACGACCATCATCACGGGCGTGATAAGTACTGTTGTCTCCTTTAGCCTCCAACTTTTCCAATGATTATGTACTCATGCCCTGCATCATGGTTGTAGTCTTCATCATGGCCTGGATCACGGCTAGCTTGACGGGCATGATCTCTCCACTGGTGCTTGACGTCCAAATTCAGACTCTATTGTGGTCGTTGTCATGGGTGTTATGTTAGGTGTGATCTCCTTGAATGATGAATTTCCAATGCTTAAGCACATCAAATCAATCCTACACCTAAGTGTATCACATATCCTTTGAGATAGCCTAATTCATCATCGTTCAAGTCATTCATAAGGACTCGTTAGGCTAAGTTTAGCAAACCTTTAACTCTAGCCTGGGTTATTGGTCCATGCGACCTATGGTTCCTATCATCCCCCTGAGGCTTATGAAGATTTGCCATCAAATCTTGATCAAACGTATATTGAATAGTAGAATCACTCTCTATCCCCAAAGTCTATCTTACATCTAACATGTACTTCATTTATCCACTGGCAAGTTTCTTCTCAACTCCTCCTAATGTCAACAATAATGAGTCTTTCTTAGAGGGATAGGTGTTCAGCTCCATATGTGTTTGTCTCACTACTTTGGCTCTTATAGGAAATAATTTAACCTTCTTGCCATTGAATAACAAAAAATAAGTATTATCTCTACCATTATGGATCATATTCCAATCAAATAACCTAGGACGTCCAACATTATATGAGATGTATTCATAGGTATTACATTACAAAGCACTTCATTAGAATAGTGATTAAGGAAAGAGGTAGGAACTAATACCTGTCTAGTAACATAACTAGATCCTTTGTCATTAAGCTAATGTAACCGCTATGGTCGTCGATGAGCTATGGTTGAAAGTTGTAACTTATCTACATATGTCATTGCTGCAATATTGGTACAACTACTTGAATCAATGATGGCCACACAAACAACTCCATTAACCAAGAATTTAACTTGTTCAACTAGCACCTTCTCTTCATTTTCCTTATCAGAATTAGAATAATCACCTCTTTCCCCTTCATCGTTACTCTCTAAACTATCTCCACAGTTATAAATAGCGAGTCTATTAGGACATTGGGCAGCTATATATCCACAAACCAAACATTCAAAACATTTAACATCTCTAGTTCACTTTCTATCACTACTAAAATCAGATGATATAGAAATTGATTTCTCTTTTTCATCACTAGGCTTCCCATGACTAGACTCATGCTTCTCATAATCTTTTTTACTATTAATACACTCCTTTTCATCATTAGACCAACATGATTTCTTATTATTTTTATATTCAAAAGAGTTACCTAATGATTTGCGATGTTTGCACTGCCTTTTGACCTTTTCTGCCATCAACATCGCTTCCTCCAATGTTTCTATCCTTTGAAACTCAACAACATTAGCAATTTTGGACTTCAATCCAACAATAGATTTTGTAATAGATTAATATGGATTTTCCATAATTTGACTATGCATAATAAGGATTTCAAACTCTTTAATATACTCAGCTACGCTTTTACTCCCTCGTCATAAAGTATGCAACCTCATCAACAAATCTTGACTATAGTAATCGAAAACAAACTATTCTTGCAATAACTCACGCATTTTAGCCTGTGGTAACATCACATTCTCTATTCCTCATTCTACTAATCAATACATTCTTCCACCAATGTGATGTAAAACCTTTAAATTCAATTGTGCAACAAGCTTAACCCGCTTCACATCATCATTATCATGGTAATCAAATAGCTTTTCAATTTGATCCTCCTAATCAAAATATTTATCCATTCCTTTGGAATCATTAAAAGACAACACTTTCAATTTTATATTCTCAATATCGCGTAACCTTCTAGGTCTACATCCATCACGGTGATCATCAAATCATCCTTATAATCTCCAACTTGACGACTACGCACCAGATGCTGCACATTCCATCTACCTCTATCACCAACTCTACCATGATCATTAACTACTCCATGTCCTCTACGGGGTAATGGAACTCTCGGATTGTTTTCTAATTCTTTAACGACTTCATGTTCATGTGTTTCATTAGTTTAAGGGTTTTCCCTAACAATTTGCTCAACATTCCTCAGGGTTTCATTTTGTTGTCACATCATCTCCTTCAAGAAATCCATGACCTCTCTCATATTAACGGTGTTCTAAACCTTGGGGCCTTTACCATCTCTATTTTTGTTATTAGATTTTCCAAACATCCTCAAAAGAGTTAAACTTGCAGCACTATCAATCAAAATAATGAAATTTACCAACAAGATATCCACTACCAAAGCCCTAAACAATAATCTGTAGTGTTAAGCTCTAATACTAAGATGATACAAATAGGCATTTGCAAGTAATTTGTGGATCTAGTGCTTTAATTGTGATCTAGGGTTTATAATATTTTTATCAAATATGAAAATTGAAATTAAAAGGGATATGGACGATTAATCCTTAGATATGATGCATAAAGATATAATCGAAGTAGTTTTCTAATAAATTGATATTACGCATGATGAAAAGAAACAATAAAGAACAATCTTAAAAAGAAAACTTAATCTTATTTAAGAAGCAATGTGGTCAGAAAGGACAATTCAATGTTCTTGAGGGAAAAAATAAGCATAAAGTTGCCTAAACATATCACTAAGAATCCTTTTAAACCCCCATAAATAGGGTAACGGAAAATATAAAAAACTAGAAGACAAACAATTTAAAAATTTGCAAAAACAAGGATAGACATCACCCCCAATGGTCACAACTGTGATCCTCTCAGCTTATATTTCTTCTTCATATTTCAAGCTATCATGGACATTATAGGGTTGATGACAGCTAGCATCATGGGTGTGATATGGCCCGTTGTCTACTTTAGCCTTTGATTTTTCTAATGATGACACACTCATGCCCTGCATCACGACCATTAAGAGTGGATTTACTTTTATATAAATAAATGTATACCTTGAACAATTCCTCCAATTAATGAACTAGAAGTTGTTGTTTTTAGACCTAATTTTATTTAAAGTTAAAACTTTGTTGTAGTTAATTTGAAATTTATTTTTAATTTATATTTATATTACTTTTTTCCTATTTCCTAATTTATATTTTAAAATAAAATTACTTTTACAATTATTTTTATTTTTGTAAATAAGTGCAGTTTAACGAGCCAGGAATAGGTTACAGGTCTGGCTAATTCTAAGCTACTCAAGATTAGACTCATGACCTAGCCATTCTAGGCTGGGTTTGGCTCATGTTGAAGTCTACTTGTAGACTAATAATATCTGCATGTAAGAATATCCTCTATTGTCATTTCATTGATTTAATTTCCAATTTCGACAAGCTTGCAACAAAAATTTGGTAAAAAATAAAATTTTAATTGAGTAGTGAATTGAATGGACAATAAATTTGTGACATTTTATAAGTAAATAAAATCTAATTATAATTATTGTTAAAATAGAGATGGATTTACAATTGAATTTATTGTTAAATTAAAATTTACTTGTAAGTATTATCAAATAGAAACACAATTACAATAAGCTTATTAATAAATAAAAAATATATTTAATTAATTTAAATTAAAGAAAAAGTTGTGATAGAAATTTATAATTAAAATAAAATCCATTGTGCATTATAATTAATTGGATACATATATTTAATATGTGATGAAAATTTTGTCTCTAAATCTTATTAATTATAAATCTTCCCTACTAATTTGAGGTAGAACTTATAAATATTAAAGAAAAATATTTTGTCTCAAATTTGAGATAGATTAGTAATCTATTGCAATATTGAATTAACAACAATGATCTTTGAAAAAAATCGCAGTAGAAATTCTATCTCTAAAATTTTTTTACAATAAAATTCAAACTTTCAGAGACATGGCTTAAGAGATAGATTTGAGTGTAAGTTAGTTTATATCTCAATGGATACAACAATTAATAAAGAACCAACTATTCTATCATTAAAGGTATATTATACATGATCTCAATCTCACCTCACCTTTTTTATGAATTGAAAGTGTCATCTACTGTATCTCTTCATTACCTTTGCTTCCATTCCCTCTTTAGTGCATGATGTGTGAATTTTCCTTTTCATTTTTGTCTATTTTTCATTAGCTAGTGTACCACACAATGGCGATACCTAATAATAGTGTGGAGACAACAGGCAAATCGAAAAGTTGATCACCATTGATAAAAGGGCGTATTCTAATATATTCGGAAAATATATCTAAAGATGATAGGAAGGCAATTTCCCTATTAATGGTGATTTCAAGATCTTTGCATGATGAGTAGGAAATAGTTGACATGTCCGTTGTTGGTCTAATGGACATTACTTTCACCTAGATAAGTTGAAGCTCTTCTAAAGATGTCCAAGGAGTTTATGGGTCAGCACATATGGAGAGGCCAAGCCGTAACAAATATGTCGTCTTGGTCCAACTTTTAGGATGTTATCTTAGGCCTTTAAATCATATTGGGTCAAGTCCAAATTGCTTGACCCTTGGCTTAAGCAAGTCGGTAGTGGCCTAAGGGGTTTGCGTTAAACGGGTATTGCACATTATGTATATACACATGTAATGTGTAAATTAAATTAGAATTTTGACATGCATAATAGTAGAATAGGTAACTTCCAAAATAATAATTATTTTTTTATAAAATTTGCATGTGGTAAAATTCTATTGCTATATATACACTAAATATACATATGTAGTGTGTAATACCTAATAAATTTTTTCTTGCTATAAGTCATGTTATGTTATGACCTATCTTTGAAATACTATGGATGAAAGATTTCTTACTCTCAGTAAAAAAAAAAAAAAAAAATAAAGAGATAAATTGTATAGTTGATATATCACGATGGTATCACGGTAAGTTCACTTCCTTTTAAATAGTCATTCCTAGGGATAAACTTCGCCATTTCATTGCTATAACCAAACTTGACTTTTATTTTTAGGAAAAGAAAAATCAGCTTCTATTCTAAATTATGCTTATTCCATTTGAACCTTTTTTTTTTTAATTATTTTTTAACAAATTATTCCAATTTTCTATGTTCATCTACACTAAGTCAAGCTCCAATTTTTTTTTGTTTACTATGACCATTTTTCCGTGCAAATATTCATATAACACTCATATCCACAAAAGGGGATGAAATTAATTTCAAGAGTTTTGTCAACTAGGGTTTTTTTGATAAAAAATGGTGAATGAAAATTTTAGATGAAGGTGATATCTATAGTCGCATCCATGCTGTTTATTCTTTTTCATTCTAGTATTCATATATCACGACACACGTATGTAGGGCCAAAAAAAAAAATGACAAATAGTTTTTATATAGAAAAATCAAATATTTTCATTTTTAAAAAATAATCTCTAACTTCATAGCACTTAAAATCTTGTTTTCAAGACATGTTTTCGTTACTTATAGCAAAGCTATAATCATCTCATCAAGACACAATTTTTTTGCAAAATGAAATCATGTATTTAAATTAAATTTTATTTTAAAATTATTTTTTTAAACACATAATTTTTCTCCTTTTCATATACATTATCGATATGTATGTATGTACATACTTAAAAGAGGATGAAATTAATTTCAAGTGTTTTGTTAACTAGGGGTTGTTATGATAAGAAAATGGTGAAAGACGATGATTGATCAAGCAGGTTGATGTCAATAGTCACATCCATATGAAAGAGACTTAAATTTGAGCAATATGACTTCGACTTTGAGTAGAGAGGAAATGATTTTTTTCCTTGTTTTAAGTAGATTATTCTTCAATTTTAGGTAAACCTTCATCGATGCAATCAGCTGATACCTCAACTATAGCAAATAAAATCCTACCCAATCTGAAGAGAAAGAACAATTGAATTGCACACATGCCAAACTCTAAGACTTTCTTACTCCTCGGTTGAAGCATTCAAACTTAAGCTCGAAGAGAGAGATGCACTTGACTCTAGGTATACGCTAGTGTTTCAAAAGAAAAGGTAAGGAATAGAACAGGTGGGAATGGAATAAGAATGGATATAAAGGGTTTCTGTTCCTTTGCTCCTAATTTACCCCCATTAAGCGATGTTGTTACGGTGTAATAAATAATTTAAAATTATTAGGAAAAGAAAATAATATTATAAGATATATCAAGAATTTAGATAATATCAATTATTGATATGTAAATTGAAAATACTAGAGGGGGGGAAAAAAAAAAGAGAAAGAAAAGAGAGGATCACCCAATCCTCCCTCCCAAATTCGTTTCCTGTTTCCGAACATAGCGCATGAAGGTGACAAATCTAGGAGTATCCCAGATAATTTTGACAGGATAAGTGAGCCTCTAGGCCATTATTCCATAAGCTTGTGAAACATATATGCACGTAGCAGTCTAGAGGGAGGAAGAAAGCCAATTTTCAGGCGGAGTTACTCCGACGAACTTTGATCTTTCTAACATATTACCAACTATTTAAAACCCATATTGTCTCCGAGTTCTGATGGTCCCATGTGATTAGACTTCCTCCATCATGAGATTACTTCGTTTGTGGCAATGTAATTGGACTTGTGACTACGAGGAAGCTAGCATTTGCGTGGTTTGCACGTTAAACTAGATTGTATTATCATAATCTTACTTCTAATTTATAATGATAAGCTTCATATGCTCTAGTGTTAGTGTTAGATATAATGGGATGTCTTGAGATGTTAAAACAAAGAGATTCTCTTGTTATATGTATTTATATGCAAAGAATATTTTTCGAATTATTTGTGTGGTTGTTTTGCGAGAGGTAGAACGGATAACTATCGTTAGAATTGGATCAGTAGCTCATCTGTTCATTATTTCACTTTAATTTCAAATCATGAAATTTGGTTAAGGGCTGGCACAGGGTAACATCATTGGATTAATTATTAGCTCATCATCTATTCATCATTATATTCTTCTAATTATTTACCGATTCCCACAAACTTATCTATGCAAATACAAATTACATATGATTAACTATATATAAACCATAGTAAAATCTTTTGCTTTAACATGCGACTTTGCTTTTCTATGTATATCAAATGTTTAACATTTGATTTCATCTTTTTATGTATGTGTTTATATTCAACATGCAATCTTGTCTTTCTACATATAATACATGTTCAACATATGATTTGCAATGTAAAATATTTAAATCAAATGTAATTCATGTGATGTTTTTTATTTTAAGTAAACCGTATCGACTTGTGATGATATTTAGATAATTAAAATTATATCAATAGATAGGTGTTATATATCTACAAAAATCGAGAAGAATGTAATTATCATTACAATTAGTTATAGATGACTTCATTAAAATTATTATCATGTAATTATCATTACAAAAGCTTCAACGAGCATTACACATCACATGTAATATCTATATAGTGAGTAACTATTAATGATTTTTTCTAATACATGGTTGATGTCGTATGAATGGTAATTATTATAAAAAATTGCCCACTACTTCATCATCTGTGTTGAAATATAATTAGTAGTTATCCACCATCTGCACATATACATGATGTATATTACCTATTGAATATCTTTCCGTTATACCTTGATTAACCCCGGTTTAAATTTTAATGAGCATTAGAAGAAAATTGAAAATATACTTCGCGGAAATAACTTAACTATAGAGCGACTTTGTGTATTTCAAGTAATTTTGAGTATTCTTCATTAATGTTTTTTTTTTTAAAGCATATATACACACATATAATATTTAAGTGGGAATAAAGACATTTTAGTATAATATGTGAACTTAAAATATCAATTTTTTTTTCCTTTGTCTCACAAAATAAAATAATAATAGTAAATCAATTTCTTTCTGTTAAAAGAGAAGATTATATTGCATGAGGTTACTATGTAATAACTCTTTCCAATTTTGTATTTCTTAAACTTTTTCATAACTTAATATGTTCAATAAAATAAGAATAAATCCTTCAATTGTCAAAGTACTTTCTATGTTTATAAGCACCCTATTACACATGACTCATCTCTCTCTCTTTCTCTCAATATATATATATTTTGTATATGTAAAGGACAATATAGTCATCAAAAGTTTCAACGAATTTCCTAGCTTGGTTGAACTTTAAGAATACTATGGCCGTCTCCAAGTCCTATCAGTTTCCACTTAGCCACTACAGAATATTAAGTTACATCAAGTCTGAGGAATAAACACGCAGAAGATACTTATATGTAATGACATTTCAGTCCAACACACCAAGACAATATTTACTGACTAATGAAAATTCAATGAACTTTCAAATTCACAAATTTCAAGGCAAGACCAAGACGAGGTTGTCTCGTATTAATAAAAGAGAGGATAAAAAGATACCATACACAGTTACACACAATTTGATTATTAGTTTGCAGGAAATTTTATTATTCTATTCTTAATTTTGATGAGATCGGTCCGGTTACTAATCACTATTCAATAGCTTATACCATACCAAATTTGATGGAACCAATTTCGTTACTAATCACTATCAAATGATTCACACTAAATTGTAATCAAACCATTAAAATAATTAATATTTTAATTATTATACTTATTTTAATGGTTAAAAGACTAATTAAATACTCCCATTGGTTTGTTTTATGGTAAACTAAGATTTCCAGCTGCCAAATTATGTCGGAGTCATTTCAAAGTTAGCAGATACTTGGTCGGTTTATCTCATAGTTTCTCTATCTTTTAATATCTTTTGGGCATTATTCTTTCAAACCATAAATTTCTCTAAATATTTACACATCTTATATTAAATTAAATACCTAATAAACTCTTATAAAGTTAGACTTCTCTAGTAAATTTATTTTTTTCATCTTGATAAAAATGTTACTTAAAATTTCCTTTTAAAAAAGATAAAATATGTATTTATAATAACTGTAAAAGTATATGTATATTTTCACTTCTTAATTCTTACACCCCAATCATCAACTACATTATCAAAACTATAAAACACAACTAAATAAAATACAAATATAATAATTTTTCCATCATCAAATTTCAAATATACACATAAATTGATTACAAAATAGATTTAGATAAGATGTAAAAAAAAAAAAAAAAAATTAAAAAAACGATAGACTTTCAGTGATAGTGGCTATTGGCTATAGAAATATTAACTGACAATAAAAAAATTTTAAAAAAGTTAATATGGTTTAGTCGTTTTAAGAATAAAAAACATTTCTTTTGATTGCTTATTATTTTCAGCAAATGGTGAATTACTAAAACATATTATCAACCATCACCTCGAAAAAGTTAACCATAACCTATCAAATTACTATGCTAATATGACTATTTTATAAGTATATATAATAACAAAAAATATCTTCAAGAGTCTAGAAAACATTTTTCATTAATAATAACCATTAAATCTGTTTAAGAATTCGATTATTATAGTTAGATAAAATGGAAAACATAACTTCTAAGCTAGACCTAACTGACAACGTCCATCCCCATAAATATGCATACAGCTCAAATGCACTCTCCCCCATAGAAATAGAATAAGAAAACAAGATTATCATTCTAATATTATTCCAAGAATAAATAGCTAAATGTGGCTAGCTGAACACTTAAATTTAGTTTGAATGAATCCTATATGTATATTATCTATCGAATATTTTTCCAAACAAACGATCCAAAACCATAATTGTTTAACCTTGGACCTATATCCATGTTTTGTTTTTCCACGAAAATATTGTTGTTCCTAACAGCAAGCTCCTATCACTCTCGATCCCTCGGTAACATATATATCTCTCTCTGCATGGGTTTTGTGGGTTGTGGGTTGTCCCAGAGAATATTCATCTTTGCAGTTCCTGCCAGAACACTAGTATCCAAGTCACTGGTTGAGGTACATCTAAGGTCTCAGATTTTGTCGGCAATTGAACATGACATGACACTAAAACCATTATCATCTTCCACACGCTCATATTCATTCCCACTGCCACTTTATATATACCCAGAAAAAAATAAAATAAATAAACAAAATGTTTCAAGGACCAAAAATTAATTATCAAAGCAGCATTTTGAATGCCTCAATAGCTGTAGTGTTACCTAATTCTAAACCTCAAAAATAAAGAAAAAAGTCCTAGGAATGAAAAAAAAATATATATATAATTTTTTTATTGTACTTTAATATTAGGTTTTCGTCATGTCTGTATTACAACTCAGAAAAATATTTAATTACAACCCATCTAAATTCACTTGATGAAAATTAGTTGCACACATTTAAATACAATTGTTTTACCTAACATGAGTAATCAATCCTAAAATTACATCAAAATGTCATGTCTGAATCTTGAACAAATTTAATTTCCGAGGAAGGTCTTTAACATTATATTATGAAATAATCAAATGAGATACCATATTCTCTGATAATTAATTTCAAACCAAGTTTACTAAATTTAGATTATTGTCTATGCATGAAAATGTGACTAGAAATTAAATTGCAATTTGGAAACAGCGAAAATCTCCCTCTGTACTACTATACCAGCAATACATTAATCTTCCCCAAATATAATTAAAAATCTCACAAATTAAAAATCCAAAGACAGAAAATGAAATTAGTTCCTCAACTCTGATCCTAAAATCTCCGAGGATATAAAAGTATACCATCATTAAATCAACCCCACAAACCCAGATTAACGATAACTATAATAATAACCGAAGAAAAATAAAAATAAAACCCTCGTAGATTTACATAAATACAAATACACCAACTTACAACACACCTGAAATTGTTGTACGAGGTGGTACGTGCGTTCTTCATGAAGGTAAAACCCCTCCCAACATGCATAGGTGATGATTATGTTGTTGAAAGAATGATGACGATGACGATGATGACGATAACGATTTTAAGGATGGAAATGAAGAGGATCCGAGGTTCCTCTCAGCGCAATAAAAGTATAGTCACAACCCCCGGTCAATAAAAATAGCACAGGGCTGGAATTTCTTTTTGCTGCTGACATGATCACTCCGATCCTACCCTCCTCCATCATTAGCATTAACTTTTTTTTTTTTTTTGCTTTTCTTTTCATTCTGAATCCATTCCCGCTAGTATTTGACCGTGAAATCTGCTTTTTTTAACCCAAAAGTAGAAAAAAGGAGAAAGGAAATGATATCACCTAGAAAAAGCTAAGGAAATTCAAGTTTGAACCATAAAAGAGGGAGATTAGTGGTGTGTGTGTCATTCAACTTTTTTGCTAGATCAAAGAAGGGACTGAAGACCCTATACTTCCCTGATCATGCCAAGGACCAACACTATTACCCATAGACCAGCTGGAGGATGGATCCGGTAACCCGGCTTGGTCGATCGGGTTTTCCCCATAATTTTGATTCCATTCTAGCCTATTTTGGGCATCTTCAAGCTTGACTGACTTCATACGCAAACCAACTTCACTCTTACTCACTGCTGCCTGCAACTCCTCAAAGGTTGTTGACAATGGTTGTTGGAAGTTGCTAAGGGATATTGCTGTTCTAGTGTCCTTTTGAGCACCGCCACTAATGAACTTGTGTTGTTGATCAACACTAGATGCAATCAAGGAACTCATCATGGTGGGTATAGTTGTGCTTGAAGAAGTTGATGAACAACCATAGATTGAATTGTAACTTGATAGGAGTGAGCTTGGAGGAAGCAAATCTTGGATTGAACTCAAATTCCCGGCGCTAAAACCATTTCGGTAGCTGCTGTTTTCGTACCCGGATGAAAACCCTAACCCTAGGGCGCTTAAATGAGGAGGAAGATCATAGCTAGGGTTTAGGTTAGGAAAGGAAACATTAATTTCCGAAGGGTTACTAGGGATGGCACCATAAAATAAACTGCTTAAGTGGCTTGATCTGGAACCAATCTCAATTGATGCTTGGACTGAAGGAGGAGGAGGATTGCTTAAGCTTGCACAAGGAGTGGAAGAAGCTCCCGAATCAGAAGCCGGGGTGAGGCGCTTGGATCGCTTGTTCTTTCGGCATCCGCCCCCGACAGGGACGTTCCTTAGGGTTCCGCCGCGGGTCCAATATCGCTTGCAAGCCTTGCAAAAGTGCCTAGGTTGAGACAAACTATAGTTGTTGTAGTAACAAAACTTGGTGTTCGATGAATCGCATCGAGGACACCTAAGCGGTTGCTGCTGCTGCTGTTGCTGATGCTGATGCTGATGCTGCTGTTGGGATTGTAGGATCGGTTGTTGTTGGGGTTTTTCCATAGAGGAAGGCCTATTTGTTGAAGCCATGAAAAGGGATTTTTTCTCATCTATATCATCAACATCCTGCAATAATACACACAAAAAAGGGAGGGAAAAGGAGAGAAAATATGGATACAAAGAAAGAAATAGGGAAAAGGAAAGAAATTAGGAAAGTGTTACATAATGGGGTTTTAAGGGTTAAAATTAACAACACAAGAAAAAAAGCAAAATATTCTATTCCAAGAACTAGCAAACAAAAAAACAATGGGGTCGGTCATGTTTTTTGTCTAGTAATAATTGAGAGAGAGTGAAGGGAACCTGTGGTTGTGATGGCCATGCGTTGTTGGTGGTTGAAGATTGAAGGAGTACTATCTTTTCACAGTTACTTAACATATTCCGTCTCTAGAGAGAAGGGTTTTTGAGTTGCAAACGAAGAGAAAATAGACAAATAGCAGGTGGCTAACGTGAGGCTTTACTAGATTGGGTTGAGATATCAATGACTTGTTTGTGGTATTATGAGATTCGCTTGATAGTATGACGCAATCGTCCTTTTTATACAGTTAGATTAAGGGTCTGTTTTGGTTAGCTTTTTTATACTGATACATATTTTTTTCTAATAAATTATTTAACTAGAACTAAATACAAATAAAAAAAAAATTGATAGTTCTCGTGAGAAAATCAAATAGATCAAATATAAATAAAATATAAATACAAATTACATATATTTACACATATTGTTTCAATATAGATATATATATATATATATATGGATGAAAAATAGACTATATAATATGTAGTACTCTAATTTTTTTTATTATTTTCTTTCCCAATTACTTTTTTAGTTAATATAAGAATTTCATTATGTTTATGAGGTATTATGGATTTTTTTTTTTTTTTTGTCATAGATCATGGAAGATACAAATTTAAAATAACAAGTAAAGAAAGAAGGAAAAACACACATGATTTATATGGAAAAGCCCCAAAATGATAATAGTTGAAAAACATGGATAAGATTAAATCAATCTATTATAGTACCATAATAATGCAGTAATTTTATTACAAACTCAAAGCATTAAATTTCTCTAATAATTTTCTCTCTTTTTCCTTTTTCTATTTTCCCATCTCATTTACTCTATCTAATATGTATAATATCACATATAAAAAATTGGGTTAATTGAAAAAACATAATTTGTGTTTCAGTCAACTTATAAACACATGACTTGTGTTAATTTTTATTTTTTACAAATAGATGATCCAAGTTTCATACAAAAGTATCATTATGATTAATTACTATTAGAGGGATATGTGTTAGACTCTTATTGGTCTAAAAAATTAATTTAATAAAAAATATTACTAAATAATAAAATTGCTCTTCCAAAATAATGTGTCATGTTAATTCAAGATATAAATATTAAATTTCCACCAGGACTTAAATTTGCATAATTTAATATGTCTATTCATATGCTAATGTCTTGTAGTTTAGTAATATTACTATTGGTCTCTTAGGTGGGATGAAATAAGTTTGAAGCCTCTTTGTCTTGTTTTGGTAGCCCAAAACACATACACATGTTCATATACTTGAGCAACACTCGCAATATAACTTATTTAATTTAGTCTTCCTAAGTGCCCTTCTTTGAGCCATCTAGTAAACTATACATACTTGTAAACCTTCAATGGTCTATGACTAGTAAGGCTGCAAATGAGAGCTGAGCCGAGCTGAGCCGAGCCTAACCAAGTCGAGCTTTTAAAGGCTCAAGCTTACCTAGCTTAAAATTTAGCGAGCTCGAGCTCGAGCTCTAGCAGAGCTTTTTATCGAGACTAAAATTAAATCTTGAG
This sequence comes from Combretum micranthum, assembly GCA_024138025.1. Lineage (NCBI taxonomy): Eukaryota > Viridiplantae > Streptophyta > Magnoliopsida > Myrtales > Combretaceae > Combretum > Combretum micranthum. Next base: position 22,985 of record JAMXBD010000565.1, read on the forward strand.
CTCGACTCGTTTATGAAATGAGCTTAAGTCAAAGCAAGCTTTTTATCAAGCCTAACAAGCTTTTATCGAGTTTGAAATTTAAGTTAGAGCTTAATTCATTTAGATAGCTCACTTTCTATTTTTTTAAACCTAAAACATAATATATAAGTGTTACTACAATATATATACATAATTATTAAATAGAAATTAGTTTTTATTATTTTTATTATGTAGTTATAGATAATATATCATGTATAAAAAAATTCATAAATCTGTTAACAAGCTTGTTAATGAGCTCACTTATGAGCTTGTTTACGAGCCTAAACGAGTTAACTCGTGAGTCTAAATCAAAACTCGAGCTTGACTCATTTAAATAAACGTTTTACTTTGGGCTTGGGCTCAGCTTATTTACTAATCAAGCTCGAGTAGTTCGCAAATAACTTGGCCTGTGTATAGCCCTAATGACTAGATAGCTCCATACATCTTCTTTGGCAACCATACACCAGCAATACTAGAAGTACTCGATACTCTTCCTAGCTAGCATACCCTACGCGATCAAATACTTCTTGCACCTCCAGGCTCTATCAGCCTCCGTGCCTCTTTGGCTTAAGACTTCATGCAACATCCAAGTAAAGTATAATGAGCTTTGTCTGTCATATAGCCGACACACATTTTCTTATAACACAAAAACACATATACCACGATCATCTACCTCAAAATCATTATCCATATCAAAATTACTGGGAATCATCATTCATTGTTGTGTGAAGATTTTTTTGTTACCTAACTCCTTTTGTCACCAGCAGAAGTCGATTGGACACCCTCAAGCTACCACTCTTGTTGTGATATAACAATCAACATGATATATCAAACTAAGAGATGAACATTATAAATATCCTTGACACATGGCTCATATTCAATATTGTAAACATTTGCTCATTAAGTTATCCATCCTCACAAATAATCCTCAATCTATATAAGAACGCTTGGGGAAAGCTACTTTAAACGGGTTAGTAGGACTAAAACCAATCTATCCTGTAAAACATGTAGAAATGTTAAACAAAATCCAAAAGTTTTACCCATTATAGGGATTTCTTTTAACTGTAAATGCTACTGTTAACTAGTAACCACAATATTAGTTGTTGTACCTTTCCCATCTCATATATAGTCTCGATCCTACCTCTCATGGCACTTTACCTTCATGTGGTCACTCTACTGACAATGATTACAAACAATACCCTACCTTTTCCCTTTAAAGCACTTTTGCAATTAGACTATTAGACTCCAGCAATTAGACCATTTGTGACCTCGCTACTGAAGGATCCTAATTTGTAATCTAGCTAGTCCTTACTCAAATGATTGCTTTCTACCTCTTGTATTGACTAGCTATCCTCACCATAGATCACGATCTCTCATGAATCCATAGAACGAAGACGATAAAGAGTATAACAAGATCATCACTTGCTCATCAATTTCAACGTTAATATAAAAATTTTCAAATCATTAATGGAAGAAATAGAAATACTATCTTACTAATGATCCTTAGCTCATCAAAGCAAATTCAACTTTTGCTTTAACATCATTGGGTTGGCAATAGACCTGGTCATAAAAAAAATCTTCTGATTTCTTTCAAAATATTACATAGCATCTTCTCCACAAGTATCTCTTACAAAACACTATTTATAAGAATTAATGGGATTACGGTTAAGGCCTTGTTATTTTTTTTACCCATCATTCCTCATAGATTTTAATAGCCAATTGCCCTTTGTATCACATCTATTCGTATTAGTATTTGGTCTATTTGATGGTTTATGAGTAAGAATGTATTTTTATCATTATGTATGCTTTAACAAACAGTTTGTTTAAAAATGACAAAAAAAATGAAGCCAAAATGACAAAAAAAATGATGAAACAAATAGACCCTTAGACTTGACCGCACCAGTATCCTTGCATTTGTACTCATCACAATCTAAAACTCATGCAAACATCAAACTTTTTATTTTTAGCATTGGTGGCTATTTCTTCAATGTGTAGGTTAAGATGTATTAGGCATTGTCACTTTTGGTTGTTTTGACATTTTATTTTTATTGTTTTCAAATAGACTGTTTGTTAAAAATATATATATAGATAAAAAACAAATATACATTTTTACTCATAAACAAATTAGATATAGACAAAACGTAGATGTAAATAATATACATAAAAGACACAAATGAAAATTAGATGATCCAAACGGACCCTTGGACAATTTTAAAGAATATTTTGACATGTATGAGTATATCTAATCATTTGTAGAATTTATTCTATCTTGACGATCATGTGAGAATTTTTATTTTATATTACATATCTATCTCAATTTAGTTAATGCATCACTTCCAATAAATCCTCTTTAAAAATTATGTAATTTCCCTTTTTTTTCCTTTTCTATAGAATGTCATTATGCTTAGTCTCATTAGTCGCTCCGAAAGAAAGACCTCAAGTTACATACACAAAACAATCAATACACAAGTCTCGTAAATGTGTCATTGTATGGAGAAAAGTTTCGGAAGGCATTATATATCATGTGTAATATATAGATGTGGTAAGTAAATGCTAATCATTTTGTAATATATGATCTGGATGGTAGTTTATTGAAGGGTTAATGTCACCGATGGCACCTATTGATTAATTTAGTACTTGAACTTTGAAATTAATTAATTTAGTATCTGAAAGAACTTTTTATGCATGCCAACAGTATCCCCGTCAAGTTGTTTTAAGCACTAAATTGATCAATTTCAATGTTTTTTAAGTAATAAATTGATCAATATTAAAGTTTTGGTACTAAGTAATAAATTTCAAAATTTATATATCTAATTACATATCTTATCAATGTTCATGTACTATTTTTGATATTATTCCTTTTTTTATTTTGAAAATTATACACTATCTCATTTATATATTAAAATATAATTTATAGTTGTTTATCACGTATATATACACATAGTGTGTATTACATATTCAAAATAGTTCCAAGTTTTTGTCCTTTCATACTAACAATTATAGATCAACTTTTGGCCTGCAATTATAGAAGTATATACTAGCTAGCAGTTTTGATATAATAAGGATATTAGTGGCCAATAGGGAATGAAAAACACAATTATAAAAGAGAAGATTCCAAAGTGGTCTGCAACGCGGTTTATGGGGATAGAATAATACGAAAACATATTGATATTGAAATAGAAAGTAAAATCACATAATAAACAATTTGGTTTCAATATATAATAATCAATCACGTGATGATCTGGTCAAAAAACGAATTTGAGCAGAGAATTCGTAACAGAATATTGTAGTGAAAAAGAATATAAAGGACATTCAAAATCCAAGAACGGGACAGACAGCGAGGTACTGTAGAAGAACAAATGAAATGTCATCAAGTTCGAGGTAGAACCTTGTCAATATAATATACTAGGATGCAGCCCGTTTTAGCATTTGACGTAATTTAGAGAGCACATTGTTCAAATAAATTATAAAGTAAAAGAGAAATCACAATTCGCAAGTGGAGGAGCAACAATTTACTTTAATTACATTAACATAGGTATGGTTTAGTTCCAAATCGAGAATTAAACCAAAATTATCATTGACGATTTTAAAATCAAAATCAGATCAATTAGTTGGTTTCTGATTTACTTAAGAAGCCATCAGTTTTCCGGTTCCTAGATAGTTCTTTAGTTTAGAATCAAGTGGAATAAGTAATTCTAGTTGGTTTCATTTAAAAAAAAAAAAGAAAATTAGAGAAAATAATATTAAATATATAATTATTATGAATAGTATAATTTTTCATCTATTCGCAAAGTATTATTATCAACAACACTAATGAATATAACTTAAAATCATGTATAATTTAATTATTATAAATTTCCTTTAAAAGCAAAATTCATTTCCTTAAAAACATAAGACTACTTTTTATATTTTAATTTTTTTATCATCTAGAGTATTTTATAATCTTATATTACTAACTACAATTGATATTTGATGTATTTGTATATAAATTAACGGGTATTCTAAACGAAATTTTAAAAAGTTTGTTAAATTACTTAATACTTTAGACTCAATAATTATTTTGAATTTAAAATTTATTTTATTAAAATGTAAAATTCATTTATTTCTTTTATTTCTACTTGAAAAAAAGTAGTTCTATAGTTTTAAAACTAGAACCGTTGGTTCCATAGAATCGGATCGCAACCATGGGAGATGGTTCAAGTTGAGCTCGATTCTAGAATAGTGCCTATGTCTACTTTAGTAAAATTATATTTAAATGTATCCATCATTATGCAATATATAAAAACTCCATAACAGTTTTTTTAATTTTCAAAAACGTATATATTATTTACATAATACTTTCAGGAAACTATGCTGTAAGGATTTAAGTTTCCCTACTTTTTTGTTTTAAGACCTATGGCTTCATAAATTTAAGCATATTTTTCTAAAACTAAATATCAAAAGAAGAACATACAGTACTTTCTTGTAGAATAGTAATTAAAGGTGTGTGTATGTATCGTCATTAAATGGAAAAAATATGCAAATTTCCTTAAATAATAAAAAATAAATCATGAAAAAAAAAAGAAAAACTTTAAATCCATCCATTATATTTTAGATTTTTTTTAATTACATGACCTACATTTTTTTATTATATTTTTGTACCCAACTTAATACGACAAACCTAAGTTGATAATTGTTTTTATAATATATGTCTCAAGATTAAATATAAATTTTGAGAAAAAAATTAAATACTTACATCTTTTAGTCTATATGTTTTGCAATAGATTAATCCTTCTTCCGGCTAAAATGAAAAAATATATAATATTCATAATATATATATATATATATATATATCCTTTTGAAGTATATAGACTGATCTCTACATAACACAATCTTCCATGGAATAGGTATGTAAGAGGGAATCCCAAGAGCTCGATCACCAATGCAATGAGACAGCAAATCCCACTTCCTTACTTTATATATTTAATGCTCTCCTAATGTACTGTACAGCTCCAGGCAATTATTACATCCGAATAGATACCTCTGAACTGTATAGGGCTGTGACTGCCATGTTTATTTCCAACAATTTAGAATAATCTCGTCAGTCCTATACGCTCTATTGGACATACTCATGGGCTAATTGGTCTTTTTCTTAAAAATTTGTTAATACGAAAATAGGCTCTAGCCTCTAGGGTTTTGATGAAAGCTTAATTATGCATATAAATTTCCAATCATGCTCCTAAACTCCTCGATTAGTATAATAATTGGAAGGACATCTTCTAAACAACTTTAGGATTAAACAGATATAGAAATTTATAAAGAGTAACATCATTTCACGTCCAAGAAGATGTTGAATTGTTTTCAAATGTTGTAGCATCATTCCTGTAAATTCGGATCTTTGCTTTCATGTCTCGAATTTTCAACCCGTGGGACTTATTTCCATATATTAGGTTTATAATCAACATCCACTAAATAATTACATTATTTTAATGTTCTCTAGATTTATTTATATATTAACCTTTTATAAATTATGCGATGATAAGTTTTATATGGTTATCTCATAGACTAATCTGATCAATTTCAATCATATTTGATTTGATATGGTAACGAAACTAATAATTCCGTTGCCATTTCAATTTGTCTTCACAATAAATCAGAAAAACTAGTTGATTCCTCAAACACATCTAGTTTTTACGGGATCTAGCTAATCTTTCAAGTTAGATTTTTTTCTTATGATCCAATGAAAATAATATGAATATACATATATTCTTTAATTTTCAAGTCTTAAAGAGATCGATAAGGTTGCTTTACATACATAATTTATGTATGGTTATTGTTCTTTACTCAGTTTCAATTTGGTTGGATCTTCAATCATTTCTCATTTTTGATCAGCCTCCTGTCCGAGTCATATATGAGATTGTTTGTTGCTTGTACGAAAATATCCTTGATATTTGATTGGCACGAATTTTGTTTGGACATGTACTAAAATGACAGAAAGTCTAGTTTATGATGTGTTTGGCAATTCTGAGATTACTGATCTTCTTTGCTGCTGTAGGCTGCCATTTCGAGGTCTAGTCATAATGCATTCGTTTTTTGGAACTTTGCTGCCAAGTGCCATGCTATGGATTTGATATATCATTCCGATTTACGATATGGTCTAGTCATTCAAACCTTAGATTAAGGGATGAGTTTGAAACTTTGGATTATGCATTGAAAATTCCAAATTTAAGAATATCATCAAATTGGTTGGATCTCCATTAAATATATGTCATTTCCAATGCTCAAAAAACACCTTGATCAAGTTGACCAAGGAGCTAACAATAAGATAAAACTTAGTTTGCTAAAGAAAATTATAATGGGAAACTGTTAGTAATTCCTCAAATTTTGAGATGTAGATATTCTTTAAACTTTTAAATATTACAAGCATAAACAATCATTTTAAAATTTGTTAAATTAATAAGATAAATCACATTAATTTTTTAATTTTACTAAAAAGATACACTTGAATCAAACTTCATGAAAGGGTATTAAAATGCACTTTGATAAGTTTGAGGAATTCTTTCGTATCAAAATTAGAGTTTATGAGAGTTATTTTCAACTTTTGGAGATTATTTGCCAAATTATCAGAGTTTAGAAGGATTATTTGAAATATTTGAAATCCAATTGGTATATTAGTACATAGATAAAATTTTGTGGATTTATTTGCAATTTCCTTAAAATTTATGCGTTATCGTGAATTTCTCTCCAACTTTCACATAGACATATATGTAAAATATTTTTATGAACATGCTATGTTAATAACAAAGGAAACGTCATTATCTAAGGGGATTTTATGTGAAATTGTCTGCTTAGCTATAAGTCGTTTAAATATTAAGTAAGATATAAAATATAGTAAATGATGGAGACATTAAGGTAAAGAAAAAAATCTTGAAGTGTATCTTTTCTCCGGCCTTTCTCTATCACATATCAATTTAAAATATATCATTATCTGAATACTTACTTATACATTCAATAATAGATCACATATCCTTTGAAATTTTTAATATGCCTATCTTACATAAATAAATGTTTTAAATTATATTCACATGCAATTTTACGCGCTCAATTTTATGTAAGCAAATAATAGAATATTGGAGTGAAAGTAAAGAAAATAACAAAATGCAGAATAAATTCTTAGATAATAAATATACGATATTCCTTTTTGGTAAAAAAAAAAGTGTATATTCTGAAAGTATATATTATAGAGAGAGAATTAAGTATATCCATGTCTACTTGAGAAAGAACGGTTTATACTAACTGCCCTATAAAGTGTTTGCAGATAATTAATCTTAATATCAAAGCATATGTTTTTTTGATACCTGCACCGTGTTATTTGATTCAACAATATGTACAAATAAAATAGGGTATTAAAAAGTAAAATTTTGTAATGGCTTAGCCAGAAAGTAGCCCATATCTATGCCAACAAATGACTAATAGCCATTTCAACTAGTAGCCTCAAAGGGCCGAAAAGAAAAACAAAAGAAAAAACTAGTAGCCTTAAAGTTCCTAACTCATAGGGAGTTAGTAATTAATATCATGGACTTATGAATTATTATTTGTTCTCTACCATAATCAATATAGGGTTTCACAATCCATTCTTTCTTTAAGCATGCGACATCTTTATCACACTCTTTTATGATTTTATTCAATTCTCCTCCATTTTTAGCATGTAAATTTGATTCATTCATTCATTCCATAAATAACATAGACTTGAAGATTCAAATACCATGTTAGAAAGCAACAAACCTATTGGAATCTACCTTGATTCATTTCTAAAGCATCCATTCTTGGTAAGGGTTTAAGCTTTATCATTTATAATATTGTAGCCTGCAAGTTATGAATTGCAAAGCTAATCGATAACTACTGAGTGTTTGTTAATTGGTATTGAGTTAGTATCAATAGACTGACCCTATAAATGATCATTGGTTTTCTCTCACATTGTTTGTAAGATTTTTCTCACTTAGAGTTCTATAAATTTAGTATATGATACCAAAGAACTTTAAAAAATGAGTAGCATTTGATTCACAGTATAGGAAAGGATAAGGAAAATAAGAGTACAGGAGGCATAGTACAACACAAGTTTTTTATACTATGATTGATGTGCTAGTTGTGTGTATTTGTTATACACAATTACATAGCTAGTATAGCAATTTTTATAGATATATGATTTATATGTTATAGTTTATTTGTTTGATTTACTTTTATCGATTCTATTATCATCTAAGCATTATTGCTACCGATGCTACTATTTCTATTGCAATGCTACCACTATCACTATGATTCCACCACTATTTTTAACTCCTTACTACTTATATTGGTGATGTGGTGATAAATGGTGACATAGTGCTATTAGTTATATTAATAGTGGTGGTAGGTTGTAATAGCGGCAGTAATGACTACGATGGTGGCAACAGTAGTGGTGATCATAACGATGATGATGGCAACAGTGAGTGAAAGGTGGTTGTTGGAAACAATTAATTGCATAAGTTCTCGTTAAAAGAGTATATTTTCTCTTGTCTAGCTAGTGATTTTTGTACCACGTGATCTAATGAATGAAAATCTTGAGTTTGATCCGGTGAATTTCGTCCGGTGTTATCTTGTTATAAATATTGTATAATGACCCATTGTTAATGAGTTTAGTTATGTCCAATGTGTGTCTCTCTCTCTCTCTCTCTCTCTCTCTTTTTTAATTTCCGACTAAACGGTATTATTTAAAGGACATACCAATTGTTGACGGTTCATTCAATTAATAGGAAAGTGATTATCAGCGAGGCATACACATTTGTTAAATGCTGAAAGAGTAATTCGGGAAAAAAAAAAAGGCTAAAAGTGTGGGAAAAATATTCAACTTAATACACACATCCTGTATTTATAGGTGCTGAGTAACTACCAATCACACATTAATATATAAACGAGGTAGTACACAGTTTTCATAGTAGTCATCACTCATACAGCTACGTATTAGAATATTAGTAGTAGTTACACATCGCATGTATATTGCACCTAGCATGTAATTCTCACAAAATCCTTTTATTTTATTTTATTTTATTTTTTACAATATGCATGATCAATTTTGAAATGGCGGGAAAAAAAACAAATCCCTATAATATGACAATTTTGATGTAAAGTATCAATGTCTGTTATTGGGTAAAGCTTGTAATTAACGTTTTGGCCAAACAACTGGGACTTTAATTCATATGTAAGTCCGTGCAAGATGCACTCTGTTCCCAGGAAAAACAAAATGAAAAAGGAGCAATCAACCGGACGATGGACACTACCCTACAATAGTGATCTTTCACAACTTTAACCCTAAACCAATCCACATGACGATTCATCTTAAGTAAAGATGGCATCATATTTCCCTCAAAATAAAGTTTATTTTATGAATGACTAAATTTATATATTTTACAAATTGGATGAATATGAAATTTGAAGATATGTTACAAGAAATTGCGAGTTTGATTTAATAACACAAAATTTTATTTTTAATAAGTGCTTTAGAGATGTTATTAGATTGAGAAAAAAAAATAATCAATTATTATTTTACAGATTTATTATTTAGGTAGCATTTGGTTACAAAAATTTGATAGAATAAGGAGGACTGGATAGTACAATATAAGAAGTATTGGAAAGTATAATTTTCTTATACCATATTTTATATACACAATACTGGACATTACTGTATAAAATTTTTAATAAGAGATTTCAATGTTATCCGTTTCCAATATTTTTACATCATGAATTATGAGGAATAAAAGTTTTAAATTTTATCAAGTCTCATGAAGAGAGCTTTGTCTAATTTCAAAGATATTTTATAAACCAAACATGATACAATGATCTTTATCCAGTCTAATACCATAAAAAATTATACAACGAAATGATACCAAACATGATGCAGTAATCTTTGTCCGGTTCAATTGATGTACAATTAATAATATTGGACGGAGTTGAAAATTTCATTCCGAAACTCTTAGTGTTCTAAAAGCCATTCGTCAATAAGTATTTTAATAAAATTAAAAAAGAAAAAGTCTATCCTATACTTTTGTATATGGTGGTTTAATGGTCCGAGGCATGGAAGGAGATGCAACTTAAAAAGTGGACGTATTCCTTTTATCATGTAGATAGCGAAAACTCCAAACAAAAGGGACAAGAAGACACCATGTGGGGAGTCTCCACCTCACATTAGAACATAGCATTACAAAACTTTATCGGCAAGCCTCATTCTATCCTTTATATTCTTTCTCATTTCTTAGTTTGATCAAGTTTTATTTATAAAAAATAAAAAAAAATGAAAGAACAGTTAGTGTCAGACAAATATTGGAAATACTATGGTCAGTCCCATGTGGTGAGCAGCTCAGCTAACCGAGAGAGAGAGTGAGTGAGTGAGAGTACAAAATAAATAAAATAAAGGAAAGCATGGTTTAGGGAACAAATGGATTTTGTAGTCTCCCAAGGGATCTTCTCCTCTCCCTACAAGCCCATCATTATCTCCTGCAGTCCCCTCTTTCTCAGCTTTAGCTTTTGATGTTGTGGTGTGAGAATATATTACAAATATATAAAATAAGACTATGGAAGAGAGGACTATTGTTATTCCAATTTGTCCAGTAAATAAAGAAGTGGTACTTATATAAAATAATAAAACCTAGTTTATCATTTATATATTTGGGGTTCTCTTTCAATTTATTACATGATTTCTTTTCCCCTTTAATTTCCTAAGTTCTCTGACAAGTATCATCTAGATACTAAATAAATCTATTTATTAAAAACAGGTTTGATGTAAAAATTATTAAAGCACTAATGTATCATATGATAAATAGAAATATTCCGATATGGACTTTTGCTTTAATCATTGAAACTTTGAAATAATATGGAAATTTTGTAACTTATGCGAATCCCACGATTTCTAATACATGATCCATGAACCACATGCCTATAATAAATTTTCATATTCTACAAGGAGTGTGACAATATATTTTTAAGTCAAAGTCAAAATCATTATCAAAATTTTTATTTTCCTTTTTCAATTTTACACTTGAATTTTAAATATGCTATACATCATACAAAATTGAAGTTTTTTTGTCAAATTAGATGTCTCACCTCTCGTATATTTTCACGTTCTATCGTTCAACCAATGATTTATTTGTTGTAAAAAAATAAAAAAAAAAAAAAATAATAATAAAAACAGAAACCTCAAATGAAACAATCATCGACGGTGGACCCATACATTGAGGAGTCTAATGTTAATGTATCATAAGGAGATAATGAATATTTCTCAATTTTTCTTGCAGTTATGACGTTTAAATCCAATCAATTTAACTGGCCTTTTTTCTTGAGCTTTTTTTTTTTTTTTTTTGCCGTATCTTTTTCTTGACTTCCTACATGCTATTACGTGTCTAGGTGCATTTTAAATATCAAATAATAATTACGCATGAATTGCTATTATATAAAATAATGAATAAGAATTCATATATCTTATTAATTGCTATTCAATGTTTTATTTCATTTCACCAACTTTTCTTAAATAACCCTACCATAGAAAATGAAATGATTGACATGAAGAGGATACCCGATGTGTTACTACAATGAAGGAGGTTGATATGAGGGTTGAGATCGAATGTCAAGGCTTATATAAGGAGTTGAGAGCGAAGAAGAAACTTAGGAGGACAAGGTAGGGACCAACAATCAGTATCTTACACAAATTTGAGGATCATGTGAGAGAAAAGTCTAGGGACACTTAGGTTGGAGTTCTGCATTATCAAGCATCTACTAAGTTATATGGGGAGGGTGTTGAAGGAAAAAGTGTGGTTGGGCTTTCTAGAGGCATATCGCCATCATGCATCTTGCAATTCATGGTTAATATACTTTTAGTCCTGTATTTTCAATATTCATTCAATTGTAATCTTCACTTATGGTTTTGTTTTAGATTAATGTATAATAGAAGTTCATGCTATCCACCAACTAGCAGAGTATAAAGAAGTTGTGGATTGTCCTTAACTTAATAGCCAGCAAGCCTCATAATCAAGTTTGTTGTTGTTTTCGCACTATTATGAGAAGAAGGACAATGGTGAAGTAGCAATGAGCCAACCACAACCTGAATTCATGCATGACGTACATCAAAAGGAGTAGCGATGTTACTTCTCCTATGTTGATTTGAAATTGAAGGTACATAATATTCCAAATTATTAGTCCAACAGCTTCTAACATGACTCACACGGAATACTTTGTTGGTTCTCTGTCTGCAATATCAATCTAAAGTTAATGTAGAGAATAGTAAGTCATAAAATATTATGCACACAATTGGGATGGAGTCTTATATTTACCATGGGATTACTAAAGTAAGTCACAATGTTTGATTTCTATTTCATCCACCAAAGACATAATACACATGGATGTTATAACTATGTTTGCTTTTATTTGGGACCATATTAAGAAAAAGCATGGCTAGCCTACTAATTAGCAGGTATTAGAGGAGGTCAAGGTGTATTATGTAAGGAAATTGGGTAAATTTCACTAAAAGGTATCAACGATTGAGAGTGAGTTAATTTAAAGCATCAATATTTCGAGTGGTTTAAAAGAAGAATCAACATTTCATAAAATAAATTAAATAAGATATCAACATTTAGATTAATTTTCAATTACGTTTCCTTGGTTCATCAATGGTCAATTATTAAGACCTTATTTGACTTGTTTTTTGAAATATTGATTCCTCTTTTTAACCACTTGAAACATTACCTTAAAGTTAATGTAACGCCCTAAAATAAAGCATTACAACCCTCCATGTATCCCCTCTTATATAGGACACGCAAAGGCTTTGTTATCCACAATAATACAATCATCACCTGTAAATACTCATATGGTATCTCATAGGATATGAAACCTGTTAAAACTAAAAACTCATACTTCACAAAACATAAACTCCTTGTTCAAGCGTAAAATCCAAGTTGGCATCATAGTCAACAAATTTAACAGAAACTAAAAGCTGTTTACATTAAAATATTTTCATGTAAAACCAACAAAAGCATCCAACTACAATTCCAATTGACCAAAACATGTCTTTTCTTAGAAATTTGATATTTGAAGCCTAACTCTCGATTGGGTAGTTAAGTCCATTATCGCCATCCCCACTATCAAAAAATAAGTCATATCCGGAAAGATCATACACTATATCTTCTTCATCTGTACCTGAAATTTAAAAGAATGAGCGGCGACGCTTAGTACGATAACTCCAATCCAAAAACAAATGCATATGCACATACAATATATAGGTAATTCATGTAAATTAAACTAATGCAAATAGTCATGTTATCATCTTTCTTAAGCCAACAAAACAACACAGTCCAGTATTAGGTATACTCTAATCCTGAACTCGGAGTTACTCAGACCCCATTGAAAATCATACAACTCTTTGAAAATAATAATCATATACATATATAGATGAGTGGGTACTCCCCAAACACCTCGAATCCAGAACACGTAATTCTACCGGAATCATATCAAGGCACAAGTCCACTAGGGAGAACCTCACACCAAGATCATCAGGGTGCCTAACCATTATCACTGTCTGCTAGGTCTTTACTGGTCAAAGCCAAGCACAATCAACCATACAATTATTAACCCGAATAATGATTAGGTTTATTAAGAAATTGTGTTCCTACAAGCATTTAATCAATACTAAACTTACAGGCAAAAATAACAAGCAAGGATTGGTCGTACCTTTCTAAATTTTAGGAATCTAAATCAAATCCTCAAAATCTGATATCAACAACAACAAAGACAACCTGAACTCCACAAACTCCTACATCTACACCAACAACAATTCCACAAACTCCAAATGTCCTGTTACAACATATATATATATATATATATACACATCAATAGATATGATCGCATTATCAAAATACCCTAACAAACATGAATTCTCCAAAAACCCTAACTTGAAAAGAAATCCCCGTTATCTGCACTGTCTATTCTGATCAGACTCCACAAACACCAATATTTCACCCAAAACCCTAATGTGCGCAACAATAAGAACGTATAAGAATTGTTTAACCGTATTTTGTTTGAATCCATTATAGAGGAGATAAACCTACTGTTTTGAATTGCTAAAACCCGACTTGCATTCACCAATTCACAGATCTCACACATGCTAGGGTTTCCTCACAAGAACCTTCATGCAAAATCCAATCCAACCTAACCCTAAGAAAACTTATACAATTTCGTAATTAATTCATAAGAGAAGATTAAAATCACTTATTTTGGATCAAAAACACCCTTCCGGATGATTCTCCAAGATCACTCCAGAACCCTCTTTGACGTAAGAAGAAAATGATAAAAGAAAATCTGTCGAAACTATTTTCGCGTCTCGTATTTATAGAAATTTGGTCATACGCTGGCGGCGTACGTTTAAATCTTACCGGTACACACCCTACGCTGGCAAAATTTACACGAGCACTGGCAGTGTTCATCGGGGCTTTGAATTCCCAGATCTTCACTCCTACCACATACGCTAGCAAATCCATGCCCTACACAGGCGGCATTAAGAGAAACCCTATTGTTCGCCAGCAGCGTTCCACCCAGTGTTGAGAAGAACACTACTGTTCCCTTCCTACACCGTCTCTATGCTGGCGGCGTAGATTCTCCAGGAGGCGGCGTACAATCTCTCAAAAATTGCAGAAATCCGAACTTTAATATTTATTTTACAATCAAACTTAAACCTTTACAACTTATTTGTTTTGACCTAAAACTCATCCTATATATTCTCATGATTCATAATTCATTATATTTTCATCTTTATTTTTGTATTTCATATCTCTCCTCTCCTAAAAAGAACTTTTGTCTTCGAAAGTTACTTGGATTAGTGAAATAACTCTGGATATTTCACTCCCATGTCTTTTTCTAGCTCCCAAGTAGCTTCACGTTCAGTTTAATTAGTCTATTGTACTCGCACATATTTGATCACCTTGCTTTTTACAATCTTCTCCTTAGAGTCCACAATTCCGATCGGCTTTTTAATCATCGTAAGGTCTGGCCGCACTTCCAACAGTTCAAGAGCTACTATTCCTTTCGGATCTCTAACATACTTTCTGAGCATGGATACGTGGAACACATTATGCACTCCCTCCAAATCAGGCGGTAAAGCTAATCTATAAGCCATGTCACCTATCCTTTCAAGAATCTCATATAGTCCCACATATCAAGGATTTAACTTTCCTCTTAAGCTAAATATGATAACTCCTTTTGTTGGTGAAATCTTTAGCAAAACGTGCTCACCTACTTGAAATTCCAAGGGTCTTCTTCGTTTATCTGCATAACTCTTTTGTCTACTTTATGTAGCTTGTAATCTTTGCATGATCAAACTGACCTTGTCAACTGCATCTTGGACTAACTCTGGTCCCACAATTATCTTTCATCCACTTCATCCCAATGAATACGTGATCTACACTTTCTACCATAAAGCGCTTCATATGGAGGCATGCCAATCGACGCTTGGTAATTGTTGTTGTAGGCAAATTCCACTAGTGGCAAATGCCCATCCCAACTTCCTTTGAAATCTAAAACGCATGCTCTTAACATATCTTCTAAAGTTTGTATAATCCTTTCAGATTGCCCATCAGTCTAAGGATGATAAGCAGTACTGAACACAACCTTGGTTCCCAAAGCTTGATGCAGACTTTTCCAGAATCTTTCAACTTACATTCACCAATTCACAGATCTCACACATGTTAGGGTTTCCTCACAAGAACCTTCATGCAAAATCCAACCCAACCCTAAGAAAATTTATACAATTTCGTATTTAACCTATAAGAGAAGATTAAAATCACTTGCTTTGGATCAAAAACACCCTTCCGGATGATTCTCCAAGAACACTCCAAAACCCTCTTTGACGCAAGAAGAAAATGATAAAAGAAAATCTATCGAAACTGTTTTTCACATCTCGTATTTATAGAAATTTGGTCATATGCCGGCCCTACACCTGCGACGTATGTTTAAATCTTGTCGATGCACACCCTACGCTAGCAAAATTTACACGAGCACTGACAATGTTCATCGGGGCTTTGAATTCCCAGATCTTCAATCCTACCACATACGCCAGCAAATCCTTGCCCTACGCCGGCGGCATTCCTAGCCGGCTTTAAGAGAAACCCTAGTATACACCGGCGGCGTTCCACCAAGCGTTTAGAAAAATGCTACTGTTCCCTTCCTATACCATCTCTACGCCAGCGACGTAGATTCTCCAAGAGGCAGCGTACAATCTGTTAAAAATTGCAGAAATCCGAACTTTAATATTCATTCTACAATCAGAGTTAAACCTTTACAACTTACTTGTTTTGACCTTAAACTCATCCTATATCATCTTATGATTCATAATTCATTATATTTTCATCTTTATTTCTGTATTGTACAGTTAAACATTGGTACCTTTCAATGTAATTTATCTTAAAGAAATTTGATAGATATGCTAATAGTAATCTTGTAATTTTGTATATATTATCCTTAGAAATAATTGTTTCATTATATCAAGCGAGACCTTATGACTAGTCAAACCAACCAATACTTAACAAGTGATGTCAACCTTATGGTGCTAAAAATCAAGATATTAACATGACCTAGGATATGATGCTTACATGACTATTATGAGCATTACATGATGAGTCCAGTGTTAACTCCTTTGGTGTGAATGAGAAGGAGACTCTAAATAGACTTGTGGTTATTGAGCGTCGGCTAAAAGAGCTGACTCCACGACCCTCAGTACCATATAATCATGGCCACATATCCTCAACCACAACCATCCTTGGGTACCCTAGCCAGTAGTTATGGTTGGTGTCAAATCTAACAAAATTAAATTCTTACTCTAAAAATTTGTATAAATGGCATATAACAATGAGTATGGTCAAATCCACAAGGATTGGTAAAATTTATTTTTTGAAAAAAGACTTGATAAAGAAAAGATGGGGTTTTGAGGATTTAAAGAAAACTATTTATATCAAAAGTAAGTAATGCAATTCAAAAAATAATGCAATATTAATGTGTTCCTAACCAAAGGTATAACTATTGTACAATTCACAGAATTGATCATTGATGCAAAGATTAATTTTCTTTATCTTGAATAAAATGGTTATGATCATTAACAAATTTTAACAAGCCTATCTCTCCTAACTTTTTCAATAATCAAAACAAGTTCTTTGATTATTTCTCTTATTGATTAAACAACTATAAACTAGCTCTTAGGATTTAATTTATCAATATCATATAGAACAAGAGAGATCACCAATTCTGGCGAACAAATCAAAAGTTCAATCTATTTGGACTAAAATATATCTTCATAACATAAATCAATTATCTTTCTTATAATCAATCACGTTATGGTACCACAAAGATTAGAAAAATCAAACAATTACGGATTTAATGTTCTAATTGACAATATATTATTTTGCTAATTGAACGAAAGAGCCTTAAATTAATTTTATATCAATCAAGTAATATAATAATATCAAAACATCTAGAAGATATATAAATACCCGAAGACAAAGGAAAGAGAGATGATAAATTAATTATATCTAAACATTATTGAAGAACCAAAACTTATAATTATCGTTTAGCTAGAATAGAAATTTAATTACTCATATCCATGAAAAGAATATGAGAAAAAACTTCTCCTTTACCGTTATTGAAAGTTCACGATCTTGGTTTAATGGTGTTTTTCTTCCTCTTCTGTGTATGTTCATGGAATAATATATATCTCCTTGAATGGTGGCTTATGGTCCATTTTTTTCAATCCATGGCTCGTGAACTTTTTAGGGCTACTAATGATTCTCGTAAAAATAATAGCACGTGATCTACTTTTAGATGGTATGTGAGCCATTTAATGTCGAGACATATAAACTAAATCATGGACTCATAAATACAAATACTCAGGATGATGAAGTTAGATGAATATGCATGATCACCTCAAGATAAAATAATTTCCTTGCTTGATTTATACCATGTGTACTTTAGTTTTCCAAATGGACTTAAGATAATAGTTTGAGTTCGAAATAAAAAATAAGTGCATAACTTATTTCACATGTGATGGGTTCCAAATCATTGCAATTTTCACATAATGAATTGGCATATTTCCATGGAACATTGCCTTATGGTTTTGGAATTCGCAATTGATCTCGAAATTTTGATAAATATGTCTCTTTTCCAAATATTTATTGCACTTGAAACTATTTTTCGTATACTTTTAAATTCACATAATTTTTCCTATAAAAAATTATAAAAATATAAACATTAGTGTAATAAAAAGTTGGATACAAATATATAAATTTATGACTTATCATGTAGCTCACTCTTGTACCATCTGCTCTAATAGCTCCTCCTCTATAGATATACTATTACGAGGTTGAGCTATTTATCCTTGTATGCTCATCCAATGCCTCCGCTACTAGTTGGATCCTCAGGCAACTCCTCCCAACTTCAGATTTAACCTCCAGCACCAACTTACTTTCTTTGGGTAAACCACCAACTAACCTATCCTCTCAACATTAGCTACCTCTCGGCTCCTATCCAGTCCCCTCCATAGCACCACCACTAGGATAATCTAAGCATCCTCCTTCCCAAATGCAACCATCTATTTAGTAGCAGTAGCAGTCTTAGTACATTCTTGCACCACCTCTTGCTTATGGTTACTACCCATCCACTCCATCTGCTTCAACCACTATATCGCAGACAACTACTATATCACAGACAACCTATAGTACACCATCGACCTAAGTTCAACAGCCTCAAGTTTATAGAATTTAGGTTATCTGGTTCTTCATTACTAGCTGTTGCACTTCTTATTTTTGTCACTGTACATTGTTATGTGTGTGGAGACTTTTATTTGATTTTCCATGTTTCTATGCTCTATAGACTATATTGGATTAAGAGATATTAGTTTATTTATTACTTTAATAATATAGTTAAATTTATATCCGTTATAACTGTTAAATTAAGTGTTTCAATTTAAAAGTAAAATTATTATACATAAATAAAAGAAATAGAAAAATGGCCATTTTAGGTGAGACCTACCTCTGATGTGGCATATGAGGCGAGTCTTGCTACATAACTTACTTGACTATAGCTTATTGGTAAAGAAAGAAAGAAAAATCGCCTCGGTAGGACAATATCATGTTAGTGAGTAAGTTAATTCAGCAACAAATCCATTTGAAGATTTATTCCAACTATAGACTAATAAGATTAATTTGGTGTTACATTAGGGGAACATTTTTTCAATTTTTAATATTTTCAAATGGTGTAATTATTTCAACATTCAAAAGCTTTTAGGATCTTTTGTGATGATATTATATATATATAATATATATATATATATATATATGTTAGAGTTTGTGATCTGAATCTAATGAAAACCAGTCCAAAGCCACCAACCTCAAAAAGTTCCTAAGCCAGCCATCACTTGACTCTACATCGCCGACCTTGAAATAAAGTCTGCTGGCCTTACATGCAAATTCGCCTTTATTTCATGCATCACATATATAAATATGGATTTAGGGTTTTCTAGTGTGCAATATCAGTTTTGTGTTTCTTTTTTCACGAACTATGTACTCCTTATCCGACAATAGTGAATAATCTCTCATCTGCTTGTGGTTTTTCCCATCAAGAGTTTTTTACGTAAATCTGTATGTTAGCTTCACGCTTTTTTGCTATTATTTTTCATATCCGTTCATAAAAAACGGGTATCGGAGCTTAAGGTTTTGTTTTCTCACTATAATGACAATTGTGAAATATGATATTCCACTGTTGGATCGCAACACTAGATTTTCGTTATGGCAGGTAAAGATGCGAGCGATTCTTGTACAGATATATTTAGATGATGCACTATTGGGGTTTGGTAAGAAGTCTTCGTCATGGTTTTGGGAAGAAAAATAACGTAATGATTGAAAAGCCCTATCTCAAATTCATCAACACTTGTCGAGTCAAATATTGCAAGATGTGTTGAAGGAAAAGACTAATGTTGCATCATGGTTGAAACTGGAACAGTCGTGCATGACAAAAAGCTTGACCAACAAGCTGCATCTAAAGCAGCGACTATATTTGTACCATTTGGTAGAAGGTACATCTCTATAAGATCACTTAACCGTTTTCAAATAAATTGTTTCTAATTTGGAAACTTTGGAGGTTAAGTATGATGATGAGGATTCAGCTTTAATTTTACCATGTTCTCTGCCTCCCTCTTATTCGACCTTTAGAGACACCATACTATATATTCGTGATGAGGTTTATGAAGCTATGTGCTCTTTTGAAAGGATGAAGCATCTTGTGGTTGGATCCGAGCCTTAGGTAGAGGGTCTTGTTATTCATGGAAGGACACAAGAACATAATTCTGGTGGTAATACTAGAGGTGGATCGAAGTCTGCAAATAAGCATAAACCTACAAGTATTAAAACAAAAAATGGTACATTAAGTCTGAGTGTTATAAATTACGAAACAAAAACAAGAAAGCTGTAGCGAATCAAAAGGAAAATCAACTAGAAAAGTCCGATGAAGCCGGTGTAGCAGAAGACAAAAGTGATGGAGAGCTCCTTATTGCTTTTGACGATGATTCTAAAATAAGTGAGGAACGAATTCTTGATTCTTGTTGTACTTTTCATATGTGTCCCAATTGAAATTGGTTTTCAACATATGAAACATTATCTAAAGGTATCGTTTTCATGGGAAATAATGCTTCTTGCAAGATTGCAGGCATTAGCACAATAAAAATTAAGATGCATGGTGGAATTGTTACGATACTTGGTGATGTAAGACATGCGCCTAAACTGAAAAGAAATTTGATCTATTTTAGTACTCTTGATTCAAAATGGTACAAGTATACTGGTGAAGATGGAGTTCTAAAGATTAGTAAGGGTTTTCTTGTGGTGATGAAAAGGTAGAAAAAGAATACAAATTTACACGTTTTGTAGGGTTCTACAATTACAAGTGATGCAACCATTGCTTCTTCTTCCTCCTTGTCAACTAATGATGTTACTAGACTCTGGCACATGCATCGAGAGAATATGGGTGAAGCCAGTATGATTGAACTGAGTGAAAGAGGACTTCTTGATGGGAAAAGCATTGGTAATCTAAAATTCTATGAACATTGCATTTTTAGGAAGCAAAAGAGAGTCCAATTCACCAGCGGTATCCACAATACGAAGGGAACACTTGATTACATTCATTATGACCTTTGTGGACCAACTAAAGCGCTTTCTAGGGGAGTGCTAATTATATGTTGACGATTATTGATGATTTCTTAAAAAAGGTTGGATATTCTTCTTAAAAAAAGATTGATGTACTACCCACATTCAAGGAGTGGAAGATCATGATTGAGAAACAGATAGGGAAGCAAGTAAAAAGTCTTGCACTGATGATGGTTTAGAGTTCTGTTATAATGAATTTAATGATTTATACAAGTCAGAAGGAATTGTGAGCAACTTGATAGTTCCTGGTACTCCACAACAAAGTGGTGTAACAAAGCGGATGAATGGAACAATAATGGAGAAAGTTTAATGTATGCTTTCAAATGCTCATTTGTCGAAGTCATTTTGAGCTAAAGCGGCTTCTACGTCATGCTTTCTATTAATTAGTCTCCTTCAACTGGCATTGAGAAAAAGACTCCATAAGAGGTCTGGTTTGGTACTCTTACTGATTATTCAAATTTAAAAGCTTTTGGATGTCCTATGTATGCTCATGTTGATAATGGAAAACTTAAGCCTATATATGTCAAGTGCATCTTCCTTAGTTATAAGTCTACATTTAAAGGACATAAGTTGTGGTGTCTAGAAACCAGGAAAGTTATAATTAGTAGAGATGCCATTGTTTATGAGACTGCCATGCTACATGACATACCACTTAGCACTTTATTTGATAAAACACAACAAAAATCTAATATGCAGGTGGAGTTTGAGATTGATTCAGGTTGTACACTAAAGTTTAATTCTCAGCTAACCATCATAGTATTCCATTGCTAGAGATAGGTCGAAGAGAAAAGTTAGACCTCCACAGAGATTTGGTGAGGCAGATTTGGTTGCTTACGCTTTAAATGTAGCTAAAGATATTGATTTTAATATAGAACCATCTACTTACTCAAAGGTAGTTAGTTGTGATGATTTTTTGTAGATGGATGATTGCTATGCAGGAGGAGATGAAATCTCTTCATAAGAATGGTATATGGGATTTAGTAAAACTCCCTAAAGGTAAGAAGATTGTTCGTCACAAATGGGTATTTAAGAAGAAATAAGGAATATCAAAAGTTAAAGAAGCCAGATATAAAGAAAGACTAGTTGAAAAAGGCTATAGTTAAGTTCTAGGTGTGGAGTTTACATATATGTTTTCTCCAATTGTAAAGCACAGCTCGATTCAAGCCTTGCTTGGTATTGTAGCGATGTACGATTTTAAGCTTGAACAATTAGATATGAAGACAATCTTCTTATATGGAGAACTTGATGAAGACATCTACATGCAACAACTAGAGGGTTTATAGTCTCAGGAAATGAGTTCTATGTTTGCTTGCTGAAAAAGTCCCTTTTATGGCTAGAAACAGTCACCTAGATAATAGTACAAGAGGTTTGACTATGACTTCTCATGATTTTAAGAGAACCAGTTTGGACAAATTGTGTTTATTGTAAGAAGAGTAATGATGGGTCATTAGTATATTTGCTCTTGTACATCAATGATATGTTGATAATAGCCAAAGATATAGAAGAGATAAAAAAAAGATCAAGGCTCTGTTGGGCAGAGAGTTTGAGATGAAAGACTTGGGAGCAGCAAAGAAAATACTTAGAATGAAAATTCTAAGGGATAGAAAAGCAGATAAATTGCATCTAAGTCAAAAGGGGTACATTAAGAAAATTCTTAACAGGTTCAATATGCAGAGTGCTAAACTTATTAGTACTCTTTTAACAACTCATTTCAGACTTTCATCTACTTTGTCTATACAATCAGATGATAAGGTTAACTATATGTCACGAGTTATATATTCTAGTGCAATAGGATCTCTTATGTATGCTATGGTTTGCACATGGCAAATTCTGATAAGGAACAGTAGAAAGCAGTTCAGTGGATTTTCAAAGAAGATCTCTCACAAAGTATTTCTTTACAATTGGTGATTGTGCTATTAGTTGAAAAGCTACTTTGCAAGCTTAGTTGCTTTGTCTACTACTAAAGCGGAGTATATGGCTATTACCAAAGCCTGTAAGTATTTGGTTAAAGGGACTATTTAGTGAACTCAATGAAGACTTGTAGATTACTATAGAATTTAGTGGTAGTTAGAGTGCTATCTTTCTTACAAAATACCAGATGTTTCATGAGAGGACGAAGCACATTGAGGTTCGGTATCATTTTGTGTGTAATTTTATTGCTTGTGGAGATATTGCTATGAGCAAAATTAGTACTCATGATAATCCTATAGATATGATGACCAAGTGACTTCCTATTGCCAAGTTTAAGTATTGCTTGGACTTGGTCAGTGTTCGTTGCCAATTCATCCCCTTTAGGGGTTTATGGAAGAGATGGAGAATGTTTTGTTTGTATGTTGATGATTGGAGTCTATGTTTCTACTTTGCTATTGAATTTGTATTGAGGTAGAGATTGTTGGAGTTTATGACTCGAATTCAGTGAAAACCAGTCCAAAGCCACTAGCTTTGGAGTTAAGGCCACCGTCCTTAAGTTGAACTTAAAAAGTTCTTAAGCCAGCCATCACTTAACTCTACACTGCTGGCCTTGAAATAAAGGTTGCCAGCTTTGAGCAGGCTTACATGAAAATTCCTTTATTTCATGCATCAGATATATAAATATGGATTCAGGGTTTTCTAGTGTATAGTATCAGTTTTGGTGTTGTTTTTTTTTTTTTATGAACTTTATACTCCTTATTCAACAATAGTGAATTGTCTCTTCTCTGTCCATGGTTTTTCTGTCAAGAGTTTTCACGTAAATCTATGTATATGCTTTACGTTTTCTTACCATTATTTTTCATATTGTTTATAACAATATATAAATTTTAAGATGTCATGCTATCTTAACTTAAATAGCAGGATGAATTACATTGACCACCCCTATAAGTTTTGTAAACTATATCAACTTTTAGATTTAAAAATACAACATTCTTACCATTGGTTTAACTTGTGTTGATGTACATGTGGCACAAATGCAAACATGCACACTTAGATGCAAATGCTAACACATCTTGCCATATCAATATTATTAATAAATTTACTAAAATTAAAATATAGTAATATATAGATATATCATAATTAACTAAAATAAAAATAAATAAATAAATTTATTAATTATTTAGCTAGATAAAACAAATATATTTAATTAAATGATAACATTATATGCATATTAGTTAAAATAAAATTAATAAAAATTAAAAAGTTAAAAAAAAAGGACAAAAGCATGGAAAAAGAAAAAAAGCATAAGCTACCTACGACTAAGAATAACTGGAGAGTAACCATAACTAAACAAAGGCCACCACCGGCCTTAGGATAACTAGAAAGTAATCACAATTAAACAAATGAGTTGCAACCCACTCCTTAAAGTAGGGTATTGATATAATTATAAAGGTTATATGGTTGATGAATATATTTTATTTAAATAAAACTTGCAAAATCTCTTCATGTGTTTGCTTATTATTAAAAACAGTTATAAGAAAATTATCACTACCATGTATTAACTCTTTCACATTATCTATATTTTTACTTGCAAATAGTTCACTTTATTATAATAATAATAATTTGGTTCTTTGCTTGTTCTTTATGAACTTGCTATTATAATATTTAATTGAATTTTAACCTTGGAAGTTATTCCATAAGAAATCACTATTATAGAAATTCCAAATAGTTATTTATAATCTAAACTTTAGTTATAAATAACTATCTCGTTCTCCTTCCTCTTCTTACCTATCTATTAGAAATAAATATGACAAATAATGGCAAAAACGAAAAATAAAGCACACACAAGATTTACGTGGAAAACCCTAAACGAGAATAACTCTCACTATATATTAAAAAAGAAGTACAGAGGATGTGTATACAAATGATCCAATTAATCTAGATTCACAAAACCTAGAAAAACAACACACACACACACACACACACACACACACACACATATGTGTATGCATAAGCCAGCAGTTGAAAAACCAATGTCACAATTGAATGTTGGCTTAAGGCTAACAGCTTTAAGAGAAAGGCCAGCGGCATTGCTTATGTAAGCTGGTGGCTTTAAGCTGGCCTACCGAAATCCATAGCCTCGGAAATAATTTCAAGGCTAGTTGGTGTTCACATGTAAGCTGTTGGCTTTGATCCAAAGCTGGCAACTTTGACTAATTTGGGTTACACATCCAATATTCTCCATCTTGACACAAATTCAGGAGCAAAAATACAATATAAACTCCAACCTTCAACATAAAACAAAGCATTCTTCTCCTCTTTCACAAACCCCTAAGGGGGATGAATCGGTAACAAACACTAACCAAGTCTAGACGGTGCTCAAACTTGGCTATAAGAAGTGTCTTAGTCATCAGATCAATAGAGTTATCTTGACTACTTACATTAATCACAATAATATCACCACAAGTAATAACATCACAAACAAAGTGATACCTGATATCAATATGCTTTGTCCTCTCATGAAACATCTTATCCTTGGGGAGATAGATTGTACTCTGACTGTCACAATAGATTGTAGTAGTCTTCAAGTCATCACTGAGTTCACCAAATAATCCTTGCAACCAAATAGCTTCTTTAAAACCTTCTATAATAGCCATATATTCAACTTCAGTAGTGGATAGAGCAACTGTAGCTTGCAAAGTGGCTTTCCAACTGATTGCACAACTCAAGAGTAAAAATATATCCAATGAGAGATCTTCTTTTATTTAAGCCTCCAGCAAAATTAGAATCAACAGATCTAATAATTCCATCTCTAGTTCTACCAAATTATAGACAAACATTAGTAATAATTCTTAAGTATCTAAAAATTTACTAAACAACTTATCAGTATTCCTTACTAGGATTTGCCATATATTTACTACAATACTTCAATATATGACAAATCTGGGTGTTTACAGACCATAGCATACAGAAGAAATCCTACAGCACTAGAATGTGGAACCCTTGTCATATAGTCAATTTCATCATCTAATTGTGGAGACAAAGCAAATGAAAGTTTGAAATGAGCTGCTAAAGGAATGTTGTTAGGCTTAGCATTTTTCATATTAAACCTGCAAAGAATTTTCTCAATATACCCCTTTTGACTTATATGCAGCGTACCTACTTTTTCTACCTCTTAAAATTTACATCACAAGTATCTTCTTTGCTGCTTCCAAGTCTTTCATCTCAAACTTTTACTCAATTGTATTTTAACCTTTCTAATCTATCCTATATCCTTGGCTGCTATCAAATATCATCAACGTACAAGAGTAAATATATAAAAGATCCATCATTACGCTTCTTGAAATAGATATAACTATCAAAATTGCTTCTCTTGAAATCATGAGAAGTCATAAATGAGTCAAACCTCTTGTATCATTGTCTGGGTGATTGCTTCAAGCCATAAAGTGATTTCCTTAACATACAAACATGCTCCCCTTTTCCTGAGACCACAAAGCCCTCTAGTTATTGCATGTAGATATCTTTTTTAAGCTCTCCATTTATGAAAGCTATCTTCACATCTTATTGTTCAAGCTCAACATCTTGCATAGCTACAATACCAAGTAAGGCTCGAATCGAGCTATGTTTTACAATAGGAGAAAACACATCAGTAAAATCTATACCTGATGCCTATGTAGCCTTTTGCAATAAGTCTTCCTTTGCATCTGGGTTCTTTAACTTCTAGTGTTCCTTCTTTCTTCTTGAATACCCATTTACACCAAACAGTCTTCTTCCCTTTAGGAAGCTTCACTAAATTCCCATGTGCCATTCTTATGAAGAGATTCCATTTCCTCCATCATAGCAATTATCCACTTACCAGAATTATCACAACTAACACCCTCTGAATAAGTAGATGGCTTCATATTAGAATCAATATCCTCTACCACATTGAGAGCATAAGCAACGATATCTGCCTTAGCATATCTCTATGGGGGCCTAGCTTCTCTCTTAGGTCTATCTTTAGCAATGATACTGCTGCTGTGGTAGTATAGAAATAGGCTGAGAAGTAGGCTTTGGTGTAGAACCTGAATCAATCTCAAACTTTAACTGCATAATTGATTTTTATAGTACTTTATCAAATGAAGTGTTAGAAGATAAGTCATGTAACATAGATGTTTTTATCAAAAATGACATCTCTACTGATAATGACTTTCTCTAATTCAGGACACAACAACTTGTATTCATTGATACCAAGCTTAAAACCAAGGAATATACATTTCAGAGATCTAAGCTCAAGTTTCCCATTATCAACATGAGCATATGCATGACATCTGAAAATCTTTAATTCGGAATAATTAGCAAGAGTACTAGACCATACCTCTTGTGGAGTCTTCTTCTTAATAGCAGTTGATGGATACCTTGTTAATAAAAAAACATGCTATAGAAGCTGCTTCAGCCCATAATGACCTCGATAACTAAGCATTTGAAAGCATACATCCAACTTTCTCCATAATAGTTCTATTCATCCGTTATGTTACTCCATTTTGTTGAGGTGTACTAGGAACTGTTAGATGCCTCACAATTCCTTCTGACTTGCACATAACATTAAAATCATTAGAATAGAACTCTAAACCATTATCAGTATGAAAACGCTTTACTTGTTTCCCTGTCTGTTTCTCAATTGTTGTCTTCCACTCTTTAAATGTGGGTAGAACATCATTTTTCTGTTACAGAAAGAATACCCAAAATCTTCTCGACAAATCATCAATAATTATCATCATGTAAATAGCATCTCCACTAGAAAGCACTCTAGATGGTCCCCAAAGATCATAATGAATATAATCAAGCATACCCTTTGTATTATGAGTACCTATGGTGAATCTTACTCTCTTTTTCTTTCAAAAACATGTTCACAAAATTTTAATTTGCTGATGCTTTGCCCATCAAGAAGTCTTCTTCTACTCAATTTAGCCATATCGACTTCACTCATATGCCCTAGATGCATGTGCCATAGTCTAGTAGCATCATCATCTGAAGAAGAAGTGACGGCCGCATCACCTGCAACCACAAAACCCTGCAATACATATAAGTTAACATTCTTTTTTTGCCCCTTCATCACCACAAGTGAACCTTTTACTGATCCTAGGAATTCCGCCTTCACCTGTGTACTTGTACCCTTTTGTATCAAGAGTACTCAAAGAAATCAATTTTTTTTTCAAGTTAGGTATATGTCTCATATCACCAAGTGTCCTAACAACATCATCAAACATTTTAATTTTGATGATATCAATGCTTGCAACCCTGCAAGAAGCATTATTACCTAACAAGATAATACCTTTGGATACCTTTTCATATGTTGAAAACTAGTCCTGATTATGACAAATATGAAAAGTACAACCAGAATCAAGAATCCACTCCTTATGAGTCTGAGGATCATCATTAGAAGCAACAAGAAGTTCTCCACCATTGGGTCTTCAGCTACATCAGCTTTACCTGATTTTTCTAGTTGTTTCCCCTTTTGATTTTCAATAGCTCTCTTATTCTTGTTCTGTAATTTATAACATTCAGATTTGATGTGTCCTTTCTTCTTACAATACTTGCATATCTTATTCCTGTTTGCAGACTTTGATCTTCCTCTTGAATTACCGCCAAAATTGCATTTTTGACTCTTACCACAAGTAACAAGACCCTTTGCCTAAGTCTCAGATCCAATCACAAGTTGCTTCATCTTCTCAAATGAGTCTAAAGCTTCATAAACTTCATCAATGGTAAGAGAATCATGACTATATAAAAATAATGTCTCTAGAAGTTGAATAAGAAGAAGGTAGCGAACACAATAAAATTAAAGCTAAATCCTCTTCGTCATACTTAACCTCTAAAGTTTCCAAATCAGAAACAATGTCTTTGAAGATGGTTAAGTAATCTTCTAGAGACCTACCTTTTGCCAAACGGTGTGAATATAGTTGCTGCTTTAAATGCAATTTATTGGTAAAACTTTTCATCATCATACATACTGCTCCAATTTCAACCATAATGCAGCAGTTATCTTCTCCTTCAACACATCCTACAATATGTGATTTGATAAATGAAGATGAATTTGAGAAAGAGCTTTTTGATCCTTATGTTGTTTTTCTTCCGATGACCATGACAAAGGCATATTTTCAAACACTAACAGCGCATCATCCAAATCCAATGGCTCTCATCTTGACCTGGCATGGAAAATTTGGTATTGCGATCCAACGGTAGAATGTCATATTTTACAGTTGCTATTATAGTAAAAACAAAACCAAACATTTGGCTCTGATACCAGTTTGTTAGAAACAAATATGACAAATAATAGCAAAAACGAAAATAAAGCACATACAAGATTTATGTGGAAAACCTAAACAGGAAAAATCATGGCCAAAGGAGATGAATTCACTATATGTTGAAAAGGAGTACAGGGATGTGTATACAAATAATCCAACTAATCTAAATTCACATAACCCCAGAAAAAAAAACACACACATATAGGCCGACTGTGTTCACATGTAGGGTAGCAGCCGTGATCCAGAGCTGACAACTTTGACTGATTCAGGTCGCACATCCAACACTACCCATATTCATATCAAACCAAAACTAGACCTATGCATCACCACCATAAACCATGAACCACAAAGTTCTTCACTGAAATCGAATTTATGGGCCCATTATGACCACCGGACCCAAGATATCAAGGCCACCTCCATTTAATGTCATCCGTGATGGCCTTGGTTACGAAGAATCACCATAAACATTCTTCTATTCAATGCCTCCATAAACTTTCATCCCAATTGTTAACACTCATTTAAACAAATAGCATTATGATGGTTACTTACATCAAAAACCAATTCAAAGGCTGGTATTTCCTTTTTATACTCTATCTCAATGAAACTTTGGGATTTTCATCCCTAGATGGATTTTCTCCATCCATATCTTTAATAAGAGCGACATAATCATTTAATTTTATTACTTACATATCCATTAGGTGCTTAATTGTCTATTTGAACAATGTAAATAATGTAATAGGTTATTATAGTTTACTCAATTTCTATTGAGTTGAAATTATATATTACATACGTAAATTTGAATAATTTTGGCTAAATGATATGGTTAGATTTGAAAAAAAAAAGGGAAATTTTATGCACATTGTGAAGTTGAATGGCCAATTTTGATTTAACTCTTCATATACTTATGGACCTACACCTTTACTGTAGAAATTTTATTTCCTTGCGGAGCTCCCACTAGCAATCAATGGAAACACCCTTTATAAATAAGTTTCTTTTTTTTTTTCTTTTGAAGTAATTACAATGGAAAATATGAACCCGATACTTCTCACTTGAAAAATTGAGATTAATGCAATTGGCTACAAAATCATTGACTCTATAAAAGGAATTCTATAATTTAAAATATAATTGCGCAATATTTTAAAAAAAAATTATAAAACTCAAATATGGTCTATTTCATTATTGATAACATCTGCATCGATTGATGTGAGCATAATAAATAACAATAAAGAGTACGCAGCACTAGTCGTTGGCCGTCCCTGGATATACGGTAGTTATGATGAATAAGTTAGGGAAATGCCCAGGCTACATTGACAGCGCTACAAAGTCAAGCCAATTCACCGGTCCCACTACTCTCCACTAAGCCATTAAGAGATTCCAATATAGATATGAAAGGAACACAAAGCATGATAAATGGAAGTCGTGAGAGAGAGAGAGATGGCGTACAGGACCAAAAAAACATCACATCCAATAGAGCTCCACCCATCGTGTTGACCACGTTGCATTGACGAACAGTGTCAGGACAAATTAGTTTCATTCTCGTCCTCGTTTTGTCGTTTAATTAAGGTTAAGAATTGATTAGTCCTAAGAAAAGCATAGGCAAACCTACATTCCCTTGTTTATAATTTAATATTGCCAAACTAGTCAAGAGATACAGCCAAGCCGTGGCAATACTAAATGAAATATAAATAATTGCATAAATAAACAAAATATCGTTATCCCGACAAAGTCTTTTTGCTTAATCTCTGGGAAGTGTTTTGTGTAGTGTAGGCGTAGGTACGGTTTCGAAATTGAATCATACAAAAATCGAAATTGTTTGTTTTGAACCTTAAAATTGAAGAATTGGAACTAGAATCATTTTTCACAGTTTTAATCCAATTCTATGAAACCACTAATTCCCAATTCTAGTTGTAGAATCATTGAATTGTTTTTTTTTTTAAGTAAAAACAAAAAATAAAAATAAAAAGGAATTTTGGTTTTTAGTAAAATAAATTTTAAACTTAGAATAAATATTAGGTATAAAAGTGTTAAATTATTTAACAAATATTTTTAAAAATTTCTTTACAATGCATAATTATGTATACATGAACACATTGAAAATCAATTATAGTTAGTGTAAAGATTAACTATCCAATTTTAGTTATCCTAACTAGTCTTATTTATTCTTTTTTTTTTATTAGAAACAACTACAACTACAAGTGCTGCTGTAAATACTAGTTGTAATCAACAAGATGAAACAAAAGACTTTCCTCTTTTTCTATTTTTTTTATTCTTTCCACTACATACAGCTTTGTATTACTTGTCCTGTTTCATTCAAGATTCAATCTATGATTGCTGACATGATATCAAAGCAAGGTTCGACAATCGTCATCTTGTAATCTCCTTTTGTCAATCAACATCTGGTATTCTCCATTCATCCTTTTCATTGTTACATCCTTTGTTTGTATGAAGTATTGCATTGATCATGGCTTTAAATGTTGAATATGGAAATACTGTTCTTGTGAGTAATGATTCATTGTTTTGTCTGGATCCAGTAGTCTGGGTTTGTTGACTACTACTATTACTTTCAATGATATGAATTACATGAGTTAGAGTAGAACCATAAACTTGGCCCTAAGTGCAAAGTCAAAGTTAGGGTTTATAGATGGTCCGTATGAGAAACTAATAGATAACAAAATTAATTTACACAAATGGAATCAGTGTGATTCAATGATTCGTCGCGGGATATTGCATACAATAAGCAAAGAAATATGTGAAAGTTCTATGTATGCAAGTTCAACAAAAGAACTTTGGATGAAATTGTTGATAGATATGGTTAGGCTGATGGACCATTGTTGTATCAGATTTAACATGAGATTGAAAATGTTTGGCATGGAAATTCTTCGGTTACAATAAATTATAGAAATTATGGGATCAATTAGCAAACTTTATTGCTTTGCCTCACTGTAATCGTGATATGTTGACAAGATGTTCTTGTATTGTTCTTGGTTGAATAACAGAAACAAAGAACAAAAATCAGTTAATTCAATTTCTCATGGAATGAAATGAGACTTATGAATATGATAGGAGCCATATTCTACCTTTAGAACCTTTCCAACAATAACAAGGCTTGTTATTTGGTATATCGAGTTGAAAAATAAAAGGAAATATTAGGGAATTTTACGTTGGATGATGAGTCTTCAACATACAATGTGAAGATGAAATAAAGAACTGGAGATAGGAAAGAAATTTGCAGATCTAAGGTTGGATCTAAATTGGTTTTTGCTCATTGAAAAGGAATGGTCATACAATTGATAATTGTTTTGAAATAGTTAGATATCCTAGTTGGTACAAGGGTAATAAAGATATAAAAAGGTTTTCACCATGCAGCATAAGTTATGTAAGAGACTCTATTAGATGGACATATGACTTCAGGGAGTTCATCTACTGGAAATTTAGGAAATCATGTAGATATTGTTTTTCTTTCTCGTGTTTGTCGGGAAGTCTTAAAGACTTTAAAGTCAAATGGAGCTGTTGGCATACCACATGAAAACCAATCAATCCAGTTTGTAGGTAATATTTCAATTGATAGCTCTTTTATAGGGTATTCTTTTACCCATGGTAATTTTGTGGATGATTAGATAATGAATAGGAGCGCTATGGATCACATGTCTCCTTTTGTTCATCTTTTTCTAACGTAAACACACATTGAAACACCCCATATATGTTCATTTACTTGATAACACTGTCAAACCAGCCTATTAAATTGGCACAATATATTTAACAAAGCATATTGTATTAGATAGTATGCTTTACGTACCATAATTCAAACATAATCTTCTTTTTATACCTAAACTTCTCATTCAAGTACTTATGTGTGACATTCTTTACCAATGGATTTTTTTTTTTCAGGACTTAAGCTCTAAGGAAATTGTTGCACGTGTTGAAGTAAAAAATGGACTTTATGTTTTGTATTCCCAACTAGTTGTGTTGTTTTCTTTTGATGTTTCTTTTTCTAATCCGAGTTAGAATAACCCTATCCAATGTTCTTTAATTGCTTGTAATGAACAAACATATAGTTCTAGTTTGTCTTTTCGTGTCTTACACAATAGAGTGAGATATCTTCCCTTGTCTAAAACGAAACACATTTCTTTATGTAATAAGAAACTTGATAATACTTTTGTATGAGACATATGTCATCTTGCTAAGTCACATAGATTGTCTTTTCCATCTATTTCTTCCAAATCAACTCACAAATTTTAGTTGATACATGTTGATGTTTGGGTACCATATTGTGTTATTTCTCATTTGGGTTCAAGATACTTCTTGATTTTAGTTTAAGACTAAATAGGGTGCACTTGGACATATTTGTTGCACCACAAATCACAGCAACTAGTGTGTTAAGAAAGTATTTTTTATATGTGAAAAATCATTTTAAAACTATACCAAATTCATAAGGAGTGACAATAGGGGAAGGTTCTTAAGACAAGAATGTTAGTAGATTTTCAATAGATTTTGCATAGTATATCAGCGAACAACAAATTATCCTCCACAAAAAAATGAAGTAGTAGAGAGAAAGCATAGGCATCTTCTTGACACGGCTCAAGCACTTAAGTTGCATGCTAATTTGCCAAAGGAATATTGAGATGAATGTGTTTGAATAGCAACTAGTCTAATAAATCGAATGCTAATTGAGCGCCTTGATTGGAAATCTCCTTATGAAATGTTGTTTAATAAGGAACTTGTTTATGAACATTTAAGGACCTTTGGTTGTTTATGTTTTGTACCAACTTTGCGAGAAAAGGTAGATAAATTGATTGCAAGAGGAAAAAAATGTGTTTTCTTGGATTATCCTATACATCAAAAGGGATACAAATTATCCGATTTGAACTAAAGATAAGGATTTTGGGAGTAGAGATGTTACCTCTATTGAAGACATTTTTCCTTTTCGTGACATTGAGAATGTTTTAGAGTCAAATGATTAAGCAACTTGTCCATTGCCTTCTATTAGTATTGATTCTATTGATGATATGTCTCTGTCTCAGGTGTTTCATTGGATTCAGGATAGCTTGTTGAACCTACTTCTTCTTCTTCCACTTTTCCAAACTCAAAGTTTGTTTCATTCATGTTTCTAATCCTAGTCAAAATAATCCAAATCAAGTTCCCATCCCTTGTACTTCTTCTCATGTTTGTCAAACATCTCATTAGCTTAAGGATTTTTTTGATAATGTTCATTTTTCTTCAACACCTACGACAATTTCATCATCTACACATACTTCATTATATCCTTTACTCAATTACCAATCCTTTTGTTCTTATCCTGTAGATTATATGACTTCTTTAGCAAATGTGTCAGTTGTTCAAGTACCATAAAATTATTACGATGCAAAACGTGATCCTAATTGGGTTAAAGCAATGAATAAAGAAATATTAACTTTAGAGTCTAATCGTACATGGGAGATAGTGCCTTTATCAAAAAATAAGACACCAATAGGGTACAAATTGGTATATAAAATAAAATATAAACTCAATGGATCTATAAAAGGATATAAGGCTCGTTTGGGGTGTAGACACCCAATTTTTGCCCAACTTAAAGGCTTTAATTTGTAATTAGAATTAGTATTATATTAAGCTCACAAAAAAAAAATGAAAAAATCACAAAAATCAAGAAAAAGCCAAAAAAGAATTAATAAAAAA
The DNA here is from genome assembly GCA_024138025.1 of Combretum micranthum. NCBI lineage: Eukaryota > Viridiplantae > Streptophyta > Magnoliopsida > Myrtales > Combretaceae > Combretum > Combretum micranthum. Next base: position 58,110 of record JAMXBD010000565.1, read on the forward strand.
AAGAATGAGAGAAAAAATGAAAGAAAAAATGAGAGGAAAAATAGAAGTTATTATTTGAGCTTGATATATACAAAATTCTAGTTATAAGTTGTTTTAAAGCTGATTAAACAAATTTCAAAAATTATTTGTTTAATTAAACTCATCATTTGAAAGCCTTAAGTATTGATGAAGTTGGCTAAGTGATCAAGGCACAGGCCAAATGGCCTGTTGATTAAACACATTGACCCAAATACACACCCAAGCTCAATGACCCAGGTTCAAATCCTAGCAAAGGCAAATTTTTGCCTTTTTATCATCTTATTCCTCAAAGTGACTTTTCGCCTTACTTTGCATCAATTTTTAACTGACAAAACATCATTAATTGTTGAAATTGATGATGCCATTGCAAAGTAGACATGGTGTAAAGACCCGATCCTCTAAATCTCGTGATTTAGAGTACCGAATCCCCAACCACATATAATGTTTTCACATTATATGTAAGGTTGTCCTAAAACTAACAGTTTATGAAAATTGTTTGATCAAAACACTATACTTTGTAAAGAACTTTTTAAATAAAACAAGATTGCTAACATAAGCAATCTACACTTATATTTACATCAAATAAACATTGCCTTGTGTCAATACATGACACTACAAGAATTACATGTTTTCTCAAAACATAAGAATCCTAAGGGATCTTAGGTCATTACAAAAGAAATTGGCTTCACTAACAAGCCTTCTATACATAGCTGGTCCTTAGCAAAAAGTCTTCTAAAAGTCCCGGTCATCGGATCCTATTCATCCCACTCGTCCAGAAACCTTTCGAAATCGGACCCATAGCCCAAGTCATCGTAATACTCGTCTCCAAAACCTGCAAAGCAGCAAAAGTGAGCCAGAGGCCCAGTACACAATAACCAATGCATAACAAGTCATCCAATTCATGTAATGCATCATAGAACAAGTGGTTATCTTTATTACATTTTGATTCACAAATCAACAAGAGGGTATTCAAACCCCGGTCACACTTCGGGAATCCAGGGATCCTGAGTAACAGCAGCTGCTCAGGGGGTTGATATAAGCAGTCCGAATACTTATATCTCCTATATCTATTTCATGAAGATAATAGCTTCATCTAGGGTTTAAAAGCCGTTGCCCGACTCTACTTAAACTCAGTCCATATCATGAGCCTAGTTCACAAGTTCCCATAAACCTTGAACTAAATCATGGTATTTCCCCCTAAGTTTAAGCAAACGTTACACAGATACAATTCCCCTATCGCTACCCACTTAACCAAAAGAATCGCTATTGCATCATAGCGTACCATTGCATCATGGTAAAGTCATTGCATCATGACTTGGTTAAGCGCCTAGCTAACATGTCATTGCATCATGACAGGTTTGCTGCTCCTCGGACCAGATTAAACAGCGTAATAGACATCCAATTCATTCAAATGTTAAATCGAATCAATTTAGGTCAAGTTAGAAATGTCTGGTCCTAACAAACATCAGACAAGTTATTGCGTACCTGAACCCGTTAGTATAGAACTAGGATCTCTCGGTGATGAACTAACCGAAGAATCCTTAACTGTAATAGAAATGTCACAATAATTAATAAATCACAATTATAGAGTTCATTCTCACAAATATACATATTATATCCATATTTCACAAATAATCAAAGACATCCAATTCATTAATTACAAAGTCACGAATAAGCATTTAAACGTCCCATTATATCCCAAATCGTTTAATAAACACTTAATTGCTCAAATAACATATTTGGGAAATTTCTAGAAAAAGCTCTCAAAATTCAAAAACTCAGGGGATACGCCGGCACTCAACGCCGGCGGCGTTGAGCCGGTGTTCAATGTTCTGAAAATGTACACTGCCAACGCTGGCAGCGTTCAAAGCGTACGCCGTCAGCCTTTGTACCCTACGCCGGCGGCCTTGAGCCGGCGTAGAATCCAAAACCAAAGTTTTCAAAAATGTCCAGAGAGGTGTAAGCCGGCCGCTTACCTAAGTACGCGGGCAGCCTTCACATGTACGCCGGCGGCCTTGATTCCCAGAAGCCAGCGTACAAGTTAGAAGAAAGAACGCCGGCTGACTTCCTAGCGAAAGCCGGCGGCGTTCAGTCGGCTTTAAGAAATTTGGTTCTGTGAACTTTCAACACCGCCTCTACGCCGGCGGCGTAGAGACTCAAATTGCCGGCGTACGTTCTGAAGAACAGACGCTGGCAAATTCTTAGCATATAAGCCGGCGGCGTTGCAAACGGCGTTAGGAAAAACGATTCTGTGGGCTTTCTACACCGCCTCTACGCCGGCGGCGTAGAATCCCCAGATGCCGGCGTACGTTTTAAAAACAAGGTTAAACGAAAATTCAAATCCCCTGTTTTTCAACTTTGCAAACTTACATCTTAATACACTTTAAAACTTTCCTCAACTACACTTCCACTTCATATACTCACTCCAACATACACTACTCAATTCTAACAACCCAAGGCATGAATTCAACATCACTAAACACTTCAAATTCCACTTCCATCAACCCCCACTCTAACTACTTAAACTATCTTTGCTTCAACAAGACACTTCATATCAATACAACAATGCATGCACAATATCATACACTCATATAACACTCTCTCAACTTATCCCATGCATGAACAAACCATTTGATCAACATTAAGCTCAATTCATCCAATAATCCATACATCTATTTCAAGAAAGGAAAATAAAACAACACAACACCCTTAACTAAATCAATTCAAATACATATATATACCTTGTCTTGAGAAATACTTTGGTTTGCAAACTTGATATAAACCCTAACTTGAGCTTGGAAATGGAGATGGAAATGAAAAAGAAAAGAAAAAGAAGAAGAAAAGGAAAATTCGGATAAAATTTGGCTGCCTTCAAAAAGTAAGTTAAATTAGCTTAATTTTGACTTTTTCACATTCCAAATTTACCCCTTAATGCATATAATAACTTAGGATGCATTTGGCTTTAATTTGAACTTCATTTGGCTTGTATTTAGGGCATAAATGCTACTTAATTTCAAGAAACTAAATCAACTAGCTTAAGTGAAATTATGGTTGAGTTATTAATCTAACTTAACTTAACATCTTAATGTGCACAAGACAACATTAATTAATTTCATTACACACACATTAATGCATATAGAACAAAATATTAATATCAACATATACACATACAAAATCATATATCTTAGACTACTAACAACATAACCATACTCATTCAATTCAACAATTTGAAACAAATAAATAAACACATGAGATTTAAATAAAATTGAAATCCAGGTCATTTCACATGGAATATGAAAGATCAGTACACAATTCATGTGTAAAAGTAACCCAAAAGTCACAAAATTCATGCTGGAAAAATTAAAAAAAAAAATTACAATTTATGAAGCTTCAATTGTCCATTAATGATGATTCACAAGAATTGATGAAATTGGACGATTCATCTACCCACATTGGATGATCTGATGAAGAATATGAAAGATCAATCATCAATTCATCGGTTTAAAACGAATTAAACACGAATTATTCGATTAAATTCGTGCAAATGAAGAGGCAAAAATCGATTGGTTTCTGAAGCAATACGAAACGTAAAATTGAGCTTGCAATCTATAAATAGAGGATACTAGGATCAAAAGGCACAATTCAATTGCAAGAAACACACACATAACAAGATCAATTCGAAATTTTCGAATTAAGGATGTAGAATTCGAAATTTTCAAATTCGAAGTTCTTGGATCAGATTTGATCCAAATTGAGTGTTTTAGGAGTATTACAAACTTGATTTTGATGTTTTAGTGTGCTTAGATTTGCTAGAATTGATCGGATTAATCTCTGTATTTTTTTTATTTTATTTGAAACCCTCACCGCCGAGAAGCACCACCGGAGCTGCCCCTTGCCGCCGTTCTGGGCGCACGCCACCCCTCCAGGAGCTCCGTTGTCGCACCAGAAGTCGGGCCGACAAACTCCCAGCCGCCGGAATCCTCCCCGAAGTGCCGCGACTTCGTCTTCTTCACCCGACGAATCAGATCCGACCCGAAAATCCGAAGCCCAACCCGCCCACTGGTCAACGATCAACGGTCAACAGTCAGTCCAGATCAAACGGCCTCGATTCAATCAACCAGATCAACGGCCTAGATTCAATCAACCAGATCAACGGTCTAGATTCGATCAACCAGATCAAACGGCCCAGATTCAATCAAGCAGATTAACGGTCCAGATTCCATCAAGCAGATCAACGTCCTGATTCCATCAAGCAGATCAGCGGCCCAGATTCAATCAAGCAGATCAACGATCCAGATTCAATCATTCAGATCAGACGACCCAGATTTGATCAAGGTGATCAAAGCCCCAGATTGAGTCAACGAGATCAGACGGCTAGGATTGGTCTTCAGATCAGACGATCCAGATCGCATCCGCTCCATCCAACGGCCCAGGTCAGTCCGCATTATTTTATTGAATTTTTATTATATAATTAATTTCGGAAAATGAGAAAAAATAGTAAAAAATTCAGAAAAATTCATAAAAAATTCAGAAAAATTCAGAAAAATCCAGAAAAATCAAAATAATTATTTTTCATATAAATTTACTTGTTTTAGTAATTTTTGACATTTTTGGATATTTTATGTACATGGATTGATTTTAAAATGTGTAGATAATGCATGAAAAATAATTTTAATGTATTGTATTTGTAATATAATGTTGATATAATATATTTTGAATATGTTGTGAATGTATGTGATGATTATTGAATTTTTTTTTAAAAAAATGAATTTGTTTTCAAAAATACTTTAATGAATGATGAATGAGATGAATGAAAATGAATGAATTATTGTTAAATATAATTTTTTGAGAATCATATTAATCAATCAAGTTTTTCACCAAACTATCTTCATAAATTTGTTATGAAGATATTAATCAATTTTTCATCAAATTATCTTCATAAATTTGCTATGAAGATAATCAATCAAGTTTCTCATCAAATTATTTTCATAAATTATCTATGAAAATAATTAAAAAGTTCAATCAAGTTATCTTCATAAATTTGCTATGAAGATAATAATTCAAGTTTTAATCAAATTGTTTTCATAAATTGTCTACGAAAATAATTCAAGTTTTTCATCAAATTATCTTCATAAATTTGCTATGAAGATAATTATTAAAGTTTAATCAAACTGTTTTCATAAATTGTCTATGAAAATAATTCAAGTTTTTCATCAAATTATCTTCATAAATTTTCTATGAAGATAATCATTAAAGTTTAATCAAATTATTTTCATAAATTGTCTATGAAAATAATCAAGTTTTTCATCGAATTATCTTCATAAATTTGCTATGAAGATAATCATTAAAGTTTAATCAAATTATTTTCATAAATTGTCTATGAAAATAATCAACTTTCATCAAATTATCTTCATAAATTTCCTATGAAGATAATCATTAAAGTTTAATCAAAGTTATTTTCATAAATTGTCTATGAAAATAATTCAAGTTTTTCATCAAATTATCTTCATAAATTTGCTATGAGGATAATCATTAAAGTTTAATCAAAGTTATTTTCATAAATTGTCTATGAAAATAATTCAAGTTTTTTATCAAATTATCTTCATAAATTTCCTATGAAGATAATCATTAAAGTTTAATCAAAGTTATTTTCATAAATTGTCTATGAAAATAATTCAAGTTTTTCATCAAATTATCTTTATAAATTTGCTATGAAGATAATCATTAAAGTTTAATCAAATTATTTTCATAAATTGTCTATGAAAATAATTCAAGTTTTCATCAAATTATCTTCATAAATTTGCTATGAAGATAATCATTAAAATTTGTTCAAATTATTTTCATAAATTGTCTATGAAAATAATTCAAGTTTTCATCAAATTATCTTCATAAATTTGCTATGAAGATAATCATTAAGTTGTCTTCATAAATTTGCTATGAATAATAATCAAAAGTTTTCATCAAATTATCTTCATAAATTTGCTATGAAGATAATCATTAAGTTGTTCAAATTATTTTCATAAATTTGCTATGAAAATAATCATAAAGTTTTCAATCAAATTATTTTCATAAATTTACTATGAAAATAACCAAAGGTTTTCAATCGAATTATCTACATAAATTTACTATGAAGATAATCATTAAGTTTTCATCAAGATTATTTTCATAAATTGGCTATGAAAATAATCAAAAATTTTCAATCAGAACATTTTCATAAATTTGCTATGAAAATATTCATTCAAGTTTAATCAAATTGATTTTTCATGTAGCATTAGAGTAGCCATGAATTATCATGAATTGGTTTTAGAAAAAATGATTTTTTGGACTTAGAAAAATATGTTTTCATAAAATAAAAAATCAATTGATTAGATCATAGGATCATCAAAAATGGTTTCATAAAAATTCAAAATTTAATGAATTTAAAGTGAAAAGAGTTCAAAAATATAAAATTGATCAACAAATTAAGTTCTTTTTTAAAAGAACTACGTTTTGTCTGATCTCGATTAGCGAGTACGTAGGCACCTAGGGGCGACAATAAAAATGGAAAAAATGTTTTTGTTTTTAATATTGTGAATAATTATTTTGTAAATATAAGTTTTTTTTTTTTAAAAGGAAATATATTTGTTGATATTCATATTCTAAAAATAAAAATAAAAATGAAGAAAAGCACATAAAAAATAAAAATGAATGATTTGACTTGTAAATATTTCTGTTATAATGTTTTATTTGAATTTTGGGCATATAAATGATAGATTATAAATTTAAAATTCCAAAAGTGGTAACCATTTGGTTTTAATAGGTTAGCCCCCGAATCCATGATATCTGGTTTTAAAAGTTTGGTTTTTAAATCAAATTTTCGCAGACTAGTAGCTAAGTTAGGATCAACCGACCCATTGATCCTAGCTTTTATTTTTTCCCGATTTATATCGGATGGCGACTCTAAAAAGTTTTCAAAAATTAAAATTTCTTTTAACCCCTAGTCGAGGATTCATGTTAAATGGGTTCGGGTTTAATGTGAATCGGGTTAGGAGAAATGAACCAGATAGTGGGAAAATCCAGGCTCGACAGCTTGGCGACTCCACTGGGGACACCTAAATTTTTTTTAAAAAAAAAGAGGCTAGCCACTTAGGAATTTTAAATTTTAAATTTTAAATTTATCCTTTAAAATTGATCGATTTTTTGTGAATATATACATTATAATTCTTTGTACATTATTTGGATAATTGTTTTGTGAATATATATACTAATCTTGTAAAAAAAAAAAAAGAAGAAGAAGGGGCAATAGTCTTATTTATTTATTTATTGATTCTTTGTACATATATTTGTCTTGTAAATATATTGTATACTAATATTTCAGGCATAAAAAAGGGGGGCAATAGATTATTCATTTGCATTTGCATCTGCATATTAGCATAAATGTGTGCTAGATACGGTCGGACCAGGCCGTCTTAAGAGCCTAAGCGAGGAGGACGAAGTAAGGTCCGGGGGCTGTGGCTTTCCACCCTCTAATCAAGAAATGTCCTCCCACTCCGATTTAGTACCACTAAACCGGAGGACCTATAGAACCCTACCAAATCATGCATTTCAACATGGGATATGACCAAATTTTTCAAAAAAAATGGAGTTGTATCATTTTTTTTTCCAAATAAAAAATTTATTAAAAATAAAAAGGGGTTTCAAAAAGAAAATTTAAAATCAAAATAAAAAAAAATCAAATAAAACAAAAAGTTTTTTAACCAATTACAACAAAGTCTAAAAAATGTGGAGTAATATTCTTTTAGTATTAGTTGGCCCTATAAGATAAATAAATAAAAATGATTTGATAAAGGTTTTTGAAACTATTGTTTTTAATACAAACTCCTGTAAATATTTTTCAAAATTCTATTGGTCATTATCCCCATTTGCATTCGTGTGCTAGCATATGTGTATATTTGCATCCATGCATTTGTATATATTTTCTTAAAAAATGTGTAGAGTAGACTTGTATAATTCATAGAATATATTGTCCACCTATAGTTATAGGTCCTTTCCAACCAAAATTATCTTGTCATAAGTATTCCATTTCATTGTCATCAAATCAATCATTTTGTAAATATTTGCCCCCACTTAAGGGGAGAGGGTCATTTGTTTACCTCTATTCTTGTAAGTTAGCCTTTGTCTAAAGAAAAAACTTTGAGTTGTAAATAATTTCCACTTTAGATTAGAAACATTCATTTTCCAAACCTCTTTTGTAAATAACCATTTTTTCAAAAAAAGAAGAGAATAACAAGTTTTTAAAATTTCTTTTCTAAAAAGAAAGAAAAAAAGAAAAAAGAATAAAAGTTTTAAAAAAAATGTATAAATAAATGAAGATAAAAGGAAAGTTGCCAACAGAAAGAATATTTCAAAAAAATTGTTATCCAATGATCATTCAGTAAAAGGCAATTGAAATCAAAATTAGGGGCAACCAAAGGACTTTACCGATTAGGGGCATTTGACAAATCCAAATGGGGCATTTAGTTATAAATATCTTGAGGCAATAAAAATGGATGATTGAAAGCCAAGAGAAATCTCTCACTAAAAATAATTGCCTAGGATGAAAAGAGGCAAATTTAATCCCAAACACCAACCCTACACACTCGAGAGAGGAGTGAATTGTGAGAGATAAGGTGGACTCATTCCTTAAAGGAGGTCTGTCTTGAATTTAGTACATGGGTCAAAATGAAATTAGGCATTCATTTCAAAATCTTAAACACATTTACCCTTTGTCAGCCCATTTGAGCCTATCAAGGAAGTGTCTTAAAAATAAACCCTGTCAAACCACCCCACATGGGCAATCACAATGGGGCAATCAGGAGTTAGGGTCATTACAAGGAGAAAAAGGATTAATTTGTATGCACTTACCCTAGTTGCATCAATTCAAGAGTAGTCAATTGACAAAATAAATCATTTCCTTTGAAAAAAGTCTCCAAAATCATACACAACACATACACTTTGAGTTATAAGCCATAAAAGAAAAACAAATCACCTTGGATTCATGTCCCAAAAAGAAAAAAAAAAAAAAAGAAAAAACAAGAAAAAAAAAACAAGAAAAAATCAAGGAGAGATCAACAAAAGAAAAAAAAGAAGAAGAAGAAGAAGCAAACAAGGTGATAATAAATCAATGATTTGCAAACACAAATAGAAACACATAGCTCAAAATCATCAAATCAAAATTCATTCTATATTAAGCCCCGCCCACAAATTCCACCCTTTGGAGACTTTTGGATCAAAGGAGTTGATCTATTAATACCCTTGAAACTAGGGACAAGTGCATCATCAAGTTTTCCTTAAGGGTTCTTGACTTGTAAACCCGGGTTGTGTTGAAAAATTTTTCAGAAAAAAAAAGCCTTTATGAAATATCCTCTTTGATTAAAGCCAATAACCAAAAGCCCACATTACAGTCCAAAGAAGACCTAATAGATTGACTGATGTGTATTACTTGCAAGCCGGACCATAATTTTTGGAATCCGAGTCAAAAGTGAAAATGAGCCTAAGAGAGTGTGAGGAAGTCCTCTTTGACTAAGCAATCAAAATGAGATAACCAATCTTGGTATATAAATTGTCCACAGGGGCATAAAATTACTTGCCCCAATTTGAAAAATATCTGTCTCAAGTTTAGCAATTATTTGCCCCAAAATTAAAAACAATGCCCCAATAGTGAATTGAAGTCCCAAAAGTAAAATTTTTTGCCCCCAATGATTAAAATTTTTCAATGAGAAACCTTAAGTGGTTTAATAGTCAAGCTTATGGCTGAACTGAAGTGAATGATCAATGGGCAAACACAATTCATTTTTACCTGTTGGTAACTTTCTTTGAAAGTAAAAGAAAAAGAGAAAGATTTTTCAAAAATATGTAAAAATTACCTTTGGTTCAAATCTTTGAAGATGAAAAAAAAAAAAAACATTTCTGAGAAAAGTAGGGATTGTAAGTCTATCACTTTCCCAATTAAATCTAAAAAAAGAGAAGGAAGTTAGGTTTTTCAAAACCACTTTTTCAACTAACTCTCTCAAACCAAGTTTTTTTCAAAGAAATAGCAAATTTGTTGCTTTCTTAACTAAGTTTTTTAAATAAAGAAATAGCAAATTGTTGCTTTCTTAACCAAGTTTTTCAAAGAAATAGCAAATTCATTGCTTTCTAAACCAAGTCAATCGAATTTCCAAGAAAGAGAAAGTAAATTCACTGCTTTCTCAAACAAATTTTTTAACCAAGTTTGTGAGATTATTGTTTTCTCAGCTAAATAAACCCCAGTGGATTGAAAAAATTGTGTACCCCTCAGTCTAGACTCGACAGATAGTCTAGTACTGATAAAATTCCCAAATCCATCCTTTCAAGATGGTGACCAAAATTACCAAATCCATCCTTTCAAGATGGTGACCAAAAAGACCAAAAATCCATCCATTCAAGATGGTGATCAAGACCAAATTCAGAAATCCATCCATTCAAGATGGTGATCAAAATTCCAAATCCATCCTTTCAAGATGGTGATCAAAATTCCAAATCCATCCTTTCAAGATGGTGACCAAAAGACCAAAAATCCATCCTTTCAAGATGGTGAACCAAATACAAAATCCATCCTTTCAAGATGGTGACCAAATTCAAATCCATCCTTTCAAGATGGTGATCAAGACATATTCAAAAATCCATCCACTCAAGATGGAATCAAGACAGATTCAAAATCCATCCACTCAAGATGGTGATCAACAGAATTAAAAATCCATCCTTTCAAATGGTGATCAAGACAAAGGTCAAAAGTCTTTCCATTAAAGATGGTGATCAAGACAAAATTCAGAAGTCCTTCCATTCTAGATGGTGACCAAGCCTAAATGACCAAATCCATCCTGTTAAGTTGATACCATTTGTCTAGAAGTCCAAAAATGACGACCTAGGTTCTGTCAAAGAGCAAAAATTAGCTATCTTTTGTCTTTGTGGCAAAGTTTTATTCAGACTTCACCACAAGAGGGGTAGCTATAGACACCCAATTTTTGCTCAACTTAAAGGCTTTAATTTGTAATTAGAATTAGTATTATATTAAGCTCACAAAAAAAAAGAAAAAATCACAAAAATCAAGAAAAAGCCAAAAAGAATTAATAAAAAACGAATGAGAGAAAAAATGAAAGAAAAATGAGAGAAAAATAGAAGTTATTATTTGAGCTTGATATATACAAAATTCTAGTTATAAGTTGTTTTAAAGCTGATTAAACAAATTTCAAAAATTATTTGTTTAATTAAACTCATCATTTGAAAGCCTTAAGTATTGATGAAGTTGGCTAAGTGATCAAGGCACAGGCCAAATGGCCTGTTGATTAAACACATTGACCCAAATACACACCCAAGCTCAAGGACCCAGGTTCAAATCCTAGCAAAGGCAAATTTTTTGCCTTTTTATCATCTTATTCCTCAAAGTGACTTTTCGCCTTACTTTGCATCAATTTTTAACTGACAAAACATCATTAATTGTTGAAATTGATGATGCCATTGCAAAGTAGACATGGAATATGAAAGATCAGTTCACAATTCATGTGTAAAAGTAACCCAAAAGTCACAAAATTCATGCTGGAAAGAAAAAATACAATTTATGAAGCTTCAATTGTCCATTAATGATGATTCACAAGAATTGATGAAATTGGACGATTCATCTACCCACATTGGATGATCTGATGAAGAATATGAAGATCAATCATCAATTCATCGGTTTAAAACGAATTAAACACGAATTATTGGATTAAATTCGTGCAAATGAAGAGGCAAAAATCGATTGGTTTCTGAAGCAATATGAAACGTAAAATTGAGCTTGCAATCTATAAATAGAGGATACTAGGATCAAAAGGCACAATTCAATTGCAAAAAACACACATAACAAGATCAATTCGAAATTTTCGAATTAAGGATGTAGAATTCGAAATTTTCAAATTCGAAGTTCTTGGATCAGATTGATCCAAATTGAGTTTTTAGGAGTATTAGAAACTTGATTTTGATGTTTTAGTGTGCTTAGATTTGCTAGAATTGATCGGATTAATCTCTGTATTTTTTTTATTTATTTAAACCCTCACCGCCGAGAAGCACCACCTGAGCCGCCCCTTGCCGCCGTTCTGGGCGCACCCACTGCCTCCAGGAGCTCCGCTGTCGCACCAGAAGTCGGGCCGACAAACTCCCAGCCGCCGCCGACCACCAGAGCCGCCGAATCCTCCCCGAAGTGCCGCGACTTCGTCTTCGTCGCCCGACGGATCAGATCCGACCCACCCGAAAATCCAAGTCCAACCCGCCCAACGGTCAACGGTCAGCCCAGATCAAACGGCCCAATTCAATCAACCAGATCAACGGTCCAGATTCAATCAACCAGATCAAACGGCCCAGATTCAATCAAGCAGATCAACGGTCCAGATTCAATCAAGCAGATCAACGGTCCAGATTCAATCAAGCAGATCAGCGGCCCAGATTCAATCAAGCAGATCAGCGGCCGAGATTCAATCAAGCAGATCAGCGGCCCAGATTCAAGCAAGCAGATCAGATGACCCAGATTTGATCAAGGTGATCAAAGCCCCAGATGAGTCAACGAGATCAGACGGCTAGGATTGGTCTTCAGATCAGACGATCCAGATCGCATCCGCTCCATCCAACGACCCAGGTCAGTCCGCATTATTTTATTGAATTTTTATTATATAATTAATTTCGGAAAATGAGAAAAAATAGTAAAAAATTCAGAAAAATTCATAAAAATTCAGAAAAATTCAGAAAAATTCAGAAAAATCAAAATAATTATTTTTCATATAAATTTACTTGTTTTAGTAATTTTGACATTTTTGGATATTTTATGTACATGGATTGATTTTAAAATGTGTAGATAATGCATGAAAAATAATTTTAATGTATTGTATTTGTAATATAATGTTGATATATATATTTTGAATATGTTGTGAATGTATGTGATTATTGAATTTTTTTTTTTAAAAATGAATTTGTTTTCAAAAATACTTTAATGAATGATGAATGAGATGAATGAAAATGAATGAATTATTGTTAAATATAATTTTTGAGAATCATATTAATCAATCAAGTTTTTTCACCAAACTATCTTCATAAATTTGTTATGAAGAATTAATCAATTTTTCATCAACTTATCTTCATAAATTTGCTATGAAGATAATCAATCAATTTCTCATCAAATTATTTTCATAAATTGTCTATGAAAATAATTAAAAAGTTCAATCAAGTTATCTTCATAAATTTGCTATGAAGATAATAATTCAAGTTTTAATCAAATTGTTTTCATAAATTGTCTACGAAAATAATTCAAGTTTTTCATCAAATTATCTTCATAAATTTGCTATGAAGATAATCATCAAAGTTTAATCAAATTGTTTTCATAAATTGTCTATGAAAATAATTCAAGTTTTTCATCAAATTATCTTCATAAATTTGCTATGAAGATAATCATTAAAGTTTAATCAAATTATTTTCATAAATTGTCTATGAAAATAATCAAGTTTTTCATTAAATTATCTTCATAAATTTTATGAAGATAATCATTAAAGTTTAATCAAATTATTTTCATAAATTGTCTATGAAAATAATCAACTTTCATCAAATTATCTTCATAAATTTGCTATGAAGATAATCATTAAAGTTTAATCAAAGTTATTTTCATAAATTGTCTATGAAAATAATTCAAGTTTTTCATCAAATTATCTTCATAAATTTCCTATGAAGATAATCATTAAAGTTTAATCAAATTATTTTCATAAATTGTCTATGAAATAATCAACTTTCATCAAATTATCTTCATAAATTTGCTATGAAGATATCATTAAAGTTTAATCAAATTATTTTCATAAATTGTCTATGAAAATAATCAACTTTCATCAAATTATCTTCATAAATTTGCTATGAATGTAATCATTAAAGTTTAATCAAAGTTATTTTCATAAATTGTCTATGAAAATAATTCAAGTCTTTCATCAAATTATCTTCATAAATTTCCTATGAAGATAATCATTAAAGTTTAATCAAAGTTATTTTCATAAATTATCTATGAAAATAATCAACTTTTGTCAAATTATCTTCATTAATTTGCTATGAAGATAATCATTAAAGTTTAATCAAATTATTTCATAAATTGTCTATGAAATAATTCAAGTTTTCATCAAATTATCTTCATAAATTTGCTATGAAGATAATCATTAAAGTTTGTTCAAATTATTTTCATAAATTATCTATGAAAATAATTCAAGTTTTCATCAAATTATCTTCATAAATTTGCTATGAAGATAATCATTAAGTTGTCTTCATAAATTTGCTATGAAGATAATAATCAAAAGTTTTCATCAATTATCTTCATAAATTTGCTATGATGATAATCATTAAGTGTTCAAATTATTTTCATAAATTTTCTATGAAAATAATCATAAAGTTTTCCATCAAATTATTTTCATAAATTTACTATGAAAAAACCAAAGGTTTTCAATCAAATTATCTTCATAAATTTACTATGAAGATAATCATTAAGTTTTCATCAAGATTATTTTCATAAATTGGCTATGAAAATAATAAAAAATTTTCAATCAGAACATTTTCATAAATTTGCTATGAAAATACATTCAAGTTTAATTAAATTGATTCTTCATGTAGCATTAGAGTAGCCATGAATTATCATGAATTGGTTTTAGAAAAAATAATTTTTTGGACTTAGAAAAATATGTTTTCATAAAATAAAAAATCAATTGATTAGATCATAGGATCATCAAAAATGGTTGCATAAAAATTCAAAATTTAATGAATTTAAAGTGAAAAGATTCGAAAATATAAAATTGATCAACAAATTAAGTTCTTTTTTAAAAGAACTACGTTTTGTCTGATCTCGATTACGAGTACGTAGGCACCTACGGGACGACAATAAAAATGGAAAAAATGTTTTTGTTTTTAATAGTTGAATAATTATTTTGTAAATATAAGGATATATATTTGTTGATATTCTTATTCTAAAAAAAATAAAAATGAAGAAAAGCACATAAAAAATAAAAATGAATGATTTGACTTGTAAATATTTCTGTTATAATGTTTTATTTGAATTTTTGAGCATATAAAGGACAGATTATAAATTTAAAATTCCAAAAGTGGTAACCATTTGGTTTTAATAGGTTAGCCCCCGAATCCATGATATCTGGTTTTAAAAGTTTGGTTTTTAAATCAAATTTTCGCAGACTAGTAGCTAAGTTAGGATCAACCGACCCATTGATCCTAGCTTTTATTTTTTCCTGATTTATATCGGGTGGCGGCTCTAAAATGTTTTCAAAAATTAAAATTTCTTTTAATCTCTAGTCGAGGATTCATGTTAAATGGGTTCGGGTTTAATGTGAATCGGGTTAGAAGAAATGAACCAGATAGTGGGAAAAAGCCACTTCGACAGGGGGCGAAGGATAAATCAATTGAAGGAGTGGATTATACTCATAGTTTCTTTTCTCTTGTTGCTAGATTGTCTACTATTAGACTCTTGTTAGCTGTTGCAATAATCAATTAATGGCATGTATATCAACTTGATGTTAATAATGCCCTCTTACATGGATATATTGAAGATGAAATATACATGATTCCCCCTGATGGTTACAAACCGAATCCCCCAGGTCATGTTTGCAAATTAATGTGGTCATTATATGGTTTAAAGCAAGCATCAAGACAATGGAATTGTGAGTTTACCAGATTCATTATTTCGCTTGGTTTTCAACAATAAAAAACATATCATTCTTTATTTACGCAAGTACAAAGAACTGATTTTGTTACTATACTTATATATGTGGATGATATATTAGTAGATGGAAATTCTCTTGCTTCTATTTTAGCTGTTAGTTAAGCTATTCACCATGCTTATACTATTAAAGATCTTGGTGAGGTTAGGTTCTTCTTGGGCATTGAAGTTTTTTGCTCATCTAATGGATTTCTTTGACTCAATGCAAATTTATTTTGAACAACTTGTTATATTGGCATGATGGGTTTGTAAGGTAGTGAAGATTCCTTTCCCACAGGGTTTATAATTGGATCATTCAATAGGAAACTTACTTTTCAAACCTAACATGTATCGTATGACTGTTGGGAGACTTTTATATGTAACATTTACATGTCTTGATAGCTGTTTTATAGTGCAACAATTGAGCCAATCTATGACTTGTCATAGAACTTCTTGTCTTCATATGCCTATCATGTGTTGTGTTATCTTAAACGCTCTTTTGATAAAGGTCTCTTACATTCTTCTTCTTCTACTTTGCAATTACTTGGATATTTTGATGCTGATTGGGAGCTTGTGTTATGGATCGAAAATCCTTGAGTGGATATTATACATTTCTTGGCTCTTCATTGATCTTGTGGAAAACAAAGAAGCAAGTTATGGTATCCACATCATCTACAAAGGCTAAATATAGGAGTATGGCATCAACAACCAAAGAATTGTTATGGCTATCTCATCTTCTTCAAGAGTTACATGTTCGAATTCAACTACCGGTTCCAATTTATACTGATAAAATGTCTGCCATCTAATTGTTGAAATCCCGTGCCTTCATAGTTGTACCAAACACATAAAAATAGATGTTCATTTCACCAGGGATCATGTTTCAAGTGGATTTTTAAAGTGCATCATGTTCCTTCTCATCTCCAACTTGCTAAATTTTTCATCAAAGCTATTGGTGAAATTCATTTGTGTAATATGTTGTCCAAGTTGGGTTAGCAAGACTTTCCTAGCTAGTCTTATTTACTTTTTTCTTTGTACACATGTACAATGTGATAGAAAACTATAAATGCCACTGGAAATACCAATTGTAATAAACTAAATGAACAAAAGACTTTCCTCTTTTTCTTTTTTTCCTTTCCACTACATACAGCTTTGTATTACTTTTTTTGGTTTTCATTGAAGATTCAATCTATTATTATTGATAGTCAATAATATGAGATTGTAAAGTATTCTAGAAAGTCAAAAAAATTAAAAATACAATAGTAAAAAATAGTCTATTTTTAGGGAAATGAATTTGCTTTTAGAAGAAATTTAAAATAATTACATGTGATTTTAAGCTATATTATTTATGTTGTTAATAATAACACATTAAATATGTGAATTGGTAATAAATTTTACTATTCACATAGAAGCATGGAGAATAGAACAATACTGCTTCATATTAGATTACTAGGAATTGACTCTACTTAATTATACGCATTGCTATCCAGCCGCTTTTGAGCAAATGCCCCATAAATATCGGATTTCTTTTAATCATATTTTCGTTTCTCGAGAGTTAGTTATGTTCGTAATTCCTTTCAAAAAAACTTCTAGGGTCTCGGTACAAACCATCTCAATCAAGATGTTACTATTAAATTGATCACAAAAGTTCATATATTTTAAGAATTTGGTTATGAGTGCATATAATTTAAACCATTCAATAATCATATGAATAAGTGGATCATAGAATTTCTATTATTTTTATAGTATCTTGTCAATCCTTTTTATGTGCATAGTAGCCATTGAACAAAATTGAAATAACTTGGCAGAAGATTATTGAACTTCTATAGACAAAAGGATAAGTGCATCAAAATTCAAATTATTTTTTAACATATATAAATGGAGATCTAATCATTTCGAGATGCCCACGTATTACAAAAAGTTTTATCGTCGTCATGATTCAAGACTTCTTATAGTATCTTTGAAAAGTTTTGCAATTAAACGAGAAAATACGTGTAAAAAATTAGGACCATCTTTACTTTCTTCCATTCATGTAAAATTGAGAGAGAGAGAAGAGAGCTATTTATGGTCCGATCCTATTCTTATATATATATATATATATATATATATTTCAATACATATAATCTAACTCAAGTCAGTATGATGTACGCTGCAAGTATCATGGCATAGATTTTGACTAACCTTTTAATATCGATTTCCAATAACGCTTTTTAGATAGTAATTTACGAGGTAGTTATATTTTATTTTAATCTAGAATGATTTTGCAATATCCTTAAACTTGACGCTTAATTAAATTGCATGTATATGCTTTGCTTGTTTAAAATATGAATTATTTTATGAATACTTAGTTTGGTAAATATGCATGTTAGAATAAAATTTAATGTGTTAACGTGATTTGTATTTATATTGTATGTATTGTATTGTATTGTTTGCTTTGTATAAGTTAAGCAGAAGATTTTTAAAAAAATCAACCTAAACACCAATACAAGCCTTAGCAGATTTTATTAAAGCCTAACACAAGCCCAAGCCCAAGCCCAAGCTTTTTCTTTCCATATTAGCTGCCCCTAAAGTTAAAGCAACATAAGGATAATATCAACTAAAAATTTTACAAAACACAATCCAAAACAAATCACCTTCACCTCCCCTCCACAATCCAATATATCACATCTTATTGATTCAATTTTCTTGCCCTATTTCTAAGAACTCTTCAAGACTTCACCACCAAGTTAAAGAAGTTTATGGTAAAGTTTTTAATGCTTTTCTTTTCATTTATTTCTTTAACTCTTTCATGGATATAATTTTTTTCAAATTAATTTTTAAGAAAAAAGTGTTTGATTAGCTAAATAAGTTCTTAAAGTGTAGTATATATAGAATTGTTGGAGTTGTTTTGGAGATGAATAAGTTATATGTTTATGTGAATTCCATGTTAGATATGAGTTGTTGGATGCTAGCGAGGTGGTGTTTATATGCATTTGGAGTTGTTAAGTGCATGTGATAAGTTGTATGATGCTTTTATAGTGTTTAGATTAATGTAGGATGTGTGAAAAAAAATGATAAAATGAGGTTTGAAAAGCAGGGGATTTTGTGACCCCATGTAGGTTGAGTTGTACAGGTGTGCATGGGGCCTTACAAGCCTTTGGATGTGTGTTTTCCATTTGTATGGGTGTACAAACCCCTTACAAGCCTCTTATAGAAATTTTTATTTACAAGAATGGGCATGTATAGGACCTTAGTGGCCTCTGGTGAAAATTTTTCTTTTTCCTTTCCTCTAGCATGGCATGCTCTTGCTCTTGTCCTTGCAAGTTTATACATGCCCCCATATGGCCATACACCATGTCTTGCCCAATTTTATTTATATGAAAAAAAAAATATTTTGAAAATTAAAACAAAGAAACATTGTGTGTGTGTGTGTGTGTGTGTGTGTGTGTGTGTATGTGAACGTTAGATTGTGATTTAGTATGAGCTTTAGTTATGTTTCACATTGAATGACAAACGTAGGAATTGTTTATCAATAATATTCAATTTTATATGAATTGAATTATTTTCTTACAAATTATCCCTCTCATTGAGCGTATCTACTAGCTTTTTTATTAGACGTATCACGTATGTAGTAACTTGAATGTTGTTTGTTAAGATAGACATATCCTAAATTAACATTAATCAAAGATGAGTTAAAAATTGCTTATGTGTGCGCGGTTGAATTCATTTTGGGGAGCGGCAACCCTGTTAACAAGTTAACATGAGAGTTTAGGCACTTAGATAACCCTATCATGGTGCATGATAATTTATTAGTAGCTCAGTGGGTAGTCGATAGAGATAACAGTATCGACATAACGTCTACTTATTCTTAAGAGGAAATAATATGATTTAGTTCATATTTACAGGACCAGTTGAACTAAGTGATATTATGGATTAAGTTAAGTAAAGATGAGAAATAACCATAAACCCTAGATGAAGCTATTATTCTTTTTGGGTTATATAATATAGGAGATATAGGTATTCAGGTTGCCTATCCCTAAAGCTTCTGCTACTACTCAAGACCCTCAGCTTCCCAATGGCCTGTTTCGAAGTTTGAATACTATTATTTTGTTTGACAAACTTAATTAATATAAATAAATTAATGGTGTTTTACTTGTGTATTAGGCCTTTGGTCATGTTTACTATTTAGGTGTTGATGAAGACAAGTTCTATATTCAGTTGGATTATGGAATGATTTTGGACTTTCTGGACGAGTAGGGTGATTAGGAACCCATAATTTTTTTTTATGGAAGCTTTTGTAATAGAATGGAAAAATGTTTATAGAAAATTATTAATTATTAAAGTTTTCATCAAATCGTATGTATTTTTTATAGCTTGATTTCAAGCCAATGTTTGTAACACCTATGTATATGTATATATATGTATTGCGTCCCTTTGTCTTGTTAATGAAAGGATAACAAAGCTTTGTAATGTTATGTATGGTGCTTTCTCATAAAAATGTTTATGGAAAATGGTTCTTATAATGGGTTTAACAAACAATTGATACAAATCTTTCTTTTCAAACGACCTTACATATAATTTTGCAGGATTACACATGGCTGAGGAACTAGATACTTCTGTTTTAAGATATATGAGGTTCCAGTTCTTACATAGTGGTATCAGACGAAGTTTGTACAATTGTTTTCCTAAATGTGTATATTAGGAGCAACCTAACCTTAGAAGCGATGAGTTAGTATAGTAAAGGTTTAGAATTAGTTTAAATGATTGTATCATGCTTGCTTGCTTGTTGTTTGTTTGGTTTGCTTTCCTTTGATGCTAAAACAAATTTAATAAATTAATGCATGATTAATATTACGTATGTGTTTATAAATGTGTTGCATGTTTATGTATAAGATGGATAAGACCCGAAGGCTAACACAGCAACAAAAAAATAATATGCCTCCTCTGCCTCCGCATCATCTATACTAGCTTCTACTTCATTTACTACTCCGAGTTCTATCACTACTCCATCTCCTGCATTGGTTTCTACATCACAGATTCCCCCATAGTCATAGATTCCGCCACACACATGGATTCCTCAGCCACCATAAATGCCACATTTTACCCCTATGCCTCAAATGTCAACAGACAATCTAGCCTCAACGTATACAAGGTTTGGAGATATGTTTTCTATGATGTAGTAGTACCGTATGATGTATCAACAGTAACAACACTTCATACAATAGTATGGCCCTCATGAAATTTGAAGGGTGAGAATCCACCAGCTAATGACCAAGGCAATCAAATAAAGTTAAATGAGTTTGACATATTGGTCCCATATTTTGATGGAGCTGATACAGATCCAACAGTGGTTGAAGTTAATAGAGGTTAAAGAAAGCATTTGCAACTTATGGTACTCTAGAGAAAAGAAGGTAGACTTGGTTATATACATGTTGAAGAAAGAGCTTGTAATTGGTGGAGATAGCTAGTGAAAATATGCTAAGGCCTATCACATGGATGAGATTTAAGGATGTTTTCTTTGTTCAATATTTCTCGATTACTGTTAAGGAATAGATGATATCAAATTGGTTGAGTTTGAGATAGGGAAGTAAATCAATTGATGAATACCATGTAAAGTTTTGGAAATTGTTAAGATTTGCTGGTGAGGAATAGAGATGAAAGAATTAAGGTGCAAAAGTTTCAAAATGTCGATTGAGATTAAAGGCAAAGTCAAAATGTTTTAGCTTCATACCTTAGCTGACACAGTTGCTAAGGCCAATCTAATTGAATAGATTTAGAATTATAGTAGGAAGGAAGACAAGGAGAGATACTTATTTAGGAAGAGACCTAAATCTTCAACATCATTTGAAGGCATCAATGTGCTAGTAAAGGTTTGAGTTATCAAGGGAACAGCAAGAAACCATTTTTGGGAAAGAAAGTTGATCAGAAAATAGTAACCAAGACTTTTACCCTGTTTTTGAGAAGAAATGTATTAGATCCTATGAACTACATGAATTATCTAAATGAAAATGGAATCCAAAAGCCTGCTTTGCTTGTAGTCAAGTCACATTACTGGGCTTCAAAGTGTAAAAATCCAGTGCTACGACCTATATTGTGTGCGTACTACAATCAGAAGGGATATCATATAGCAACTTGTAAAGATAAACCTAATAACAAAAGGTGAACCTAATTCGAAAAAAGGAAACTTTGCAATAAGAGTGTTTGCTTCATAACAAGTTAAGGAAGCCCCTTCTATAGACACTTTAGTAGGTACCTTGCTCATTTCTAAATGATATGCTTATGTTTTAATAGATACAGGACCTACACATGCCTGCATATATGAAAGTTTGTTAATGAATGTAAACTTGCTTTTGAAATTTTGACTAATTGTGTGATGTGCATTAATACTCCTTTTGGTGTTAAAACTAGAAAACCATGTGTTTATAGGAATGCTAATGTGTTAATTTCTAGTGTGAATATGCCGATCAATATGTTAGTTTTTTCAATGTCCGATTTTGATTTTATTTTTTGTATGAATTGGTTGAATTTATACAAAGTTACCACAGATTGCAATAAGGTAGAATTGGGTTTTAAGTTGGAGAATGGTCAATTCACATATGCTCTTGAGAGACAGAGACCAAGAAGTATGAATTTTATGGAGTTACAGGAAAAATCTATTATAGCACCAGTTAATGTAAAAAAAGTGAATATAAGTATAGTACCGGTAGTGAGAGATTTTACAGATGTATTTCCTAAAGAACTACTTCGCTTACCTCCTAATCAAGAGATTGAATTTGGGATTGGTATAGTTTCAGGAATAGTCCCTATATCAAAAGCACCTTACAAGATGGCACCAATTGAGTTAAAAGAATTGAAACAATAATTGCAAGATTTGCAAGAGCTTGGTTTTATCATACCTAATATTTCTCCATGGGGTGCTCCGATTCTTTTTGTGAAGAAGAAAGATGGGATATTGCGAATGTGTATTGATTACAAAGAATTGAATCAGGTCACGATAAAGAATAAGTAACCTTTGCCAAGAATTGATGATTTGTTCAATTAGTTGAAAGGAGAAATAGTGTTCTCAAAGATTGATTTAAGATGTAGGTATTATCAACTTAGGATTGAGCCATAGGACATTCCAAAGATAGCCTTTCGTACCAGGTATGGATACTTCAAGTTTCAAGTCATGCCATTTGGGTGAACTAATGCTCTAACAGCTTTTATGGATCTCATGAATAGAGTGTTCAAGAATTATTTAGATTTTTTTGTGATTGTATTCGTTGATGACATTCTGGTATATTCTCGAGTTAAAAAAGAACATGAAGAACATTTGAAGCTAGTGCTACAAAGAATTAGGGAAAAGAAGTCATATGCAAAATTTAGTAAATGCAAGTTTTGGCTTGAAGAGATAGTTTTCTTGGGGCATGTGATATCAAAGCATGGTGTGCCAGTTGATCCAAAGAAAATGTTTTATGGCAATGTATTAATTATAAATTTTTTATCAAACTTGTATGTATTTTGTTATAGGCTTGATTTCCAGCCAATATTTTGTAACACCTATGTATATGTATAAATATGTATTAAGTCCTTTTGTCTTGTTTATGAAAGGATAACAAAGCCTTGTAATGTTATGTATGGTGCTTCTCATAATGAGATGTTTTTGGAAAATGGTTCTTATAACAGATTTAGACAAACAATTGATAGTAACTCTTTCTTTACAGATGGTCTTACAAGTAATACTATAGGATTACATGTAGCATGGGGACTGGATACTCTTGGTTTAAGATATATGAGGTTCTAGTCCTTACTGATTTACTTACTTCTTTGTAAGCCATGATTTACTTGTATAATGCAAACATCCAACACTTAGGCACTTTCTAAGATCATTCAATATTAATCTTAAAGAGGGCCTTAACACCATATAAATTATAGAAACATTACTATAGGAAAAAGAGATTAGAAGCATATTCTATCATCCCCTAATGAGCTCTCTCTTTGTTCATGGGTATAGGTAGATAGTGTACATTAAAAAAAAAAAAAATCCTTTTTAGTAAACATAATAGGAAGCCCTAATAGACTCCCACATGATTATAAAAATTCTGCCATCTTTTCATTGCTCCCCTTGCTTCTAGCTAAAGAAAAAATCCAGACTAACACAAACCTCTTGCTAGTCTCCTTCCCTCCATTTTTGTAAGAAATCTGAAACTAGACAATTTTATGTATTTCATTATTTTATGTTTTCGCAATCATTAATGTTGTTGATATGTATTTTTGCCTATATTGCAATTAATATCTATTAGAACTCACTATATCAAATATGATTAATATTTACACTATGTTTGGGTATGGGGAAAGCTACAAAAACGGATGGAAATATAAAGAAAATCGGTGTTTGGTAATTTTAGTTGAGATAGAGAAGTGTAGAAAATTTAGAGAATGAAAATCCCTTCAAACACCGTGAAAATGAGAGGTAAATAGAGAAAGCTAAGACATGAAGAAGAAAAGTGTTTTTGATTTCATGACTTCATCTCCACTACTTTTTGTTATAGAACTAATATATATATATATATATACACATATATACATATAAAACAAGTCCAGCTAAGATGTCAATTACCTATTTAAAACTGACACATGTACATATACAAAATAAATAAACTAAAAATAAAAATGAACACCTATATATCTAATATCCCCCCTCAAGTTAGATCTCCATGAAAATGCAACTTGCCATTAAAGTAAGCAAGCCGAGAAGCTGAAGTGATTTCATTAAAAGAACTACAGTATGAAGATGAGAGGGGACAAAATTAAGTTAGAGAAAGCTAAACCTAATGTAATCTCAACAAAATGGATATATATATATATATATCAATATGCTTTGTGCCCCCATGTAAACAAGGATTTGAAGTAATAAGTAAAGTGGATCTATTATCACAAAACAAATGAACTAGAAGCTGCACTGACAAACTAATATCCCTCATAATATATGAAATCTACAAAATCTTCTTAGGAGTAAAAGCTAAGTTGCAATATTTAGCTTCCGTGCTTAAAGTTGCAACAGTTGGTTGTTTCTTAGTCTTCTAAGAGACTAAAATCCGCTTACATAATGCAATAACCCAAATTTGATTGCCTATATGAGGAACTAGTGGCCCAATCTACATCGATCTAGCTATCCAAAGCCAAAGAACTACTAGAAGCATAGAATAACCAAAGTGAAGAAGTTCCTTTCAAATACTATAATAAATAAAACAAAGATTTAAATGTGGAACTCATGACTAAGAAACAAATTGACTCAAACAATGAACTCTAAACATATGCCAGGTTGTGTTAAAGTGATATACAATAAATGACTAATAAACCAATGTTAAAAGTTGGAATTATCAAGCAACTCACCTATGCTAGCATATGGTTTAAAACCACAAGGAAGGTAAGTTTTAGTAGGCTTTGCAACAATCAAACCTGCATCCGACAAAACATCCAAAATATACTTGCATTGATTAATCAAAGTTTCAGCTGGCATATGACAAATTTCCAAGCGAAGAAGAAATCTAGCAAGTCCTAAGTCTTTAATAGGTTGTAACTGGGCGGGGGCCGTTATAGGGTTCTTGACTCATTCAATTCATTAAAAACCCTGTAGGATTTTAGAGTCAGGTTTGGATATATAATAAAAACCCTATAGGGTTCTAGGGTCAAAATTGGATCACATAACAAACCCAACAGATATTTGACAGCTCGGTATTATAATTTAAAAAATAAATAAATGAATAAAAACATTACTAGAGGGATAAGAAGAGGAAATGAGACATGCAGGAGCTACCATCTTTTCTATCTCCTTGATATGTTTTTTTTTCCCTTATGTTTACTAGACTACTTAAGGATTTTTGAACTTTTCATTAAAATTGTTTAAGTTATGTTTACTTTAAAATTGCTCGATGTATGTTATATTTTAGCCCCCACATAATATTTAATTTAACCATATTCTTAAAATGTTATATCATTGTCTTGTTAAAAAAGTTTAATATGGATTTTGATGAGATAATATAATGCACAATTGAATATTTAATTGGTATAAGCTACACGTAAACAGTCATATATATGTGTGTGTGTGTGGTGTGTGTGTGTGTGTGTGTGTGTGTGTATATGCATGTTTGTGGAGTTTTCTGCAAGTTTTAGTAGAAACAGTGATGGTTGAGGTAAGCCAAAGCAAGTATTTAAGGCATGGCAAAGCTAAGGCTAAGGCTCGATAAGTTCAAGAATGCCAAACCAATGGTCAAGGGACTGGTCGAGGCTTAAAGAAGTCAAGAGATCAAGGCTTGACAAGGTTAAGTTTGAAACGCAACAAGGCAGAGAAGTGATCAGACTTATCGAGGGTCACGTCGAGGACTCGATGTGCTAAAAAGTTGAGGCATGACATGTTTCAAACTGAAACTCAACAAAGATAAAAAGTTCACAGCATTGGTCGAGGGTCCGATCGAGGCCTCACATGTCAAGAGTTAAGGCGTGACGGTTCAAATTTGATGCTAAAAAAAGTACGCATATGAGAAGGCTGGTAAGGGCAAAGTTGGGGTATAACGAGTCTTTGAGATGCGATAGCTTAAATACTAAAGCTAATGGGCAAGAAAAGAGCCGTTGAAGTGTATTAAATGTTTGGTAGATTATAAACGTTATCTCTAACGGACTTTTGAAATTCAAATGCTATTTATATATCTAGTCCTAGAGATCAACAATGGAGAAGTGGAGAGTGAAGAATGAAGTGCCAAAATCATTTATGAGTTTTTTTATTGCGATCAAACAAAACTTTTATTTTTATATTATCTTGTACATTAAAATTTGCAAATATTTGTATAGAAAGAGAAAAACACTATAGAGCCTTGTTCTTATTTTTGCTATCCATCTAAGAGCATTTTAGAGAGAGAAAAAAAGTAGTTTATTTCCTTTGTGTTGTAAAGTGTTGTATTGCTCAACTTAAGCTTCAATTTGAGATAAACAAAAGTGGTCATGAAGACATCAATTCAAAGCATTGGTGGATCATAGAGAGTAGGAAGTGAGTTAAACTCCACGTTAAATGGTGGCTAAAATTTCTCTATCCTTATCTCTTTTATTTTTCCATAATATTTATCTTTGCTATATCCGCTGCTTCTAAGATTAATCTAATCTTTTTGCATCAAAATTAATTGTTTGAATTTTTCGGAAAATACTTCATTCACCCCCCTCCCCCAAGTATTCCTAGCACATTTTCATGTTTATGTCTCATAAGTAATATATTTATGTATTTTAATGTTGATTATGAATATGGTTTACCACATTCCTATCTATTCCACATGTATCTTTTCATTTTGAATGTATAGAAAACATATGCTAGAAGCATCAGCTTCTCTTAAATTTAAAAATTAAAAATAGGTTGGAAAAAAATAGGGTTATAGGGTTATAAGGTCGGACTCTAGGTTCTAGATCAAACTCTATAGGAAGTGTTTGGATATAGTATGAAAACCTTATGATGCAGCACGGAAGCGTTGAATAACATAAACCGATTCGACAATTGATTTCAAAACGTGAACTTAATCACACAATTGCTAAACAATTGCAAATTTAGAGAAAATCTTCTCAATTCAATATCAAAGATGTCAAAATATCAGTTCTCTCCGACCAGCAAAGAA
The DNA here is from genome assembly GCA_024138025.1 of Combretum micranthum. Taxonomy (NCBI): domain Eukaryota; kingdom Viridiplantae; phylum Streptophyta; class Magnoliopsida; order Myrtales; family Combretaceae; genus Combretum; species Combretum micranthum. The sequence goes on from JAMXBD010000565.1 coordinate 85,482, forward strand.
CTCAACCTTGAGTTTTTGTTTTTCTACCTTTTTCTCTTATTCTTCCTCTCTTTGGATCGTCTTGATTTATCCCATTTACCTCGTCATTTGATTGTGATTTGCACAACATCATTCACCCCTACCAGATTAAAACTCATCCTTGAGTTTTCTTTTGAATCTGTTTGTGCGTAATCTGGATGGATTAGAGTGACAACTAGACAATTGTTTTTCAAATTAATATGAAGCGATAGAATAGATGTATTCACTAATTTTGGCATTTCCTTTGGGTCATGATGTAAGTTTTTGGAAAAATCGCTGAGCTCCACATTTTTAATCTCATTCATTGGTGCACTAAATCTATTGGGAGTTTTTTAGCCTCCACCTCTTCAGTAACTATCAACAGCTGTTTGTCAATCAACAGAGGCTTCTCCACAACGACTTCCTCACCAACATAATCTTTGTAACCATCAACTTCTTCCCCATTGTCCTCACCATCACTAATTTGAGCACTCTGATCTTCGAGGGTTGAGTTATCATCTTATCCCACCAATTCCTTTTTAGGCACTTCTAGAATTAAGTTTACTGGTTTAGGCATCTTTGGAATTTTCTAAGGAAGGATTTGCTTGTAGTCTAAGAGAAAGAACTTTTGCTCCATCAGGTATTTCATCATAAACCAAGTCCTCACAGGCTCCTTGCCCTCAAGGCGTCTCACTACCAAAAGCTTTTCTCACTAATATCATGCATTGCCCCATAAATGACTCTTTACTAATTTTATCTTCATACCCTTAGAAACTCTCATATGGTCAAAGAAAATCTCGACTTCCTCAACCCAAACTTAAGACTCATCTAGATTTCCAGTACCATTAAACTCAGAAACAAACATATTTAAATTGAAAAATGATTTCATCTTTATACCTGTAATTGCTCCTGTTATATAGTCTTCTACTACAATGACCTCTTCTCCAGGCCAGATTTTCAAAAAGCTTATCTTCATCATTAGTATCATAAGTAACAGAACTGATCTTTGGATCACCTTTCAGTCATTTCCGATAATCTTTCCTGTTACTGTTGGTATTGGATTGATAGATTAGGTCATCAAAGCGCTGTTCCATATGCTGGAATCTCTTACCCATGTTTTCTTCTACTGCCTTCGTATCGGTCGCTTGTAACGTAGGACTTTCATACCTTGAACACCATTAGAATACGGCCGCCTCCTATTTTGCAGTTTATTGACATCTCTGTAGGATTTTACCCGCTCTGATACTAATTTGACGTAGCATGGAAGCATTGATAAACAGATAACACTGAACGAGTGAATCTGAAAACGTGAACTCAATCACACAATTGCTAAACAATTGCAAATCTAGAGAAAATCTTCTCAATTCAATATCAAATATATCAAAATATCATATGTGTCTTTACAAAGACAAGTGTAAATGCCATTTATACTATCACATGAAAATCCTAAAAAGGTAAAATCCTAAAAAAGTAAAGTAATAAACACAATATTGACTAGTAATAAAGACAAATAATAAATACAAATCTAAAAAAAATAATAAATACAATTTAGACCGATAATAAATATAAATAAATCATGTGACATAACCAACAAACTAAGATGGCTTAAAGGCTCGTTAAGGTAGGCAATGTAGCTGGTCAAGGCCGGCGGCATAGTAGCTTGTCGTCCGTATCATTCTCCTCCACTTGAAAAAAAAAAAAAAACTCGTCCTCGAGTTTAGAGTTGAATATGGATATAAAGGGGTTTCCACCACCAGACGACGAAGACAAATTTGGAATCATGAATAAGTATCCTCCATGATCAATTATGAACTTGCAAAAGTAAACCTTAACGAGTATAAAATAAAATATCCTAATTATCTTAGGATTTAGAATTGCATCCGCCTTCGAGTTCCTTACACCATCTGTAGTATGTTCATATCTTCCAGCCAGAATAAAACAATCTCCAACTTTATCTAAAGCAGTTTTTCCACATTTTTCTAAATATATACGACCAGCTTTTTCATAATCCTTCATGAGGAAATAACATTGTACAGCAGACTCTGTCTTCCCTATTGGCCTAAATAGTACCCCTTCTACTTTAGAATATGAAAAATTCAATCTCTCTGCTGTTGCCTTGAGTCCACAACTTTTAGCCAAATTTTCACCAAGAATTAAGTCAATATGGTGTTGTTTGTTCCTCATGGGAGGCAAATCATCTAATAAGTCGTCAGGTATCAATTTGTTCGACTCTCCCAATTGCCTCTTGACATTGTCTGGCACCTCTTCAGTCTTCTCCTTCTTATCAACCGTTAGCATTTGTCTTTCAATCAATGTATGTATAGTTTGGGATTCCTTCATAACATTCTCCATCTCCTTTTCTGATGGCGTAATTGTAAGAAAGGAACATCTCTCTACTTTGGAAATTTCATGACGTTCTATTGATTTTTCAATTTCTTCATCTTCCTTCCTCAAATCATTACTTTGTGCCGATCTCATAAATTCTGCTTGAGGATATCTATGGTCCTATTGAAGCATGGTTTCCTCATAATTAAAAGGGAGAAATTCATCTTCCAATAAAATCTTGATCATAAACTACGTTGTCATAGGTATTTTTCCCTCATGACTTAACTTTTTTTTGTAATCTCTCCTACCAAGCAGAAGCATAACTTTCAGTCGGCACGCTATCAACTTCACCCTCTTTTCTTTGGGGATCTCTATGTATTCAAAGATCCGCTCAGTCTCAAAATCCAATTAATAGAATTATTAATCCTTAATTCTCCACTAAAATATGGAATTTCTATGTTTTGGCGAAAATTGTCATAGTCTCTTTTATCATACCTATAATACCCCCTTCGGTATCTACTACCATCATCACCGCCTCTTCTTCGTGGTTGTCTTTCTTTGAACAAAAACTCAACTTCCACCTCATAATCATATTCATAATAATCATCAATGTTACAAATTTATCTCTAGATTGACCTCTATGATTTGCAGCAACAAGTCTAACAAGAGGATCGCTGCGAGTATACTTTGCCTTTGGTCATCTCCTATAATCGTTCCTGTTCATGTTGGTATTAGATTGCTCGATCAGATCATCAAAGCATTGCTCATAACGCTAGAATCTTTGATCCATGCTATCCAACACCGCCTTTCAACCCAAGATTTAGCTCTCAGGACTTCCACATCTCAAACACCGTTGAAGACGTGACCGTTGTCAACACTAACGTTAATTGCCATCTTTGTAGGAATTCACCTTGCTCTTATACCAATCTAACGCAACGCGAAAGCATTGAATAACAAAAACCAATTCGATGATTGTTTTCAAAACATGAACTTAATCACATAATTGCAAAGCAATTGCAAATTTAGAGAAAATCTTCTAAATTTAATATCAAAGATGTCAAAATATCAATTAACCCTTCCATGCTGCATCACCTTATAAGGTTATAGGGTTGGGTTTGGTAGACTCTATCTTTCAAATTAGTCCAAATAATAAAATCCTTATATCATATTTATAACAACTTACCTTTCATATAGATAGTTACACTATTTTTCAATTCTAAGATGAGAAATTTGCATTATCATAGGTCTATACAAATAATTATACAAATACAAATATAGTGTATTAGATATGATTTAAAAATTAATAAATATTACATATGAATCGCATCTATTGGATTCTATTCACATACAAATACGAACCGCACCTAGGGTCTATTTGGATTAGTTGATATTTATCTATATCTTATAATTATTTAATCCACATTTACATTCTATTTGTATCTTATTTATATTTGGTCTATATCTAGTTTATTTGATCTGTTTATTAGTAAAATATTTATTTTTCATCTGTATTTATTTCTTAACGAACAATCTATTTGCAAATGATAAAAGAAAGATGTCAAAGTGTGTGGAATAAGACGAACTAAACAAACCCTTGATAGGTGTGATTCATATATAAACATTAGTAAATAACACCTCCTACATGGAATTTACTTCAAACATAAGTGAGTCGCACTTTGGAATATATGGATAAATGGCTTAGTTTGAAAATAAATTGTCCTTTGTGTCGTTGCACTGCAGTTTCGTCAGTCAGATGGGCCAAGTACGGTGGCTCCAATGCTAGGGTCCTCTCCAGTCAACCTCCAGTTATCCACGAAAGCATTCCACAACGAGGGAAAAAGATTTTAACATCATGAGCAAGTGATTGTTTAGTATTAAATAATTTTTCAAAAACTAATATAATCCATATAAATAAATATCGTTCGTTTTTATGATTTTCATACATGGATGGAAGTTTGAGAATACCGTCATCCTTTTTCTTTTACTTATTTGTTGGCTCTTTAATATATCCCTTAATCTTCTTTTTCATGTATTTTAGTGTTTGATAGTCAAGATACCTCGTGAGCATACCAATTTTCTTTGGGCTTACTTGTTGTTATGACCAAAGTAACAGTGAAAGAAGCATTCTCCAAGCTGATAGGGGATGATAACTTTGTTACTTAAATTTTATTTATAAGTATATATGATTTTATCATTATCTAGATTTGGTTTATCATTTTTTAATATTTAATTAGATTGATATCCTTATTTTTAGGAGACAAAATATTATTATTTTTTTAACTTTTATTTTGCATGATAATTGTTAATTAATATATTACATTGGTCAAGATAATAAAATTGATGCTAATAGTTAACTAAAATATTAACTCTTTACAAGGAATAATATTGTAATGAATTGTTCTTATAATGAAATAAACCGGCATTAATTGAATTACATTACTCATTCTTAGATTGGCGTGTTCCTTCTTTTTTTTTTTTTTTTTAAATTTTAAAAGGCTACTATAAAAATTTTATGCCGGTGCAATGCTATCATAAATTTTAATGTGATGTGGTCATATTCAAGTTAGTGGCGTATGAGATCAACAATAAGTTATCCAAGATATGATGCCGTCAATTCTTTTTCCTAAGTTTATTACCTTTTTTTTTTATTTTACAACATTTATATGATCTTGTGGTAGTTTCCTTAATATATCTAATACAACTTTACTCAACCAAGTTTTTTTTTTTAAACTTTTATTATTTTACATATTGTATATATCCCCTTTAAATCAATCTACTTTGGATGCTTATGTCAATTACAGATAATAACACTTACAATTTATAAAAATGATAATTATTAATTAAGTTAATTTTTTTTTTCTTATAAAAACTTATATGGATTGCGAAAGTAATATGAAATCAAGTGCAAAATTAATATAAATTCAAATCTTGAGGACTTGTAAGCATCAATGTGTCAATAGCGTACATAAAGGTAAGTCTTGTCGAATTACACTACAAGGAAAATCAACAATTGTCCAAGTCGAATTACACTACAAGGCCCAAATCCATTATAATATCTCATGTCAAAAGAAAGCCAAAAAAATGCCCCACTGCAATGTGCTATATCCAACAAAACATAAAGGTAAGTCTTGTACCATTTTCTTGCCTCTATCTTTGAAGATGTAACCTGACAGGCTATTATAGGATTCCTAACTCATCCAATCCGTTAAAATCATATAGAGTTCAACCTTATAGGATTTTAAGGTCATTGGATATATAGTAAAAACTCTATAGGGTTATAGGATCTGGTTTGGATCATATAATAAATCCGATGGATACCCCAAACTTGAGTGCCATAATTTAAAAAAAATAAATAAATACATTGCTAAAGGTGTAAGAAGTGGAAAGAAAATATGGAGAAGCTACCATCTTTTCTATCCCCTGAAGATGTTTTTTCTTTTATGTTTACTAGACCAGTAAAGAATTTTACTTTTCATTAAACTTTGTTTAAGTCATATTTCCTATGGAAATTAATATTATTTTTTGTCTATTATATTTTACCCTCAGTAGGAGATTTGATTTAACCATGCTCTTAAGATATTATATAATGATAAAAGTGATATATCTACGTGTTTAAATGTTGATTAATGAATGTGGTCTATCACATATTCTATCAATCCACATGCATCTTTCTATTTTTGAATATATAGGAAAGTGTATCAAAAGCACCAGTTTTGATGGGGACGATGAACAATGACGTATGCCACCAACTTTGAACCATAAGTCACCGGCCTTTACCTACATTAATTAAAGGCCGCTAGTTTTTTATTTTCAACATTAATTATTGGTTACACTATTTATTTGTATTTATTATTTACTTTTTTTAGATCTTGTCTTTTAGAATCCTTATATAATAGTATCAGTAGGCCTTTAGGCTAGCATTTGTTAATAAGAACATTTGATATACTTCAAAACTTAATTGAGAATTTTTTTTTTTTTTTAATACAGAGTGTGCATTTTTATTGTGAATCTTGTTTATCTACGCTTTACGCTGCATCAGGTGCTAATGATGCAAACAACGAACAGTGACATATGCCACCGGCTTTGAACCATAAGCCGTCAGCCTTGGACATTACATCATCGGTATTGAAATCAGCATTTATTGCTGACGGTTTCATCTTTTGAGTTCTAAAACCGCCTTCGCCAGAATTGAAAACCAGTATTTATTATTGATGGTTTCGAAACTACCTACATTAATTAAAGGCTGCCAGTTTTTTATTTCCGATATGAATTGTCGGTTACACTATTTTTTTGTATTTATGATTTACCTTTCTTAGATCTTGTCTTTTAGAATTCCTCATATAATAGTATGTATAGGCTTTAGCTTATCTTTGTTAATAAGAATATTTGATATATTTTAAAACCCTAATTGAGAACTTTTTTCTCACAAAGTTTGCAATTTTATTGCAAATCTTGTTTATTTACGCTTTATGCTGTGTCAGGTGGTATCAGAGCAGGATGGCTATTGATAGTGATAGCAGTGCTCTCCGTGACGATGTTCAGGAGAGTAGAGCCCCTCAAGGGGACAAGATGTTGCAAACGATTGGAGCAACTTTAGAGCAGCGGATGAATCACATGTTTCAGCGTTTTGAGGAATGTTTTGAGGAGATTGTGGATCGTCTAAATGCTTGTGGCATTGATGCAAATAGGAGAAGGAATGACAATAGAAGATCAGGGGACGATGTAGCTTGTGGTGAGCCTATTGACAGACCGATTCCTACAAGAAGACAACATATCTATGAAGAGGACTATGAAGAAAGCGATGTGGAACCACCTTGGTTCTCTTGCAACCTACCTTATGGTGGGCGAAGAAGGAACGATTTTGATGATAGAAATGTCATGAATTTTCACAATCAGCGATATGGTGGCTATAGGAGAGATAAGTATGATGACAGGTATGGTGGAGACTTTTGATTGAAGGTTGACATCCCATATTTCAATGTGAAAATGGAGATTGAAGAGTTTTTAAACTGGGTTGCCGATGTTAATCGATTCTTCGATAATACGGAGACTCCTCTCGAAAGAAGAGTTAGATTAGTGGCATGTCGTTTGAAGGGGATAGCTTTTGCATGATTGGAGCGAATTAAACATAAGAGAAAGCGAAGGAAAGGGTCCGGTTTGTACTTGGTACCGAATGAAATATTGATGAAGATGGAATTCCTACCACCAGACTACGAGCAAATTCTTTTCCAGGAATACCAAAGGTGCCAGCAAGGTAGTATATTTGTTCATGAATTTATTGCTGAGTTTTTTAGGCTAGCAGAAAGGAACAATCTAGAGTTTGAAGGTCAACAAGTGGCTCGTTATTTGGAAGGGTTGAAACTAGCCTTGCGAGACAAAATAGGGGTACAAGTTATTTGCACTTTGAATGAGGCGAAAAATCTGGCACTAATAGCTGAATTGATGCAACAAGAGCGTAGGAATAGAAATTTTGGGGGATATAGATCTACTTCATAGTCAAAGGAGAAAGGTAAAGAGGTAGAGGAACAATAGAATCGCGGATTCAAAGCAAAGAGTAGAACTCCAGAAGATAAAACCGCCGGAAAGCGTCCTATGAATGAGGGACAGGAGAAAGAGGGTAAGAAAGTAAATAATCTTTATGCGAAATCGATTTTGGGAAGTGCTTTCAATGTGGTCAACCGGGACATATATCTAATGAATGTCCTAAGAGGAAAACCGTTATATTGTAAAAAGAGAAGATGATGACGAGGGGATTTGTTGTGAAGCTGATGGAGATGAAGAGGAGGAATATGATGAGGAAGAAGAAGGGGTATATGTTGTTTGTAGGTTGATGTTGACACCGAAGACGGAAGATCATACTCAGCGACACTAATTGTTTAGAACTAGATGCACTATTGATGTAAGGTGTTTAGTGTAATTGTTGATAGCGGTAGTTGTGAAAACATAATAGAAAAAACAGTGTAAAAACTAAATTGCCCGGAGAAACATCCAAATCCCTACACTTTGGGTTAGATTAAATCAGCTACTGGAAAATTGAAATGACGAAAGCTACAAGGTTTCGTTCTCCAAGGTAAGTATAATGATGTTGTGTATTGTGATGTGGTTGATATAGATATGTGCCACCTTTTGTTTGGTAGGCCATGGCAATATGATGTAGATGCACAACACTCAGGAAAGAATAATGTGTATAAATTGGAAAGGGGAGGAGTGAAATATACTTTGCTACCACTAAAAGACAAGTCTACTTTACCATATAGAACAGAAAGAAGAAAAGAAAAAAACAAAGGAATTGCAATTAGGTAACCAAATCCTTCATGATTCTTCTTCTCCCCTTTTATAAACAAACAACTATACTATTTTTCAACTAAATATTGTTGATCTGTTATTGGTTGTAACTGAACTAGATATTGTATGCCTAAGTATCATATGTTTTATGTCATCATATAATCCTCTAAATGTTGAGGTTATTGTCTTGTTTCTCCGAAATCTTCATCATGTAATTGCTTAAGATCTACACTATTTTGTTTTAGCTGTTGTGGATCCAAATATATTAATGTCATCTATGGTCATAACATTTTGCTCCTCCCTAGAAAAGAACCTTGTCCTAAAGGTTAGAAACCACTGTTCCATGATGTTACTTGTTAAATTTGGAGGCTTTGTATTCCTAGTCTTGTCCCATAACTGTCGAAATGTGAATTGTATATCTGACCAAGGTTCTAATATGCTCAACATATTGCTATGGGAAACATGAGGTAGTAAAAAAGTGTTATATGCCAACATTTGATGTGTGCTCGTAGACCGTAGTAACACACATATAATTTGGCAATGATGACCTTGAGATATTTGACAAATGTTAGCTACCCATATTAGTTGATATTTAGGTGGCAAGCATGATTGAAATGAGATTAAATCCTTAAGCCAAACTAGAAAGATTAGCAAAATACCCCTCATGCATCTCGTGTTATTGTGTTAGTTTTAATTCAAAAATCTTCAATGCATCGGTTGCATTAATAATTTCATTATTCCCTAAACTATGATTATTCTTATTATTATCAACCACAATCTCTATCCTAAAACCCATATCAAAACTATCCACAATATTATACGTAGATGCCTCATCACAGGGTTCCAATGTTGAATTACCAAAGTTGCATCTAAGTCTAAAACAAGAGTAGAGGGACAAATGCGTGTCTGGTTAGTTCCCTCAACTTCTAGATTACATTGAAAAGCCAGCGCGTCATTATCTAAAATAAGAACCATTCAACCGTCAATAGCATCAAATTTTCTTGATGAGTAATTCTAACCCATCTCAATATCATTTGTGCATATTTGTCAACATTAGTCTGCTTTCCCTAGGATTATTCTCTTCCATGGAAACTTGAGATATATAATGAGCAATATGACCATTTGTAGTCTAAATTTGATGGACTCCGTTTCACAATACACAATCCTTTCTCATTCTTGGATAAGTGAAATGTTGGAGAATAATTGGTTTCCTCTACATAATGATCAATTATTTCCTTATGTGTTGGGTTTTCATAGGGTCTTAGGATTTATAAGTATCAAATCTTTTACAGTGAATTAAAAAAAAAAAAAAAAACCCTAATCCAATATCCATGTGTTTTGATTAAATTAAAACAAAACAAATAGTTCGAATTTATATTTTTAAACTTGAAGCTTGAAATCAATTGGCAGATCGGATCTATAGGTACCGCAAATTCTCAATTTCTCTACAATATCCACACATATGAACACTCCTTCAAAAGGATATTTCATGTACTAATGTTATCTAGAACACTATAGATTTGATCAAGAAAATTTTACGCACGACTCTCGTGTTTCTCTATTTTAGGGTTTATAGAATTTCTCTGTAACTCTAATGTTGACAACACATATTATTAACCCTAAAAGAAACCACTTATATCTTATTTATAATAATGTCAATATGAATAATGATATTAGTACCGCTAATCTTATTAGGAATAAAAGTAATTATAAATTAATTTATTAACATAAGAATTCCTAGTCCAATTAGGAATTATTATTGTTCTTAACAAATTATATTTATTTATTATTCTTAACAAATTAAGATTAATAATAAATAAATTTATTGTTCCCACTGGACTTATTTAAATTTAGTAGATGATCATTTTTGTTCATTATTTTGTGTGTGACCCTGTAGGTTCACTTAATGTTGGCCATTGATCTAAAACCATTTTTGTCAACAAAAATAAGCAGCATCTACCAAGACATTATGTTTACCCAAATTAAATAAAGATCGATGATCCAATTCTTACTTGATCAATAACTTATGTTATTATCCTTTTGTCACATGATATTTAGATTGAACATAAGGCGTGGATAGTGTCATCCTTATATCATTCAATCTTATCATTTCTTGATCTCCAAGTAAACTGACAAAACAAATAAAATTGATCACACTATCAATTCATTTGAGCATGGCCATGCATTTTTCAGTTTCACTTATCAAGGGGGCCATAGATAACTCTCCCATAACAAAAGGCACAAATCCCATCTTAATCACTCAACTTCTCCTACATGATTTACATTATAATCAATCTCAACTTTTATAATTATTTAACTAAAGACATCGTTTGATTGAGTCAAATCATAATATTCATTATGCTGAAACCTATGGTGATTTCAAGTCTAAGGATATGCTGACATTATTATTGTGAGAATCACTTTTAACACTAATCCATATAGTGATTGCATAGAGGGTTAGTCTAATACATAGTTCTCTATTATGTGCTTATGAGTTTGATTTGTATCTCCATACAAATAGACATCTCATGACTATCAAACAAAAACTCATACTAGATTTAATTCATTATCAATCCCATAATAATGAGCATCTAGGAACTTTTAGAATAATTAAATTATTCATGGATTCTATTATAAAGTAAATATGCATAAAATATGATAGAAATGTCTCTGTATCAATAATATATATAATGACAATATTCAATAATTGGCCTATGGTACAATCACTAACATTATGAACCATATAACAAAAAAAGAAAAAAAAAGATCAACAATTGAATCATAATCCAAACAAGTCCTAATTCTTATCCACCATGTTATCAAGATATTCAATAAGAAATTTTCTTTCTTCTTAAAATTCATTAAATGAAGATAAACCCATTTTGCATTTGATTACATGTATTTATTGAAGACTTTTATTCACATTGTCATTCATTGCTTTTTTTAAATCTTACATTTCTCGTGACTATTTATCAATATCTATACTATCTTCAGGAGGAATGGTATTGGCATCCATTAGAAATCAATGAAAGAACCAATGTTAAAGCTTAGACAACACATTCTAGAATTAAAAAAAAAAAAAATCATCAGATGTCCAAGTCCAATTACACCATATGGCCCAAATCCATTATAACATCTCACGTCAAAAGAAAATAGAAAATACCTTAGTGTAATGTAAATCTCACAACTATTATACCCAAAAAAACACAAAGGTAAGTTTTGTACCTTTCTCTTGCCTCTGTCTTCACTATCTTTTTCCTTGCCTCTGTCTTCACTTTCTGCAAAGTACAATTTAGGGTTTCAATTAGGTCATTGATTATTGATGAGTTTTCATGAAAGAGTGTTATACTGGAATACTACTTTCACATATCTATATTTTGATATCAATGCTACTATCCATTGTTTAGTATTGCTTTAATATGGGGTTTCTATGATTGTATGATCTAAGACGTAAAAGGGTAAAGGAAAGAAGTCTTATTGGCTCAGAGCCACTGGCTAGCTCTAAAAATCAAGGAAGAAGAATAAGAAAGAAACAAAGGAAGTGCAATCGGTAACCTCCTCCTTTGCTGATTCTTCTTGTCCCCTTTTATACATAGGCGACACCATTGATTTTAATCAATTGAATATTGTTGATGTATTATTGGTTCTAACTAAACCATATATTGTATGCCTAAGTCATTTTTTTTATATGTTTTATGTTATCATATAATCCTCTAAATGTTGAGGTTGTTATCCTGTTTCTCTAAAATCTTCATCGTGTAATTGCTCGAGATCTACACTATTCGGTTTTAGTTGTTGTGAGTTCAAATGTATTTATGTCATCTATGGTTATAACACGATGTTTGAATTGACTTATCATATTCATGATCTCATACTATCTTTGTTGATGATGAATCATGTAGAGATTATCTCATCTAGAAATAGAGGTTTTATTGATTTTTTTATGAATTTCTTTTTTTTTATTATTTATTTATGCACAAACGTATAACAAATGGTTTTCCCTCCTTGCACCAAAAAATAGTAGCCTTTCTTTAAATTTGAATGGTTGTAAAACAAACTGCAAAAATTTAAAATTGCAATAGTTATTATTAGAATTCAGCAATGAGATAATTAAACAGAAGTCAAAATAACTTTTAATTTTCCTTCATCTTTAGTGAAAAGTTAATTCCAAAATAAACTTCATAATTTAGCACCAAAAAGTGTCAATGGGGATAGTCATTTTGAAGAAACCCATTATTCAATTTCCTATAGTCTAATACGACTCTAACAATTGCTTGACTTGTGTAATGATATTTTGGAGTTTGAATATAGTAATTTAAGGGGAAAATATCACATTTGGTACTTAAATTTTGATGTGATCAATTTAATAGTCAATTAGACTTTTCATGACTATTTTTATCACCTCACATAATGTCATTTGTTTCATTAGTTGACACGGAAGACGGAGCCTATTAGGTCATTTAGATAGTTTTTTGAGAAAATTCAATAATAGATTACATCTTTCATGTTAGCAAATAAAGCAAATAGCATTAGAAAGGCTATAAAAATATCTACAAAAACTTTAATTTAGTATTAAACTGATTAATTTAAAGTTCGGGTACCAAATTGTTACTAGAAAAAAGAAAAAGTTCAAGTACCAAAATGAATTTTAATACAAAGTTCTGATACTATATTTGAAATTTACTCTAATTTATTTATAATGGAAAGTCATGCAATGAAACTAAACTCTAGGCTCGACAATGAGTTACACTTACGCATCAATTAAAAACCACATAGAAAAATAATAAAACCATTGCCTCCCCTAGTCTTCCACATATGAGTCTCAAGGTTTTAAAGGTCTAAAGGATTGATTGGTTTGTCAAAATTCATCTATTTTCCAAAGCCACATATGATTTATCTTGAATTTCACTCATTATAATATATAACGTAATTAAATCCTATCCCAAAACACCAGTTAACACGTCTATCAAAATAAAACAAGCTTTTAGCCTTATGATGTGGTTAGATCTCATCCGATTTCCTAGTAGGAGTAGGTTGTATGCCCATTAAAAGATCGTGCTCTAGGCTTCTTAGGTGGCTCATGTGGGAGCTTGGTCTAGCTCAAGACGATGCAGCTATTCAAAGTCATGATAATTGCATTTGAACCAAAGCGATCGGCTTATTTATTTGGAGCATGGTTGCTTGATCCATGCAGACAATGCAACATGGCAGTCTAATTCATCAAGACTACGTATAAAGTAGCTATCTAATTCATTAAGACGGAGTAGGAGTTGTTGTAGGCAGTAGTGGTTATAGTAGTTAATCCTGGTTGAAACATCTGTTAAAACTATTGTAAATGCCTGTCATATTATTGAAAAGTTTCATTTATCTATATTTGGTTCTTCTATTGTTGTTTACTTTCCAGCATTCTTTTTGTGATTCTTTATTATTTGTGATTGACCATTACAGCCCCTTGGAACCTATTTTTTAAGCATTTTAATGCGATTAAGTGTGACTTGATTTTAGTCAACTAGGATGTATTATCGGGGAGAGGTCATTAGTTGGACAGAGGCTTTTCAAATTTAGAGTCATTACTAAGTGATGCTTTCACAAATCAAACCTTTATCAGTAAGCTTAACATTAAGCCTTATTAGTGCTTCCCACTCGGGCGCCATTATTAATTATGCACGATCAACTTACGCTGATAAGCACTCTGCTTCTACTTAACTCTCACTTAATTATGTTCCGCACATTTGAGCGTACATTCATAAGCACTCCACTTGAGGTATATGTTCATTATCATGTTCTAGTTTTAGGTGTTATGTAAAAGTAGCCTTGTTGTGGCAAGTTACCCTTGCCTACTAATGCTCTTAGGGCAATTTCGTAGGTTCCCCTGGGTTTTACTTATGTCAATAAGCTTCTCGCTGAAGGCTTCAAGATTTACCTCTGTTTGTTTAAATACCACCAAAGATGGCTTGGTATGTTCCTATGGGTTCAACTTACATTTGTAAGCATTTCATTAGGGTGTCATCTTTATGTTTATTTTGTTTGAGTGCTTACTAGAAGCAGGTTGGCTGGGGTCCCTAGAATTTGCCTTACACCCATAAGTGCTTCATTGAGGTTTGTATTAATTCCTCTTTTTTTTTTTTTTTTTTTTTTTTGAGTGTTATGTATAGACTGCCTAGTCTAGTCCTTTGGATTTGGCTTATACACATAAGCACTTCACTAGGATTTTCTAATGTCTTGTTTTCGAATGTTAATGTGTAAACAACCTAGATGTTACGGCTTCCTTATAAGTGTCATAGGTGGTAACCTTATGAAGTCCCTTGGATTTGGCTTTTGTCAATTCGCTTCATAAGTGTTTGCATTTGTTTGCTCCTTTAATGGCAACTCAATTGGGTCTTTTGGATTAGGCTTACAGTCATAAGTATTCCATTTGGGACCAAATATTGTAATTATTTTATCTATGTGCTGGTTAAGGCATCTTGGCCAGGTCCCTAGGATGTTGCTTATACCTATAAGCTTTTCCACATGGGACTAAGTATTTTTGGTTGCTTTATTCGAGCTCTTACAAAGATAGCTCAATGGGGTCCCCAGGATCTGGCTTACACTTGTAAGCACCTCCACTTGTGACTATACATTATAATTGCCTTTAAGAGCGTTTCGGCTAAGGATTGTGATTTGGCATCATAAGCAAAAATAAAAAATAAGAATTGGATAAAATTTCATAAATGATAAACATTTTTACGATGGCTTATAGAGGCTATAACATACTAAAGATAACGTCAAAACAAAAGTCTTTAAATAAAGTATTTTCGAATGATGTCAACATTCCATGCCCTTAGTAGTAGCCATCCGTCCAACCTTTCTAAGCAATAAGCTTGTTCCCTAGGCTCTCTGTGACTTAGACTAAGTCTTCTATGTAGGTTGTCATGCCTTGATTAAGGTCAAGGCATATCTAGTTTTGTCATCTATAATGCTGGAGTGTTATATCCAAAAGCAATGCTAAAACAGACTAGTTTATCGTATTTGTTTGCTAACTGATTTTGAATTTCTAAAATCGTTTATTTAATTTTTGAAAACTTTAGGTAATGCAATGGATATGTGAATTGTACAAATAGCTGGGGAAAAAAAAGGCTACTTCAATGTGTAAGCCAAATATAGAAGATAAGCATCTGATAACATTGGTGTAAAAATCTCCATAAATATCCATAGGAGATAACAATTGCAAGAAAGTATTTGAAAAATGGTAAAAGTTCAAATACAAGTCTATTGCTAATAGATAGACCCAAAAGATAACAACAAGTCTAAAAATGAAACCAAGAGTCTACATGTAAATAAAGTGAAAGTCACGATTTTAATCACTAAGCTCATCAAGAAGCTCCTTGAAGTCGGTCTCATAACCTAAGTCGTCGTAATAATCACTGTCAGAGCCATAAGTACCTAAAATACAATAAGATTGAGTTGAAGCCCCATACACAGTAATGCAATCACACACAATATGGCATGTGCACTTAAACTATATGCAATAAAACAAGCAACAATATATAGTTATTATTTAACGTGATTCAACTAATATGGGAGCATTCACACTCCAAGCAACAAGCTCTAAGAATATAGGGTTCCGAAGTAGTAGCATTTGCTAAAAAAGTTGATTAAGGCAGTCTAAATACCTTAATCTTTTAGTGGAATTTCTACGAAATAGCGTCGTCTAGGCATCATAATTATTATGCATCTCTACTTATTTCATTCCACAATACAATGTAGTTCAATTAGTTAAAAAAACATGAAATAGACTGCATTACTTCTTACAAGCCTAAGTAGATGTTATCTTAATATTGTTTTCCTTATCAGCTACCCACCAAGTCACTAAGGGTGACCTAAGTATCTAACTACCTACTGGCATCGCTTAGCAAGGTTATCGCTTGCTAGCTCGATTAATGACACATACACATACAACATACTCAATTATTAAGCTATCTTTAAGTTTGATACTTACCCTAGGCAAACAACCTTCAAGTTATTACATACCAAGTATCATGTTGGTAGTCAGTAATAAGTCACATGATATACAATGAATCGGTCAAATTTCTATTCAAGAAAGATTAATTTAAATAAGAATAGAGTATACAAACTAATGATTCAAGTCATTTTGATTTGTCAATTAATGTAAGGACTTATATAGTATAAAAGCTTGAGCTATATTTGAATTAGATCCATTTAGGTAGTTAAGCTTAAGTGACATGAACTAAGCTCATTGAATTTGGAAATTGATTTTATTATTTAGATGTATTCGGCCTTTAGAAATCCTAAATTAGGCTTAATAAGAAATTATCTAAGTATTAAACTTTCTAGGATAATGGGCTTTAGAGTTTAGTTATTGAGCCCATTAAGAAATATAAGTGTTAAGTTAGTTGGAATTGGACTTTGATTTTTAAATTAGGTCCAAATAGGGCAATATTGGTTGTTAGACATAAGAACTAAGTTCAAGCCTAATGGAAAAGATTCTAGACCCTGATTAAGCTGTTAGACTTTCTAATATTTTATTTAGACCCATTAAAGATTTTAGATCTTTTGGACCCATGAAACAAATTTGAACCTAATTAGGTAATTCAATATCTAAAGTTGATAATAGACTTAAATATTTTGAAACTAGGCCATAAAGCGTAATGGGTATTAGAACTCGCATTTTGAAATTTAACCCCATAAAGCATAAAATTGGATATAGGCTATATTTTGAGTGTTTAGGGAGCAAAAAATTAATAGGATTTAGGATTGTGCCCATTTTGTGTAAATAGGCCTAGTTGGCTTGAAATTATATTAAGGGCCAAAGGTTACGTTTCTAAGCCAATTTTAACTAATTAAGCCTATTTATGGTTATTTAATCAAATTGGACCTTGTTTTAGTATATAAGCATAAAATCAATTATTAAAACACAAAATTAATTATTATAACCCAAAATTGACAATATTGGCCAAGTTGGATCTAAATTAAGTTCTAAGTCCATTTTAGGTCATTTAGATCAAAAAAACCTACTTTTACTATTTTGGCATGTTTAAGTTATTATAGCCCATTTTATCCTAAAATATTTACTAATTCAATTTTAAATCCCTTTAAGCACAAAATATTTTTAAAGGCCCATTTTAATACAAAATATCTATTTTAAGCCCAATTTTATGGTTAAAAGCCCGATAAATTTAACCCATTTGAGTCTATTTAATTAATTTGGGCCCTAAATCACGAGTTTATTTTATATAACAAGGCTCATAATAATCTATTAATTTGATTTAAGGCCAAAATATGCTAATGTCTTCAACTTTATTAATTTTTAGGCTTTAAATGATAATTTAATCCATATTCTTAAAATAATGACAAAACCAAGTTTTAATTAAACAAACCCTAATTAAGCTAAAATATAACGAAACTAACTAATCACATTTATGTTAACATGGTTAATGTCAGTTTTGTATATAAAATAAATTAAACAACTGATTTATACATTTTTTTTTCTTAAAAACATAATTGAAACAGGGATCAAATAGGGGATATAGCCGGTTTAGCTCCAATTCAGGCTGGTCTGGTAGGTGCTTAATCCGATTTGTCCACTAGACTAAAGTTTCCTTCCCATACTAGTCGATCGACAAACACGTAGGCTAAAACAGTTCAAAATGTGGCTAGCTCGGTGAAGATCAACGATTCACTATGCTACGAAATTTCCTAAAGAGTTTGAATTAATTTTTTAGAATAGTAAATAACCTTCAAAATTACAAAATCTTGCAGTTTACAACTAGACACATTAAGCTACCATTTTTTAAATTTCATAATACAATAAATTTTTGATATTTTTATTTATTTATTTTTGTAAGCAGCACACCTATTGGGCTTTTGAAAATAGTAAACTAAGTTCAAAAATTGTCAAATTTTCCAATTTTCACCCAAAAATACTAAACTATCATTTCCATAAAATTTTCTCAAGATAAATTCATTTCATACATTAACTAATCTCACAAAGTATACATATCCATGTGCATATTTTCTATTCAACATTAAAATACATATTCTCATTCAATTTGAACATCAAATTTATTAAGATAAACATATAAAACTAATCAAACTAGTACATATATCATGCCAACTAATAATAAACACATCTATATCACAAACTCATTAAATCACACAAAAATAATGCTAATATCAACATATTCCGTAGGTAGCTTAAAACATGATATTTTACCTAAATCTATCGTACAAATTCTATACTTTTTTATTATAATATATTATTTCCTAGCACATTTCATTAAACACTCAATTTAATCAAAATATTTAGTTATAGTAGCAGTATATGAAAAAGCTATTCACTACCCTGCTCCTAGAAATTTTTAACAAAGCTCCTTTTTCCTTTACCCTTAATTTCTTCTTAAATTTCACTTGAATTTGAAAAGATAAATAGATATTATTAGGTTTGTAAATGGGTAATAGAATAGGGTATTGTATGGAGGATATCGTACTTAGTGAGCTCTTGATTACTAAATAGGAGTGATGATTTTTGGAGTTTATTTTGAGAGTAAGAGTGTAATATTTTGTTGTTGGAATGGGGTGTGTTGGGCACTACTAAGGGGATATTTTGTCTAAAAATGATTTGGAATGGAGAAGGTGCAATTGGGTGTCACGTGAGAGAAGGTTCTAGGATAGTGACGTGGCACATTAGGATAATATTGCCTTAAAAATTTTATTGAAATTAGTTAATGTCACGCCCTGAATGGATCCAAGACGTGTCCAGTCCGCCACGCATAACGCTTAGGCGTTATAGCTAAGGCTAACCTAGTCTACAGTTTATCGTGATATTGCTAAACAAATTTTAGATTATGAAATCATTGAATTAGTTTATGAAAACAATTGAAATTTTTTGCAGCGGAAAATAAATTTTTCAAAACACTTTTCGATTAAGTTACTTCAAGGAGTAGATCAATGTATACATAAGATCCATATCATCATTATTTCAAATAGAGAGTGTCAAGTAACTCAAGTACAAACCATGGGCTAGTAGATAGGCCCTCATCAAAACATAAGTTTGATAGTGAAATTTATAAATAGAAATAAGATAATAATCCAGCGGGTCCTAATCACTCAATTCATCGAGAAATCCTCGAAATCCGTACCGTATCCCATATATCATAGGTATCATCATCATCATCATAATCATCAGCACCTGAAAAAGAGAGGAATGAGCCGAAGCCAGTACAACAGCAACACAAGCACACACGAGATGGGCATACATGCTTATCTAAATGCAATGCAACATCAATAGTTTATATCTTTAAATTTAAGTGCAACAAACAACAGTGGAGCACTCACACTCCGGCAACACGCTGGGAACCTGGGGGTCCTGAGTGCAGCAACTGCTCAGGGGGTTGATATAGGCAGCCGAATACCTATATCTCTTACCTACTAAGTAATAGCCTCGTCTGGGGGCCACAGCCGTTAGCATCTCTACCATCACAGTCCATAATATAGTGTAGCTCAACTGGTCCCATAGACGTGAACCACACTACATTACTTCTCTCCGATCAGGTAGACGTTATCCCGCTACGTTTCCCCATCAGCTACCCACCGTCCTCTTGCCCATGGTAGCCTAAGTGCCTAACTACCGTGAGGCACCGCCTAGCAAGGTTGCCGCCCCTGGGCCAGTCTCAAAAACGGCCACGCACAAGCAACAAGCAATTATTAAGGTCATCTTTAAGTATTAGTTCATTTAGCATACCTACCCTAGCAAGCAACACACAAGTCACTGCGTACCTGGTACAGAGTCTGTGCTCCAAAAATCAGAAGATAGATAAGAAGATAAAGCAGAATGAAGACTCCTAACAAATATCTGCTTCAAAGATTAACTTATATAAGCATTTGATTCAATTATCAACTTATATCAACATGTATTAATCACTTAGTTTTCTAGCGAATTTACATTTGAAACAACATACTCCTCTTATTATTCGTGGTCTACAATATTTTAGAAATTACGTACTCCTTATCATTTAAGGTTTAACCTAACATTTTAATCGAAGTTAATTTCAAGTTAATATGATCATATAGGCATTCATCAATTAATAGCTAAGTATAAATTGTTGGTTTCTGAAGAATTTACTAAGCTAATATTAGTTAATAAATCTATATTAATTTTATCTAATCAAGTTGAATATAATTAACTAGTCAAGTTTACTAAATGGTAATTAGGTCATTTTAAATGGTAAATTCTATAGTATGTCCTATAATCAATCTATTAAACATTTATTAAGTAAAACAACTTATTAAAATATAATTATTCTATTTATGTCATTTATAATTTATTTCACATCTAAATGGACTAAGGAATCTAAACTAGTTTCCTATTATGTTTGTACTATCTTGTGATGTTATATTTATATTTACTTTATCAAATAAATTCATAAAATAAAAATAATTATTTATTTATTTATCTTAAAATTCATATTTTAACATGAAAACACATTATTTACATTTATTTCATATTCATTTGATTAGAATTGATTTACCTTAAATTCCTTCACTTCATCTCCTATAAAAAACTAGTGTGCACCCTAATTTTAATAAATCGGTTTATTATCTTAAACACAGGTTCTTAAGCTCAAATATTTATGTAAACTTCCTAACATATGTATTTATATGTTTATAAGGTCATTTGGCCTAAATTAATTAGTTAATTATGGTTTTAATTTTAATTGATTCAAAACTGTCCAGAACAGGGCATAGGCAGCGACGACCGATCGGTTCGATCGAATTTACCATCAAACCGACCGGTTCTTGGCCGGTTCTTTACATCAAATTAAAGTAGACTTATTAAGATTTCAAACCGTTGTAGTTTCATTGAAAAAGGAGGAGAAAAAGTCACCGGTTCGGCCATGTAAATTCACGCCACCACTGCTGGCCGAAACACTGTTTTGCCTTGTTTTGCTATTTTGTAATTTAATTTTTAAAAATAGTAAATGTATTTCAAAAATCACAAAAATTTACAGTTTTTATATTGACATGTTAAACTATCAATTTTATAAATTTCATTCAAAAATAAATTATTTAGTATTTTATTGAAATTTGATAACCAAGCTGTCCATATTTATATATATATGCATATAAATTAATCTTTAAGCATGTTGAATTCATCTAAAACATGTTTATTCTATGTTATTTTCATCTATTTCACACATATTTTTATATTTTACAATCAAATTACAAATCACATCTCAAATCATCACAATCAACACAACATACCCAATTCCAATATATATCAAAATACCCATACATGCTCATCTCGGTTTTTAAGCATACATATAGTAATCTATACTTGAATCTAAGTTATCATTTAGTAATTTACATGAATATATGTGTCATAAACGTAATGAAATATACTAATTACAATTACTTACTTGGATTAGAAAATAAATCAAGTAGTTGCCTCCACTACCACTTCTATCACTCAATGATTGATGCAGCTTCTTCAAGCTTATTTTTCCTAACTTCAACCTTGTTTCTAGTCTCTAATTTCACCTAAGAAATTGATGGGAATATAGCTTAGATTGATGGAGCAAAAGAGGATGTTAAGAGGCATAAATTTGAGTAATACTTTACCTTATGGGGGTTGATGTTGAAGAGGACTTTGTTATGTATTCTTGAAGTGTTTTTGAGAGAGAATTTGGGAGAATGGGGCTGCTGAAAATGGGTTGGGAATTAGGGTTTTCTAAGCATCCTATTTATATTAATTTATGTTATGTAATTTCCATTAGGTTTAGGGGCTTTTTGGTCATTTTGCTTGATTAATTGAGGGCATTTTGGTCTTTTTATGTTCATTGGAATTCTCTAGAATGGGAAGATATTTTCTTGTGTAGATATTTTAGGGGTATTTTAGTCTTTTCCAAGGGTTAGGAATCTTCAAGAGTTGGCTAAGGTCAATTTGGTCTTTTTACACTTGATATTTTCTTTGTGTTCACATTGTAGATATTTTAAGGGGCAATTTGGTCATTTCACGTGGTTGGAATTCTCTAGACATTAGGTTTTTATTGAATGTGTGTGTGTGTATGATAATTTCATGTTTTCATGGCTTAATGGACTTAAACTCTTAAGCTTATGGACTTTGTTTTGTTGCTAATAGGTTTAGGGTTTTAGATGAGAATTAGGGTTTTAGATGAGAATTAGGGTTTTAGGTCATGGGCTTTTAGATATGTAGAATGGAAATTGGGAAAGAAGAAAGATAGTTAGCTAATTGGATTTAGAAATTAGGTTTAGGAATTTTAATGGAAGAAAAATTGATATCATATTTGAATTTAGAAGTTTAGGGCTTTAGAAATTTGATATTTAAAAGGAATTATTTAGTTTTAAATTTCTAAGATTTATGGTATTAAAAATTTTGGCTCAAATAGCTAAACTGACGATTTAGGGTTTACGCGATCGGACTTGACAAATGGAATTTAGTTTAATAATTAGAAGATATCAAATAAGTTCGAATTTGTTGAAATAGGTGATTGAAGTAGTTTAATGGATTAAATCGAGTATTTAAGGTATTGAAATCTCTATTTTCAATTAGATTCATTTCCTAATTTAATTAGGTTAAACTATCTAATAATATCCTACAGTTTACAAAACTTCACCAACTAAATAATTTAAAATCAATTTATAAACTAAATTTAAGTTAAGGTTCAAAATCACTTGTATTTTTATACTAATCGTCTAATAATATCTAATTAACTTAAATAAAATTTTTGGGTATTTCAGTTAATGATAAGAATAATGAGGTGTTGGTTTCTAAAAGAATAAGAGATGGTCTATAGGCTAGATTAAGTGATGATTCTAGGACAGTGAGGTGACAAATCTCTTTTAGCCTATGTTTTGGGGAAAAGAACCAAGTATATCCATCCCCATTAGGCCCATAGCTAAGGGTTGTGCATGGTTTGCAAGTAGTTGCTTGAGGCATGTGCTAGCGGGGCATGTCTTTGGCATTAGGGCACTTTTTGACAATCTCCATGGTATCTTGTCTCATGGTCGACAATAATAGTCGAGCATAAGTGCTTTTACATGGAGAGTTTGGCTTTCAATGTGATTGCTACATTCTCCTAAGTAATCTTTGTGGACTAACTAAGCTTCTTATGGTCAAAGGCATCAAATATAAAGCATAGTAAGTTTATGGCGATAAAGGACATCATATATTAAAGTGTAGTTAACTACATGGTACATTAGACTCTTTGCTTTCTTTTTGTCATTAGGTACAATGTTGTCTCTTAAGTAATTTCATATAAGGTCTATAGACATCCCATTCTCGTCTTTCCTTTATTTTTCACTTTTTGCTAGGTTTACAGGAAAAATATAAAGAAATTAAAAATAAAAAAACCCTAAAAACAATAAAAATTGAGAAAATTCAAAAAAATTACAAAGTTGAAAAAGAATAAAGTAGTACTAGTAGTAGTAAAGAATTAGGTCAAAGGCTAATATGATTTTCCAAGGGATGTAAGATTATCAATAGGATCTCAAAACATATGTGAAATTTAATAAATGGTGTAAATTAGGCCTCATAAAATATAAATAGTTCAATCAATTTTGGCCTATTGTGACTAGGATGATTATGTTCTTTATATTTAAGTGGGTAAAGGATTCCATAGCAAGCAAGCTTGATTGTTTAGTGGTTCATATGTGTGAGGCTATTTCCAGAGTCGTGGGCTCAAGTCTTTCTATATGCATTGATGTATAGTTTTGTTTTGTTATTAGGTTGAGACATTAATGCAAATGAAATACCTATAAGATCCATAAACAAAAATAGAGCTAGAATTCTCAAAGTTAATTCTAAATGAGCCAAATAGACTTGAAAAATATGAAGTAAATTGTTTTGCAGACTTGATCAATAATGCTAATAAATAGTCTTTGAGAGAAGACTTAGTCAATGGTTTATCTAAATGGGATAATGTGTTGATGGTGAAAACCATTGGTCAATGGTCAACATAAGGTCCAATGTTTGTGTAACTTTGACCAATTGCATGTCTTAGGGCATGCAAAAAAAAAAAAAAAAAAAAAAAATCGCGGTTAGCCAATTCAATTATTGTGTTGAATTGTCCATGAAGTATTGTGTTATGTAAAAATTAGTTATTTTTGTGAATGATGTTTAATGCCTAATGCTGCACTTTTCCAAAAATTTTGAAGTGTTGTAAGTCTTCAGTAAGTCATTATTGTTTTAAGAAATTCTTTTGTTTAACCACCCATCAATTTGTATTGGTTTAGCAACTGGTGGTGATTCTTAGATTTGAATTTGCACCTTTTTGATTTGTGAAGTGATATGATTAAATTTTTTTCATATCAAACCACTTCAAATAATGTAATATCAGCAAAGACAAGAAGAATTGAAAGCCATTTCAACTCTTGAGGCGTAGCACAAATCAAGGAGACAAGGAGAATTCAAGTTGCATTGGTTCGATTCAAATGCTAACTATTCATACAATAAGGAATTGTCATGTTCAATTGTTGTAATTTTTGAATTATTTATCTACTTTTATAATCCTTTTAGTCTCTGAAAGCCGAGTAAATTAGAAAATTCATGCTAGCTCAATTATAATTACAAAATTCATGCTAGCTCAATTATTGTCTATAATCCTATATAAATATACACACACAAACACGAGATAATTATAATGAATGAAATTCCAGCACTGTTTATTTAAACAATTTTTTGTTTTATCAACGTTAACGAGTTGTGGCGATTTCTTCTAGTCTATCTTTATGTGTGTAATATCACTTATATTAGAAACAATTCTAGAGACTTAGGTGTGTAATGTCCTAAATAACTTGTCCATATCCTTACATTTAATCAAGAATACACAAACAAGTTTACTTTGCGATTTGATTCATATCATATCTAGTAGGGTTAATTATAAAAACATGACCCGTATTTTGAGCAATTTGCAAACACATGGCCTGTGTTATCTTTTTTGACAATTCAGTGATCCAAGTTTTATAAAAAAAAGTATGAATATTATTAATTACCGTTAAAGGGAATGTGTTAGAGTGTTATTATTAAAAAAAAAATTAATGTAATAAACGATAATAAATAAATAAAATATAAAAAATTATTTTTTGAAAATTAGAAAATTGAAAATAAATGTAAAATTAATTTTTATAACTAATAAAATATTGACACGTATAATTATAAAATTATTAAATAATATTGACGAATTAAACTTGGGTTACCTAATTGACAAAAAGATAACACAGGTCACGTGTTTAGAAATTGGTCAAAACACAGGTCAAGTTTTTGTAATTCATCTATTTGGTATCAGAGCAAAGGTTCCACAATAAGCATCATTTTCTCTTGTTTCATGTGATTTTTTTTTTCATTTTTTCTTTTGTTGTGATGTTTACATGTAGTTCTGGAGAAGGTTTTCATGTTGTCTTGACAAGGCGAGTTTGGTAGTTGTTGTTGTTGTTTGTCATTTACATGTGGTAGTTGTTTATGTGAATATTGTGATCTTTTACGATGAAGAAATTATTGAGTGATATATTGCAAATCTAAAGATGATGTGTAGTGCAGTCACCTTACAAAATACTATGTCAGCGATAATCATATACCAAAGGAACATAATGTCAACAATAGTAAGCAAAGAGAAGCCTATGATGGTGATTGGTGAGAAACAAAGTTTGCTATCATCATATGATTACTCTAAAAGCAATCAAAGTATCAATGTCCAGGATCAATTAAGTGAGAATATGTGGGCATTGAAGATCACTATGAGCAAAGTGAAAAGTCACAGAATAGTAATCGTGACAATGGATGAAACCCACACTAAAGTTAATGAAAAGGCTGTGAGTGAAACTTTTAATGAGAAGTTAAATAGAGAGATTGCAAACTCGAAAGATACTAAAGGTATTGACTTCTATAAGAAAGGAAAATTGGAAGGAGACAATCATTAAAAGTAACTCTCCAAAAGTTGATGTGCCACAACAACCACAAGTCCTTCAGTTTGTAAAAGATGCATAACCAATTGTTGTAATCTTCTATGAAGATCATTTTCATGCAAGAAATTTTATTGACAAAACTAATGATGAATGGAAGAGAGTCTAATGTGAAGGATGATAAGTTGTTGGTAAGACAATCACAGAGCTTCTTTGTTCACATTTTGTAGAACATTTGGGTCGAATCTTCTCCAATAAATAGAGAATAATGGGAATCAAATACCCATACAAGCTATAGACTAAAATAGAGCCAAAAGTTCTCAATGTTTATTTTGAATGAGCTAAATTCACTTGAAAATTTTGAAGAAAATTGTTTAAAGACTATCAACAATACAATGAATAATTTTTTAGAAGACTTGGTCAACGGTGCATTTGAGTAGGATAATCCATCAATGGTCTACCTATTGGTCAACAGTTTGTATGAGGGTCAAGGCCAGTCTAATATTGACCAGTTGCATGCCTCAGGCCATGCAAAAGTGAATCATGGTCAGTTGATTCACTCATTGTGTTTATCCATGAAGTGTTGTGTTGTCTAAAAGATAGCTATTTTGGGAGATAAATTTATGGCAATTTAATGTCTCATATTTAAATTTTGGCAAATTATCGGTCATACTTTCAAAGTATGTACCATTTAGTATCTTTGTTAAATAATATCTGATGGACATTCTTTGTTATGACATAATAATGAAAGACACTTGGTTAAAAATTGTCTAAAACTAAAGATATAATACTAAACTGCCCAATAATTGTCATAAATTGAAAGTACATGTACTTGATTTGTCATTATCCTATCATTAAAATAAATATTTGCCAAAATTTATTTGACAAAATACTGAATTGTACATGCTTTCACAAACAATAATTTATTAAAATCTAAATATAAGACACTAAATTGCCAAAAATTGAAATTATAAGCACTTGGTTTGCTATTATCTCTTATTTTTGTGTATGTTAGTGATGGTTTGACTGTTGAGTAGATGTCTAATGCCTAGTGTCATATTTTTTTTAGAATTTTTGAAGTGTTGTGATTCTTAAATAAGTCATCATTGTTTGAAAAATCATAGCTTTAACCACCCGTGAATTTTTATTGGTTCAGCAAAGGTCATGACTTCCTTGATTTGAATTTGTGCCTTTTGGGTTTGTGAAGCAATTTGATTTAATTTTTTTCATAACAAACTGCTTCAAAGGATGAAATATCGGCTAAGATAAGAAGAGTTAAAGCCTTTTCAACTCTTAAGGCATGGCACAGATTGAGGAGACGCAAGGAGAATTCAAGTCACATTGGTTCAGTTCAAATGGTAATTATTGATGCAAAAAAGTGTTGTCAAGTTCAACTATTATAATTTTTGAAATATTTGTTGTACTTTTTGTATTCTTTTTAGCTTCTAAGAGTCATGTAATTTAGAAAATTCATGCTAGTTCAATTTTATTTTATTTTATTTTATTTTCTTGTAATCCTATATAAATATCATGTACAAATATTAGAGCTAATTATGATGAATGGAATTTCAACACTTGTGTATTTGCACAAATTTTTGTTTCATGAACTTCAGTAAGTTGTGACAACTTCTTCTAATCTTTATGTGCATAATATCACTTGGATTAGAAATACCTCAAGAGATTTAGGTTTGCGATATCCTAAATATCTTTTCTATAACCTTACATTTAATTAAGAAAACATAAACACAACTTGGCTTTGTAATTTGATTCATATCAGACATCATGTGACAATCACATGAAAGTCTCCATGATCAGATAAACCAGATCACGTGGCAAAGAGAGAGAAATGGAGGAAAACAAATAGACAAAACAATATATAATACATAGAATAGGAGACAAAATCTATTAATTTCATAACGCACAATTCGAATAAGTGGGTTTTTTACACAACCACAGCATTATTGGTAACCCTTTGACATGGTTAAGGTATTCTACTCCCAAATTTTGCTTATGGATTTTAAGATAAATTTGCTTATCAACACATACATTTGCCATTTAATTAAGTGAAAATTTCTCTAAATTGACTTAATAAAAACATAACTATTTTATAAATTTTTATTTTAATATATATCATTCATGGGAATGAAATTAAAATGGTCATTTCATGTTTTAATTGTTATGGTATGTCTATAAATAAGATAAAAAGAAAAGGATAGCGTCATGAATTTTACTTAAATTTTTGCAAAATATGTAATTAGGTACCTAAAATTCGAAATTAATCAATTTAGTATCTAAACTTTGAAATTGATTAGTTTAATATATGAAAATTTTTGAAATTGATCAATTTAGTACTTAAAAGAATGAGGTCAAGTTACTTTTAGTGTGCATAAAACGTTATTTCAGACACTGAATTGGTTAATTTTAAAGTTTAAGTGTCAAATTACATGTTTTGCTAAAGTTCCTGTATAATTAGTGAAATTTGTCTAATAAGATAATTTTTAGATCTTAGCCTCTAATGTTTTAAACATTATTTTTTATTTTTATTTCTTTTGTCTTTTTAATTAATTCACTTATATTATTCAATTACTTTTTGGTTTATATAATTGGTAATGTATTAATTAGAAGTACACAACGAATTATAATTTGTGCCTCTTATTAGGATATCATACTCTCATATTATCAAGTTTAGCATATTATTAAGTTTTGTCCGATAATAATAGGGGCTAGGGACTTGGGTTTGCATCGATTCAACGTTGCTAGCACTTTTTTTTTAAGGGATTATATCACAAATGGTACCTAAACTTTGATGAAATATGCAATTAGGTGTCTGAACCTTAAAATTGATCAATTTGGTACATAAACTTTAAAATTGATCAATTTGGTACTTGAAAAACTTTAAAATTAATCAATTTAGTACCTATAGAGGTACTGTTAGCATGCACGAAAAGTTTTTTCAGGTACTAATTTGATCAATTTTAAAGTTTAGGTACCGAGTTGATCGATTTTAAAATATAGGTATATGATTGTGTTAAAAATGAGTATGAAGAATAATTGCAATAAATATAAAAAGCACACATAAAAATTTATGTGGAAAACCCTTAATGAGAAAAACTACAGGCAGAGGAGTAATTCATGATATGTTGCAGAAGAAGTACAAGTGTTTGAGTACAAAAATGATTACACCACAAACCCTAGCAAAACACACACGCACATATATATAGATGTGTATGAAGATGATGGCCGACTCTCAAGGCCAGCAGCCTTTATTTCAAGGCTAGTGGTGCCGGCATTGACTCCAAAGTTGGCAACTTTGCTCTTAGATTCAGGTTACAAACTCTAACAATCTTCACTTTGACACAAATTAAGGAGCAAAAACACAAACTCCAAACTTTAACATAAAAACAAAACATTCTCCACCTCTTCCACAAACCCCTGAAGGGGATAAAATCAGCAATGAAAACCAACCAAGTCTAAGCAATGCTCAAACTTGGCTATAGGAAGTGACTTAGACATCATATTAGCAGGATTATCATGAGTGCTAACTTTTCTTACAACAATATCACCACGAGCAATAACATCACACACAAAATGATATCAAACATCAATGTGCTTTATTCTCTCATGAAACATCTAGTCTTTTGTAAGAAAGATAGCACTTTAACTATCACAAAAGACTGTAGTAGCTTACAAGTCTCCACTAAGTTCACCAAAGAGTCCCTTCAGCCAAATAGCTTCTTTATAAGCCTTAATAATAGCCATAGTAGATAGAGCAATGTGGCTTGCAAAGTAGCTTTCCAACTAACACAATCACCAATGATAAAAATATACCCTGCAAGAGATATTCTTTTATCTAGGTCTCCGGCGAAATCAAAACCAACATATCCAATGACTCTATCTCTAATTATACCGAATTGTAAACAAACATTAGTAGTCATCTTAAGTATATGAAAATCTACTGAACTACTTTCTTGTGTTCCTTACTAGGATTTGCCATGTATCTACTGACTACACTCACTGCATGTGACAAATCTGAACATGTATAAATCATAACATACATAAGAGATCCTACTATACTAGAATATGAAACTCGTGACATGACATATAGTCAACCTCTTCGTTCAATTGTGGAGACAAGGCAGATGAAAGTCTAAAACGAGCATCTAAAGGAGTACTAACATGCTTAGTACTCTACACATTAAACCTGCAAAGAACTTTCTCAATGTAACCTTATTGACTTACGTGTAATTTACCTACTTTTCTCTCACCCACAATCTCCATCCTAAGAATCTTATTTACTGCTCTCAAGTCTTTCATCTCAAACTCTTTACTTAATTGAGCTTTAACTTTTCTAATCTCTCCTCTATTCTTGGCTGCTATCAACATATCATTGACGTAAAGAGCAAGTACACAAATGACCCATCACTACACTTCTTGAAGTAAACACAACCGTCAAAACTACCTCTCATGAAATCATGAGTAGTCATAAACGAGTCAAAGCTCTTGTACCATTATCTAGGTGATTGTTTTAAGCCATAAAGGGACTATTTTTAGGGAAAAAAGAAACATAGTCCTCCTTTCTTAAGACTATAAAACCCTCCAGTTATTGCATGTAGATGTCTTCCTTATGTTCTCCATGTAAGAAGGCTTTCTTCATATCTAACTATTCAAGCTCAAAATCGTGCATCGCTATAATACCAAGAAAAGCTTGAATTTAGCTGTGCTTTACAACTAGAGAAAACATATCTGTAAAGTCTACACCTAGGGCTTGACTATAGCATTTTGCAATTAGCCTTACTTTATATCTAGGTTCTTTAACTTTTTATATTCCTTCTTTCTTCTTGAACACCTATTTGCAACAAACAATCTTCTTACCCTTAGGAAGTCCTACTAAGTCCCATGTACCATTCTTATGAAGTGATTCAATTTCCTTCTACATAGTAATCATCTACTATTTAGAATCATCACAATTAACTGCATCTGAGTAAGTAGAGTGCTCCATATTAGAATCAATACCTTCTACTACATTTAAAGCATAAGCAATGAGATCAACCTCAACATATCTCTGTGGAGGCCTAATTTCTCTCCTAAGTCTGTCTCTAGCAATGGAATACTACTACTATGGTGGTGGTGTAGAAACAATACTACCCAGCAATTTTGGTCTAGGCCAAGAAGTAAGCTTTGATGTAGAATCTGAATCAATCTCAACCTGCACCTGCATGCTTGATTTCTACTGGGCTTTATTAGATGAAGTGCTAGGTGGTAAGTCATATAACATAGCATTTTCATAAAAAATAACATCTCTACTAATTATGACTTTCTTCGATTCTAAACACCATAACTTATATCCCTTGACATCAAACTTATAACCAAGGAATATACACTTTATAGATCTAGGCTCTAGTTTTCCTTTATTAACATGAGCATATGCAAGACATCCAAAAACCTTTAAATTTGAATAATCAACAGGAGCACCAGACTATACCTCTTGTGAAGTCTTTTTCATGATAACAGTCAAGGGAGACAGATTAATTAGAAAACATGTTATAAAAGCCGCTTCAGCCTAAAACGACTTTAGCAAATGAGCATTTGAGAGCATACATAGAAATTTATTCATTATAGTTCTATTCATCCATTCTACCACACCGTTTTGTGGTAGAGTACCAAGAACTATCAAATTCCTCACAATTCCTTCTCACTTGCATAGAACATTAAATTCAATTGTAAACCATTATCAATGTGAAGAAGTTTTACCTGCTTCCCTGTCTGTTTCTCAATCATGATCTTCCACTCCTTAAGTGTGGGTAATAAATCATTCTTCTATTTCAGAAAGAACACCTAAACTTTTCTGTAAAGTCATCAATGATCATAAGAATATAATTAGCACTTCCACTAGAAGGTACTCTAGATAGCCCTTAGAGGTCAGACTGTATGTAATCAACTGTGCCCTTCATGTTATGAGTACCTCTGGTGAATTTGACTCTCTTTTGCTTTCTAAGAATGTAGTATTCACAAAATTTTAGTTTGTCAATGCCTTTCCCATTAAGAAGTCCTCTTCTATTAAGTTCAGTCATATCGTTTTCACTCATATGCCCTAAGCGCATGTGCGAAAGTCTAGTAACATCACCGTTTGACAAAGAAGAAGAAGAAGTGATGGTTGCATTACTTGTAACTATAGAACCCTGCAAACATACAAATTTGCATTCCTTTTCTACCCCTTCATCATCGTAAGGTAACCTTTACTAATCTTTAAAACTCCACATTCACTAATGTACTTGCACCCTTTTGAATTAAGACTACACAAAGAGATCATATTTCCTTTTGGTTCAGGCACATGTCTCATGACAACACCAGCAAATATTTTAATTTTAATTGCACCAATACTTGCAACCTTGCAAGAAGCATTATTTCCCATCAAAACATTACCTTTAGATATTGTTTCATATGTTGAAAACCAATTCTGATTAGAGCACATATGAAAAGTGCAACAAAAATCAAGAATCCATTCATCGCTTGTTTTAGAATTATCATCAAAAGCAATAAGGGGTTCTCCACTACTTTTGTCTTTTGCTCCATTGGCTTCACAGGATTTTTCTAGTTGATTTTCCTTTTGATTCGTAGCAAATTTCTTGTTCTTATTCTGCAATTTATAACACTCGGATTTGATGTACTCTTTCTTCTTGCAATACGTATAGATTTTGTCATTATTTACACACTTCATCCTACCTCTCTGTATTACCACTAGAATTGTGATCTTGGGTCCTTCCACGAATAACAAGACCCTCTACCAAAGGCTCGAATCTAACCACAAGATGCTTCATCTTTTCATAAGAGCATATAGCTTCATAAACCTCATCAATGGTAAGAGTATCGAGCATATAGTATGGTGTCTCTAAAGGTCAAATAAGAGGAAGGCAGATAACACAATAAAATCAAACCTAAATCCTCTTCATCAAACTTTACCTTCAAAGTTTCTAAATCAGAAACAATTTCTTTAAAAATAGTTAACTGATCTTCTAGAGACGTACCTTTTTTTAAATGATGAGAATATAGTTTTTGTTTCAAATGTAACTTTGCGTCAAGTTTTTGTCATGCACAACTATTCTAGTTTCAACCATAATGCAATAGTAGTCTTCTCCTTTAACACATCCTGTAGTATTTGATTCGACAAGTGTAGATGAATATGAGTCTGGTGACCATGACGAAGGCATCTTATAAAACCCTTGTAGCGCATCATCTAAATCCATCTACACAAACAAAAATCTTGTGTTGTGATCCAAGAGTGGAATGTCGTATTTCATATATACCATTATCATGACTAAATCAAACCTATTGCTTTGATACCAATTTGTTGTAAACGGATATGAAGAATAATGGCAATAAATGTAAAGCACCACACACAGATTTACATGGAAAACTCTTGGTGGGAAAAACCACGGGTAAAGGAAAAAGAATTTACTATATATTGAAGGAGTACAAGTGTGTGAGTACAAAAATGATTACACCACAAATCCTAACAAAACACACACACACATATATATAGATGTGTATGAAGATGATGGCTAGCTCTCAAGGCCAGTAGTCTTTATTTCAAGATTTGCAGTCTTGACTCCAAAAGCTAGCAGCTTTGGTCTTGGATTCGGGTCATAAACTCCAACAGATTACATATTTTTTCAAAGTTTAAATATCATTCATGACATTAAGCCTTATTTTAAGTTTTGCAATTTTAACTTAAGATTAACCATGTCCAAATATGTAAGGATTTTTTTTTAATTGAAAGATTAGAAATTTAAATAAATATCGTAGAATGCATTTGGCGATGTTTTTCTATACTATAGTGATGTTTATTAAATGTAATTAAAACTTAATTTTCTTATAGTCATCTTATAGTCAGGTTGATCCAGGTATGCTTTTTTGCTTTGTCGGAGATTATTGATTCGGATGCTTATGTTGCCAAAGTAAAGCATACAATAAACAAATTATAATAACGATCAAAGGCTATGTCCATGACCTAGTAAGTATATATGACAGAGAGTTGGATGAGAATTTCATGGGATTTTAATTTCCATTGGCATGAACGAGTTGAGCAATTATGTCAATGAGTTGAGCAATTATTTAACATGGAAAATTTATTTTTATTTCTCAATAATTTTGACTAGACCGATTCCTTTGGCGAAACTGATCTCGCGATTATTTAATAGTTTAGATTTTATCCAATCGTGATTGCATCATTAGATTAGTTAATATTCAAATTATTATATTTTATTTTAACAATTAAATTATAAACTGGTTAGCTATATTGACGAGATTATAGAAGTACATGAACATATTATAAAAACCATGCATTAAGGTCAATGGAGAGCTATCCATAGCTTTTAAACTCCTTGCTACAAACACGACTTCATCATTTGAGTAATCGTCTCTTTTATTTTCATTTTTTCCTTTTTTATTTGCTTATTGAAGAGAGCCTAAAACAAAAGGTTGCCTAAGTGAGTTTTTGTGAAGCTAAGGAAGAGAATTCTAAAATAAATAAACAGATAACAGGAAAATAAAGTAAAGTTTCCTGAACAATCAAACCGCGACAAGACTATATCGATAGACACAAACACAAAAGAACAGTGTTTAATAAGACAATCCTAATTCAGAGAGTATTCTCGTTTCAAAACTAACCTACATATTACTTAGACATTTCGATTTATGGAAAGCTGAAACCTAATTGACAGGAAAACTTTATACCACAGGATGCATACACCGATTATCACGTTCTTTCTTTGTAACAGTTATGTATTTTTTTTTTTCCATTTTTTTTAGTTATTAATAATGGTTTAAAGCCTAATTATGTGCACTTTTTCATTTTAAGCTTATGTTTTATTATTGTTGTTATTTTTTATCGTTTAAGGACTTACACTACAAGATTGATTCTAAATAGTGCCTTTTATTACTATATGTTAAAAGTGTTATTAAGATACAAATAAAAATAGCAAAAAAAAATATATAAGTCGTAAAGTGAAAAGGTTAAATGTAGTTAAATTTTACACAAAAGTTCGACTTGGTATGCAAACTTTGAAGTGATCAATTCAATGTTCAATTAAAATTTTGTGGTTATTTATACTATTACCCTAACACTGCATACTCATTTTGCTGACGTGGAAAATAGTGCATTGAGTTGTTGCAACAATGCTTGCATGCTTTCATTCATAGAATCCTACTTTTGTAATCCAATAATGTCCTTAAAATCATATTTTTCTTTCGCTAAGCTTACAAGCTTCTCTTCATCATTACTTGTAACTGCATCTTTAGTATCGTTTTCCGCTATATCAACCCCATTATCTTGATATTCAACAAGAAAGTTTCTATCTTCTTAAAATTCTAAGATGAAGATAAACCCATTATGCATTTGATAACATGTATCTACTCAAGAATGGCTTTCACATTATCATTCATTTGCTTTCTTGAAATCTTGCATTTCTTTGTGACCGTTTATCAATATCTATATTATTTTGTTGAAGAGTGGTATTGGCAACGACTAAAAATTAATGAATGCACCAATGTTAAAGCTTTTCACAACCCAAAGTATACTTCGGCAGTAATAGGTTCTATCCAATTACAAGGCCCATGTTATACACAATACAATCCAATCAAATGCATAACAATACCTAATACGACAAAGTTTACAATAAAATCACTTTACTAAGAAAATATTAGACAAAGTAACTTATTAGTCATGTTGTATCATCTAGGTACTCTTCTCTCTCCTCTCACTTCATTTTTTCTTGAAATTCTGCACAATAGAAAAAGAGTGTTTCAAATCTTCTACAATTGTTTACTTGAAATGCTAACTCAATGTGATATTTATAATCTACTCTTGATGATCTATATCTTGACAGTGATTATATATAATGTTTGTCGGATCTATAACTTAGAGTTCATGTTTAATGTGAGGTATGAATGTATTGAAAGAAGTAAATAAAGACTGAAGGCACGTACTAGTTTTCTGAGCCACTAGGAAAGCACCTAGAAGAAGAAGAAAGAGAAATAGAAATTCAATGTTTTGGTACTTGATAGATGTCCTCCGCATCCTTTGTTCTTCTATTTATATGTGATATCCATAATCTGTTGAAATAGTTTAGCTAGTTAATTCTGTTAGCAAATCCATCAACCATTTGAGAAATGATTGTGTATGCTTAAGTCCATTGTACTGTGTATATTTAAGTCTTGCATATAATACTTTGATGTGGTTGTCTGATCATAAAATTATGTAATTTTTATCTTTTCCAATCCCTTTTATCCTATCATATCATGACAAAAACAGTTTATCATTGAATTTTCACTACTTTCTCTAAGAATCACTAACACTAATAGATTGCCTTTTTTCACATTAACAAATGGAACAAATTAAACGATATTAGTAAGATAGTGAAAATAGCTATAAAAAGTTCGGTTGAGTATGTAATTAACCACTTTAAAGTCATTTAATATTGTAATTAAAAACTTATGCTAGAAAATGAAAAATATTTAAAATATAGGCCTTAAAATTTAAAAAAAAATATATTTAAATCCTTTCAATTCATTTCTCTCTTCCTTTGTACTCTATCTATAAACAAGCATCATTTAACCATTGGATCATCTTTAAGCATTGACTTTGAAACATCAATAGTAAAACCAAACTAACCATCATATGTTTGTAATATATCAACTGTAATTAAAAAAAACAATTTTTATATAAATAATATTGAGCACAAAATTTCAATTTTAATATAATTTTCTTAGGAATCAATCTTTTACTAATAAATTTCTTCAATTATCATACTTAAATTGATGTGAACTTCTTATCTCATAAATGTTTAAATATTAATTTTAAGGGAAATCACAAATTCATCCCCTAAATTTTCATTTGTGTGTGAATTGATCTTCTAAACTTCCAAAATGAGCTTTTTAACCCCTTAACCTTACAAAAATTCACACAATTAAGGACACGTAATATTTTCTATTAAAACACAATGGGGAAGTTACAAAATGCCCTCTCAAACTTTCACCTATATGCGGGTTCACCCCCTAAACTTTTCTCTCTATGCAAATTTACCCCAAAAAAATTCATGAAAATATTAATTATCCTTAATCGTCTTAATAATTTAAAGTTTAAGGGATCAAAAGGCTCACTTTGAAAATTTGAAATGAATTCACAAATAGATGAAAGTTTAGGCTGTGTATTTGCAAATTCCTCTTAATCTATTTATATATAAAATTTCCAAAACCTTGCATCAAGTGGCATTTGGTCATGTCTTCTCACTAATAGCACCTATTGAGTAATCTTTTCAATAAAGCAATTTTCCATAATAATAACGTTTCATCCATTAGTGCTTTTCCATAGTGATAACATTTCATCCAAGTCATGCCATTTTATTGTAAATTTTGTATCATACATAGGGCAAGAAAAGTTTGTTGTTTCAACAACATTTCATATTTACTAATCCTATTTATTTATAGAAAATTCATATATATAAATCATATTCATTATTTTATTTATAATATATAATTTTCGAAGTCTTTGCTTGAGTGGGAAAGTTTTGTTATGCCTTCTGATTAATAGCACCTATTAGGCAAATCTTTTCAATATAGTTCTTTTCCATAATAATAACCTTTTGTCCATTAGCGTTTTTCCATAGTGATAACATTTCGTCCAAGTCTTATCATTTCATCATAAATTTTGTGTCATACATAGGGGAAAAATAAGTTTTGTTGTTTCAACCACATTTCATATTTACTAATCCTATTTATTTATAGTAAAGTGATATGTACTAAATCATATTTATTTTTGCAAAGGACATTCTATGTCATGATATATAATTAAACTAAATAAAGCAGTCTTTTTTTTTTTCCTAAGTTTGCTAATCCTATTTATTTATAGTAAAGTGATATATATTAAATAATATTTATTATTACAACAAGGACATTCCATATCATACTATATACTAACTAAATAAACCAGGCTCCTTTTTATAGATATAAGTTATTTATTTATTTATTTATTTGGGATTACAATATAAGTGTTTCATATCATAATGTTTTTCTTTCAAAATATTCATATCTATACTATAAGTATAATCTTCTATTATGGCATTTTAATTTGAAGTTATGTATCTCATTAAATTATATATAATAATTGTTTCCTAAATAGCATACATAAAAAAAATGTATAATTTCCCCTCTTCTTCTTCTTCTTCTTCTTCTTCTTCTTCTTCTTCTTCCAAATTGAATAATCCTATTCATTTATAGTCAAGTGATATATATGAAATCATATATACTGTTTCCACAAGGACATTTCATATCATAATATACATTTAAACTAACTAAAGCAAGGTCTTTTTTCATAGACATATGCATGTTATATCATAATGGTTTTTCTTTTAAACTTTTCAAAAATACTAAACAGAAAAACTTTGCCAGATTAATAACTCTACCAATTCTAATATGTAATTTATGAAGTTTTTTCTTCCTCATACCTTTTTTCATTTAAACTTTTCTAGGCTATTACATTTTAAGTAAATTGTATTTTTTTATATATTTTAATAGCACTCTTTAGTCTCTCCATTACCAACTGTTTCTATTAAGAGAGGGTGTACATAAACTAAGAGGCCAATGGCTGCTATTTAATAGTCAATTGATTAAAAAAGGCACAAGAGAAAAAAAAAAACAAAATGGCAAAGGCAACATGTAAATGCAAGGTTTTAAAATTTGTAAACTGCATCACATAAAAACACACCATCCAACTTCATAAAAACTAAAGGCCAACCACCTAAAAACAAAAAGCATACACAAGCAACGGAAAAAAAAAAACAAAACAAAAAGATCAACTTCTCTTTTTTCCATTTTATTTTTTCAAGGAAACTGATGTGCCCATGAAAGCTTTTCTAGCAAAGGTATTACGATGATTTCCTATGCATTTTTCTGTTTTTATTTGGTTTTGATTCTAATTATGTTATTCTGCTACCGATAATGATGTTGTTTTCTTCATAATGACTGTCGTCTCAGTCTTTTCTATGAAAGCTTGATCCATTAATTAATGGTTAATTGTTTGACACATTTAAACTCATTGCAAAGGTTTGTAGACATGGAAAAAGTTTCATTCAGGATGTCTACAATCAAATCATGTATTTTCTAACTATGCATAAGTAGAGGTAATAATGTGATTATACCTGACTTTGTGAATGTTGTTTGCTTTGAAATTTGTATGATCTATAAGAATTAGGATTTAGTAAATAGGTTACAGAGATTAGGAAAAGTCATTATCTTTTCAAACTGGAGAAAGAAATCCTTTGCATCTTAACTCCATAAATTTATTAAGATCTTGTTCACTCTTAATATCTCCATAGATGCTCCTCCAATTTCACTTTCTCTCTCTTCTTCCTCTTCTAGGGACGAGATCCTATGGTAACGCTTCTTGGGTTTTCACAGTGATCAACTACTAATGTTATCTTCAACTTTAAATATTGCATCTTAGATTACAAGGCTCATTGTTATTTTTTATATAAGTATCCAAATGAAAAATCCCTTTCAATAACATCACATCATGGTTAGTTTTCATGTTGACATATGCTCATGATTTTACATCAACTTCATCACTTGAATCCTGAAAGATGACTTTTTTTTTTAATTTTATTGTTTCGTTCAATTTTCTAGGAATATAATACAGTTCACTCTACCATGTGTAGGCTCTTAAGAAGGAAAAAGCTTCTCCTCCATCTTCTAAGCTAGCCAAATCTGGTGTTGGTCAGCCAAAAAAGAAAGTACCTTTGTGATCTTTATTAGTTTTTGAGACATGGGTTGGTGGTTTATGGAAATTGTGTTGGGAATTAAGGTTTTAGATTCATTTAGTATTAAAGTGTTTTCAAAAGTGGCACTTTAAAGTAGATAAATTGGTTTGATTTGTTTGTAAAGTAATTGTTAGCTAGCATTTTGAGTAGTAGTTTGCGTTGTATTTGCATGGAGAGTCTGTATTGAGAAGTAATGTTCTTCAAACAATGACTTGTTTGGTATGTTGTTAGCTTCCATAGTATAATTTATAAAACATGAAATAAAAATCTTAATTTTGTTATTATTCTATGGAAGATTTCTTTTAAAGTTAATATGTTAATTAAAGCAATCTTCTAGTTTAATCCTTTGATAGTTTGCTAAGATTACTGCAAATCATTGTTTTCCCTTTATGAGGAAAAAGAAAAGAAAAGGTTATATTTTTGTTGGTCCCAGGTACCCATTAGTATAGATATATTTGTGTTTTATATGTGCTAAAAAAGCATCACTCTTATATTGAAAATTTCTTTAAAATGGCTCAAATGCCTGTTCTTTAAAGCCATTTATTAACTTAATTTTATATCTTGACTTAAGGACAATAGTTAAAATTTGACCAATCATTAATTTAGTTTCTATAAAAGCTTCTAATGTTATTGTCACTTTTCCTTTATTGGCTTTTTTCCTTGATTATTTGAAATATCAATATCTGAAATGTTTTGCCTACTAATATCTTTGAAGTAAGTATTTTCCATCAATAGCCATCTTTTATTTCTAATTGTCGCTTATGTAGGCTACAACCGGTTGAGATTGTAATCAAGCAATTTCTAGCATTCCTTCTAAAACTTTGTCTATAGTTATAATAGTTAACTTTTTAATTTCAGTTATATCCTATCTCCATCTACCCCCCCCCCCCCCCCCCAACCACTAACCCCGGCACATGTGTGTGCTTTGGTATTTCATGCATGAAAAATGCAAACGATGTTGTAAACCCCAAGAGTACCCTAAACGTGACAGTCCGCTACACTCAATATTAAGTTTAAGTATGACAGCCTTAGTCATCCCAAAAGTTTTCGATATCAGGTGTAAGAATTACATTCA
Source organism: Combretum micranthum (assembly GCA_024138025.1). Lineage (NCBI taxonomy): Eukaryota > Viridiplantae > Streptophyta > Magnoliopsida > Myrtales > Combretaceae > Combretum > Combretum micranthum. The sequence continues at coordinate 126,891 of JAMXBD010000565.1, forward strand.
CAATCATAGAGAACCAATTGAAACAAGTTATTTAAGAAGATATTCATAATATCAATTAATAATGGAAATCAAACAAAAGCATCTTATATATGAAACATAGGAGTCTTACAAATATCAAAGAGCTTCCCTCTCCAAATATTAGTTCATCATAGTATAATCAAAATAATTACACACCAAGTTTTAACTTAGAAGTCTAAGTCTATCTCTAGTCCTTGATTTCATCCAAAAAACTCTTGATTCCAAAGAGTATTTTTGAGAGAAATAACCTCGAGCTTTAACCACAAATATAGGTGCTGCAAAAGGTACCTAAGAGGGGATAATCTTACTTGCTTAGTGAGAATTATTTCCACTATAAAGTACTCGACAATCGATAAATAAGCAAGTTATTTAAACAAGCATATGAAATGTAACAAGCACGTAAGCAGACAATACACATGACTTATCAAAAAATCATGTGTTGAATGGATTTACCCCTCCATTCGAGGTTAAGTTCCGGGCCATATAGACTACTCTTCGCAAATAAGGTTTTTGTAGTTTTATGCAAGCCACTACTAACTGCTAAAAATTGTAGTTAGTTCGGGTGTTACCTACCGTAAAGTTTATTCGAGCGACCATTCATCGATAAGTAGAGTTTTGGGCTCTACGGACCTCACTACTATACCCTTGTCCCACCAAGTATATAGGAGTGAATGCAATGTGACTCACTACGTATTATGCATTAATCAATTTAATTAAGTACCCATGACAAAATCTTAGATATATTAATGTGTGATCATAAAATTTGCAGACGTATCATCATTTCTATACTAAATCAAACATTTATTATAAACAATTTCCACCTCAATATACTTAATATAATTTCAATCGTATACGTATGGAACATGAGTTTTCTCTTCTCTTCTTCTTTTTTTTTTTTTTTTTTTCTTTTACCAATTCTAATACCACTAATCTATAAGGAATAACATAAGCACGAGAATGTAAAAAAAATAATTACTTACTCGGCCATGATGGAAACAAACTTCTAGTCGTAGTAATTTTTGGAGTATGGAAACTCGGGCTCAACGTCACCTAAACAAGAAATACTCAAAATGAATATTTATTGGAAGTTTTACTTAAACTTGCAAATCCTATTTTACTAAGTTCATCAAAATTTGCATAGGGTGAAATTTCAATTTAAAATGGTCATAACTTGCTCATTTTAACTCGAAATTTTGCATATTATATATTGTTTTCTACCTACTTAAAAAATTTCTATCTATTTCTAAAGTTATTTTTATCATAAAAGGTCAATTAGATTGCAAAAAGATGTGGTACAGATTTGTCACGAAATTCCAGCTCTTAAACTTAATTTTTCCAAACTTTTATCAACCAAAAATCCTATAGCAATCATATAGATATTTATATAGTTGAAAAATTCATTTTTAATACATATGCAACTCATATTATACACATGATTCTAATGATGTTGTCTTAATCAATGATTTTTCATACAACAACTTGTCTTAACAGTTTGAAAAAGTGAAGCTTGATAAATTTATTTTAAGTTGTTGGAAATAAAACTAAAAATTTTTAAGTCATTAAGTGGATGATATAATTATTCCTCCTTAACTCTTAAAAGATAATTTAAGTTCAAAAATTTTAGTTATTTCAAGTTATTTACTAATTTCCTTTCTTAAGTAACTTTACTTGATGAGCTGATTTTAACTTGGTTTGAAAAACTTGTTTGCCTTTACACTTATTAAAATGTTATTACGGTCTCATAAATAAGTTTTTTAAGAAAATTTTGTATAACAAGGAATTATCAACCTTAAGGTTTTAAAAGATAATTTTATTTTTGTAGTTTGAAAAGAGAGTAAGGATTACTTCAGTTAAGTTTTGAAAAAGTTCTTATATATCAACAACACTAAAATCTATGATGAACTTGTCTAAAATTCTTTAAAAAGCATTTTTTTGAAATAAAATTCTAAATCTTAATGAAACTTTTCCTAAATGATAAAATTACATTCTTATAGTGAGTTGAGCTTATTTTCTTTTACTTAAGAAAGAACTTTTTATCTTTATTGAGACAACAATAACATGATTATGCATGAACATGAGTTTATAATTAAGTTACATGACAAAAATAACTAATATGAAAGATGAAAAATATGGAAATGAGATAAGCACATAATAAGTATCAAGTATTGAAAGTCTTAGCTTATATCAAGGCTTTCCGGAGTTAAACATGGGCAAATCCAAAAAGAAAAATAAGAAATTTATTTTGACTTGATGAGGACAAATCTAAAACTAGAGAGTTTAGTCTTAATTTAATAGTATGAAATAAATTAAAAAATTGCAAGGCATAAATAAATAAAAATTAGGTTAGTAAGCTTATATGCTCTAAGAAATATATATATACATAAATATATTTAGTAAAATATAGAAGTTAGATTAGAACAATAATAACAATATAACAACAATAAAATAACATAATAACAAAATGAGATTTTGTACATGAATAAGAATAAAACATGAATATAGTATTGTTTCTATAACACTTATAGGTTTAGGAAACACACCATGGTCATGTTAAGTTAAATGACATGGTAAAGAAATATTGGTCGAATTTTACCTAATATAGAAATGTGAATGGTAGAAAAGGTGAGGTCTTGTGGTATGGAAATAATGGAAATATGGGAAGATGGAGAGAAATTGTAGAGAGAATATTTGAGAAGTGATTTTAAGAGAGTTTTGTTATAGTGAATAAGTGTGTGAAAAAAAAAATGAAGGGAGAAGGAGTACTTATAGATAAATGAGGAGGCAAATTAGTTGTAATTAAATAAAATGAAAAAGAAAAAAAATAGAGGGGTGTGTGTGTGTGTAGTGGCACCAGTTTAGGAAGAGAGGGAGAGAGAGATAGTTGATTTTTATTATTTTGTAATTTTTGTAATGAAAAGTAATAATGTGTAAGGTGTTATGTGAATAAAATTTTATGAGGAAGGTAAATTGTAATGAATAAGTATGGTAGAGTGTAAAAATATGTAGTAGATAAAGTAGAAATAGATTAATAGTAATGAATAGTGTAGAATAGTGATATAAACAGTAAACAAGATAAATTAATATCGTTAGTAAAGAAAATACGCGTAAATAAGCTATATTTGATATTTTTAGTTACTAAAAAAATCATAAAATTGATATTTTTAAAATCTTTATATTATTATAAGTCTAACGGTGTTATCAGATTATTTTTACCGTTTAGTACACCAGGGCATGGTTTTCGAAATCTGTTCCCGTTTGGACTGAAACGAATTAAATTTTGACGAATATGATATTTTTAAGCTTCACTATATTATTACGGACTATAATCTATGATTCACTCAATTTTATTATTCAGGAGTCAAGACCACAGGATTGCCGGATCTAATTTCACTAGGGTTTGTTAAGGTTTGTTGAATTTAGGATTTTCGATTGACTTTTGGCTTTAGGGTTTAAGCATAAATCATAACGCAAAATCTAGGGGCTTACAAATGTTAGCAAATTATTTATTTATTTATTTATTTTTGCAATAAATGATTGAAAAACTTTGTATTTTTTTAATATAAAATGTTTCATGTATTATTTTAAAAAGATCAATTACACTTTATTTTGCAAAGCGTTTGAAACCATGTTGTTAGTGAAAAAGGCTTGTAGTTATGAGTAATATTTTTTCCTACTTATGTCATTACTTTTATAAACAATATTTCATTGTATACATTTTTTGCAGCTTATATTGTCTTTATAATCAGCTCAACATCATTTAAAGATAATATGTCACAACCAATGTGTACTCATTTAAATGGAGATGAGACAGACTAATGTAGGCTAACACCACAGCTTTATCATGAAGAAACAAGGTCAAGATCAACAAATGTAAATGTTGAAGGTTAATACTCCTATAAATATTTTTAGAGTAGATTTACACTTAGGTTATTAGTATAATGATAAAAGTATCATTTTTTTTTCATTTGTTGTAATAGAAATGATAGTAGTTCTTTTGAAGATTTTTTTTTTAATCTATGCTTTTCTCATTCACAATTAGTTTTTTTATATTTATTTATAAATTATAGAGATTTATTCTCACATTGCGTGGGCTTGAAACTAGTTTTAATAAAAAAAAAAGAGTGCCATGATGGACTCAATATACATAAAAATTATCTTTTACAAAATAGTCCATTTTGACAAAGTTATGAGATTAAACCAAATCTCTATAAATCATTTCGGGTAGGGATTTGTTTTTTGTTTCCATCAATTGAGGTATGGTGTTATTTTTGGTTTCGTGATTTTTGAAATCTTTTCGTATCCAATTGTTAAATTATTATTTTTTTTTTCAGAAATAGTTCAATTTGACAAAGTTATGAGATTGAAGCAAACCTCTCTAAATTTGAGGTATAATTTTGTTTTTGACTTATTTGTGATTTTTAAAATCTTTTCATCTTGTAAATCCAATTTGTTTATTGTTTACAACTTCCACTTCCACTGTGAATTTTATGTCTGCACCACAATACAATACAGATCTGATTCCATGGTGAATCTAATGTGCTTTATTTCGGTAAATCCAGATATTAAATAACTAAACATCAAATCTCTCTAAACCATTACCAATCATGGATTAAAAGTTTTTAAACTTTGTCACTTAGTCTAAGGAGTTCAAAGTCTAAATTAATAGTAGGTTTCACTGAATATTTTAATATGACACTTTAACTATATATGTGATATAAATATTGTATAGGTAAAAATGACTTAAATTAGTAAAATTAATTTATTTTGGATGATTAAGAAAAACAGGGTGAAATCGGCTGAACTATGAATAATGCGAAACTTAGCTAGAACCATGAGAACAAATAAGAGGTTGGAGGAGGGTTTTTTCCTTTTCTTTTTTTTTTTTTTTTTTGGGTCCTGATTGTTTAATCATTTCTAAATCATTTTTATATCATTTTCAAACTAATATTTGACAAAAAAACTAATACCATTAAAAACTAACAATTTTACTTATAAATTAATCAAATAGTTACAACCGATACTAAACCAATATCAATATCATACATATAAGTATCATATCGATTTTCACAAGCAAATGATGAATTTGAGAAATTTAAATTTTGGTCAGTTTGAAGCAAAATAGAAGCGGGCCAGGAGCAACTCTTATTGGATAAAACAGTGTGAATTGGACTAAAAATATTTGAAAGAAAAAAAATCGAAACAGGCCCATGTAGTTAATTTTTATTGAAATATTCAAATTTATTGCGCGGGGGGCTGGTTGATCAAAGAGAAAATGGGCTTGCGTTTGTTTGTAAAAGTGAAAATGGAGCGTTAAGAAAACGAAAGCTTACGTTTGTTCCAGAATAATCTAGCCGAAACAGGCAAGGACTTTGCTCAATAATAATAATAATAATAATAATAATAATAATAAAGGAAAATAAAATTATGAACCACGAATGTGAATAATTTGACATAGAAAAATTGTCCGGCCTAGATAACGATCTTCAGTTTAATATGGTTTAATAATTATTAGTAATTTATACACACTCAACGTTTCTTCTCTTATTTTCTTTCAATTTTATAAATCAATGATTGATAATATATAATCGCAATTATTATAAAACAATCCAAAGCAATGATGCTAGCTGATGAGAATTAAGACCATCTTTATCGACATTCTTTATCTCATTCTCTAAGAAAACAATGTTGTTTAATTGATAAAATGAGGTACTTGATAAAACATCATTGTTCTATAGAGCAACTCATTTTTATTTAACCTTTTATGACTTTTAACATATTACGAGACCTATAAAATGCATTCAAAGCCAGTTAATTGAAAAATTACCATTTTGGTAAGAATAAAAAATTATGGATATTCTACCTAAAATAATATATGACAATTCTTACCAAAATGAAATTTGGCCGTTCTTACCAATGCAATTGTAATTTTTTTTTTAATTTCTTCATCTATAAATATATAAAATTTATAAATTTTTACTCTTAAAATTCACTATTCTTATCATTCAAAAAATCTCTCCATTTACAAATTGTGCTTATATATGGACCGAAATAATTCTCAAAATTTTCTACATGATGATTCTTCAAATTCACAAAATTTTCAAATACCATATATTTCACAAGTTGGATCATACCTTCTATTTGGTATATTTTTCCATGGTCTCCCTAATTTGCAATGTCCCCAAATTTTCAATTATGAGCCAAAGCTCACAAAATTTTTATCATAATCCAAGAAGCATGGCAATTTCATATTTTCAATGTATTCCTCAGTTTTCACTTGAAAATTTCAACCATATAATCCAATTAGAAATTCTCCACCCTAACCAAATTTAGATCAATTACCACAAACAGCAATTAGTACAAGCTCACAATCCTCCAATATTCTATGTAAAAAAATTTAAAAGACGAGGACTATAATGAAAATGCAGGTGATCAAGCTCGTAGGAAAAAATGAGGGCAAAATGGTAATAAATTTTTAATTTATGCATGGTTGAGGGTTAGTATAGTTCCGATTGTTGGGAACAATCAACCATTACAGACACTTTAGCAATGAGTCCATGAAGAGTTTGTGTAAGGACAATCATATGAGGAGAAAAATCCATTGAGACAAACATGGTAATAATGTAAAGCTCGATGGTCAAAAATCTTAAAAGATGTCATGAAATTTGGAGCTATTACAATTAAATAAAAGTGCATGGATAAAGTGAAAAAAATGAGAATTATTATAAAATATGCTCATGATTTATTTAGACAAAATGAGAATAAATTATGCACTGTTGAGTATTGTTGGGTCATATTGCATAATGAACTCAAATGGAGATTTGAATTCGGAAATGCCAAAAAAAAAAAAAACAAGTAAATGTTCTAAGGTTAATAGCTGTTGAGTATATACCAACTTATCGTCAAATAAAGATGTATCAACAAATAATGAGGCAAGTGAAGTAGGCATCTATCTACCTGGTAGAGCAGCAGCAAAAGAGAAAGCAAAAAAAAAAAAAAAAAGATTGAAAGTAGTGAAAAGGTGGATGAATTCATTCATGAGATACAAAACTTAAGCATATTAGATCATGATAAAGTAGAGTTGCTACATAAAATCAATGAATTGAAAATAAAGAAATTGAAATAACAAAAGAGAAGGAACGTCACAATTAAGAAAAAGAACGTCGAAAGCAAATCAAACTGAAAAATCAATAATGATGGTCGATACATCATCAATGGATGATGTACAAAAGAATAGATAGAAGAGATGCCTAGAAAGATCATTAAAATAAAAAGGAATCATTAGTTCTAACAAACTCAACCTAAAATTATAGCCACAAATTCAACTGCAATTTGAATCGAAGCCTTCGTTGAGGTCATAGTTAGGTTACAACCCAAAATCGTGACCATAGACTTAGAATTATGGCTGCAATTTTGAGCCACAGATTCAACCATGGCCACAACCAAGGCCTCGATTCAGGCCATGGTTGAGTCTATGGTCACAATTTTAGGTCACATTTGTTGGAACTTCGATTAGTTATAACTTTCAGCATATAATTCAGAATGCTTATTATAACATATCCAGACAAAGCTCATTCAGAGATCTACATTAGTTACATGTGTACCCTATAATTGTGAATTTAAGGCCAAAAAAACACCATTTAAGTCCTGAAATCGGCCTTTTAATTATTTTTCATATTTCTTTGAAAATTATTTGATGGTAAATTAGCCGCTGTAAAACTAGTCATTGTTAACTAATTGTTGAAGCTAAAGTTCTATAAATGGCAAACAAGTATGTCTTCATAAAATAGACTCTTCAATTTTCTTACTTCTAAGTGCATACTATTCTTCATCCTATCAAAACATAATGTCTACTAGTAGCTCAAGCAACTTTAATTATGAGCAAAGCAATGGTTACGACAAACCAATTGATGAATTTATTTTATCATATATGAGTAGTTCTCAATCTGAGCTAATTGCCCGTTTATATCAAGTGGTTCTAATAGAAAACGTAAGCGAAAGTATATAAAAAGAGGTGATCTAGAAGGCCATAATCGTCTTTATAATGACTACTTCTTAGACAACTTAGTGTACACTAATGAGCATTTCTGATGTAGATTCCAAATAAGAAAAATTGTGTTCCTCTACATTGTATAAGCACTACATGATTACTCTTCCTATTTTAGACAAAGGAGGGATGCTGCAGGTAAGCATAGTGCTTCATCCCAACGGAAGTGTATTGTAGCTATTTGAATATTAGCATATGGAATAGTGAGTGATGCTTTAGACGACTACTTATGGATAACTAAAAGCACAATCATATAACGTGTCAAAAAATTTATCCAAGGAATCATTGCTTGTTTTGGTTATGAGTATTTACATAGGCCAAATCAAGATAATATTGAACTCTTACTTAATGTGGCTGAGCAACGTGGATTTCTTAGTATGTTAGGAAGCATTGATTATGTGCATTGAGAGTGAAAAAAATTGTCCAGTTGCATGGCAAGGCAATATACTATAGGAGATTATGAGTCTCCGACAATCATACTTGAAGCTGTATCTTCATATGACACTTGGATATGGCATGTATTTTTCGACACCTTGTGTTCAAACAACGATATTACTGTACTAGAGCGGTAACCCCTATTTAATGATGTCCTAGAAGGACGTTCTCCAATGACACACTACATCATGAATAGTAAAAACTACAGTACGATATATTATCTCACCGATGGCATATATTTAGAGTGGTCAACATTTATTAAATTTATTTCATATCCACGTGGTCCAAAGGAGTAGTTATTTACTAAAAACCAAGAAGGATGTAGAAAGATATTGAATGGGCTTTTAAAGTGATACAATCTCGTTTTGTTATAGTTTATGGACCTTCACATTTTTTAGATCAAGAGGTTTTAGGACAAATTATGAGAGCATGCATAATTTTACATAATATAATTGTAGAATATGAATGAGAAGACTCCAATTTTAACTTTTAAGTACCTAATTATGAATTAAGAGACAATAGTAAACCAGCACCTCATATTTCTTATATTCATATTGCGGAATATGCAACGTAAATCCAATACAATATTCAACTCCATGATAGGGTATAACATCAATAATTACAAACCAACTTGATTAAACATGTGTGGGAGTAATTTGGACCCACTAGTTGTCATTTAATTGTCATAGTTGACTACTTAAATTATATGTTGGTTTTCTATTCTTTTTTTCTCCTCCAAATGTTGGTTTTGCACTATTTTAAATTTTTGTCGCTTGTATTGATTTTAAATTAAATTATCATATTTCTAGTTTATCTCAAATATTATTCCTAACATGAATCAGCTATTGTAAAGTCATCAAATTAAAATAATTTATATTTTGATACTTCTATTGTTTTAATAAATAAATTAAAAATCATTATTACTACATGAAAATAAAAAATTGTAATTTTAATGTATTTTTAATTTATTTCCATATTTATTTAACATAGTAAGAGGAAATTTTTTATTTTAATCTAAAAATGACAATATAATATGGGACCTACAAAAAATATTAAAAATTATAAAAAAAAAAAACTTTGTTTAAGTAACTCACGGATAAAGTGAAGAATTGCTTGAAAAGCTGATATAACATGTTAAGCAGCTCCTTAAGCAACTTATTGATAAAGGTAGTTGATGCAAAGAAAGTGGTAGAGCTATTTTCGAAGAATCTGGACTCCTTCAAGAAGCATCGGAAGACTAGGGCGAAGAAGCCACCGGCGTAGCCTTGAAGATTGGACCTACGCCGGCCAAATGGAGGTTTACGCCGTCGGCGTAGGAGGCGCGTTGGTCTGCCTTGAAAACGTCCCGAGAGCAAGAATAATTATGCAGACGCATTCAATAGAGAGAGGAAGCTTTTATTTTTTATTTAATAGCTTTTATTTTTGTATTTAATTGCTATCTTTATTAGCTTTTATTTTTAGGTTTTAGGTTTCCCATGTATAGTCAATGGTCTTTATTGATAAGTTTGACTATATTTATTATTTGCTTTTTGGTTTCTCATATAACAGTATAAATAGCTTTTAAGGCTTTGTAAAAGGGATATATACTTTTGATATTTTTTTTTACGATATTTGATATTTTGAGAGAGATTTCTCTTGTAAAGATTGCATTTTGTTGCTTTCTTTGAATCTTGATTCATCCGTTGTGTTTGGATCAATTATCTCGCTTTCCGTGCTGCGTCAGTAGTCTAATATTAGTGCCAAAAAGAGTTAGTTTATGTCAATACATTAAGTAACCATTGTTATAGGCTTAAAAGGAGGTTTTTCTTTTTTAAACAAAAAAAAATTACTTACAATATGTTAAATAGTTTTACTTAACTAAATAATGGTTTTAATTGATAGTTAATTATTTGAAAAATTAATCCCTCAAAACAAACCTCATCTAGTTCAAAGCAAGAAAATTAGAATTATGGATTTTTATCAATATTGTTTAGCCAAAATTTGGAGGTTTTGTACTCCAAAAATAACTTAGATGCATTAAAATTTTCACATTTTCTCTCCCACTTAATTACAAAATGTCCATAAATATATTTAAAAAATCCTATCATCTATAATACAACTAATAATTTCAAGCATAGTATGTAACTTCTATAACTCTCATTTTTCTTCTCTCTTATATTTGATTTTTATTCTTTTAAACTTATTTTAAATATTAATTTCCATTTCAAATTGAATAGTAATAATTATTGATCAAATTTATATATATTGCTAAGCCTAAACCAAACTTGGTTCAAGTTTTATCAAGCCTAAGATTTTAAACTTAAGTTTTACTTGAAGTGATGCCATATTATCTCAAGCTTGAGTTGATTAAGTTCGTGTAGGCTTTGTTTTTTTTTTTTTTTTAAAATATATATATTAACTCTAATCAAAATAATATTAATGCCTTAAATCAATTTTGATTTAATTAACATTTATACTCTACCCGAACTCGATAGAGCTTGATTAGATTTCCAAGCTAATTAAGATATAAAAACTGAAGCTTGGCTTGATAAACTACTCAAATAATTTGAATTCTAGTTCGATTTGATTATTCTCAAATTAAACTCGATTAAATATCAAGTGGAATTTGCGTATTTTGTGAATTCATTTGCTCCATAGTTATACCTAAATTGTCTCTCCCTATCTCTACCACAAATTTTATTTGTTGTTATTAAAATAAAGAAGATGGCCTTATCAGAAGAAGAAGACGAAGAAGCACCAGCAGCAATAATGATAACTGCTCATTTCTGTTATGGTACAATTTTTTAATGTATGACGAAATTTTTTATTGATACTGTTGCGAGAGCGAAACAAGTCCATCTAGTCTTGAGACCAGTACACTAAATCATAAATTTTTTCGATTCCGTCAATGACCTATTTCGCCTTCGTTTCATTCAAAGTAATTTGGCCCTCAATTAGTTTCTTCTTGTGGCAATAATCTATAGAAAAGTATCTTAATTTCAGGACTATTAATTCTTTTTATGGTAACAACTAACACATGAAATAGTTGTTTATTTTTGTTGATTATTAATACTTTTTTTTCATCATTTTGATTGGGTTAAAGCCTTAAATACTTATTTTCTCGAATCCACAAAGGATAGCTTCTCAATAATTATCACCACTTGGATAGATTTTTTCACTCGAGATCATATATAAATGAATTAAAGAAAACCCTACTTCTCTTACTCTCCTAAATGCTTACTATTCTACAAGAATAGATATTCAAAGAATAATTCAATCCTTTCTTTCTCCTATTTCCCATATACGATTGGCTTATGATCATAATGTACTTTCAAAACTCCTTTGTTTTTGTTTAAATTTTTGTTGGTATAGGTTTATTTTGGAAGTCCGTGCAAGACAGCTAGCTTGAAATAGATGTAAGTGACCTTGAATCTTATTAAGTTTGCAACCTTGGTATTTCAATTTTATTATTATTATTTTTGCGGGATTACTATTTTGACTTTTGTGTGTACATGTTATTTTAAGCCATTAACAATATATATTTTATTGACATTGTAAACCAGTATACAAAGGTGTTACTCTCAATTAGTTATATGATGCTAAAAAGTATTTTATATTTGTGTAAAATATAAATTAAATAGTCAAGTTGCATCTTGATTCAATAAACACCAAGATCTATAAATTAGGAGGAGGGGATTTATAATTAAAATATACAAAATTCCCCAATTGATATATTTCTTTTATCATTTTTGGAAGCAACAGTTGCTTATTTGTGAAAGCAAATTAGTTTTGATTAATATATATTTAAACTATTTTAATTAATATATCTATAATGTATTAGTTAGCTATACATTACTCTCTTTTTTTCACATATTTTAAAAAAAAATTACATATTTTATTTTCAATCTTAATCGCCATATGTGAAATCTGATTCAATAATTATTTTAAATTTTAAATTTTATTATACTACTACATTTAAATTTTCTATGCACATCACAAGTGTGCCATCAGTTAGTAGGGTTTGTTTGTTTCATTGGCGTGCAAGAAGCACACAGATATTTTCAAATAAACTAATTGTCAAGTAGCATATACAAATGAAAAATAGATATTTTTGATTCATAAATAAATCTAACAGACCGGATACAGATCAAATACAAATGCAGATTAGATACAGATACAAATACATATAAAAAACGTACCATCTGAATAGACCTTAATTATATGCAAAAATGGTTTCCATATCCCAACAAGGTATAACACATCTTTACCAACCCTATAAAAGAAAATTATCTTAATACAAATAATATAGTTTTAATTATCAAAATACTAATGCAAAATCGCTTCTAAGACATGCTACTTGGTTTAAATAGAAAAATCACATCTTTAATATATAATTTTGAAATTTTGGTACATTGTAAGTCGCATGTTAAATATGAAAAGTAAATCGCATCTTTATCATGCAACATTCATATAAAAAATAAAATTATAGTTTATGTATATAATTTTATGTTAGCATTTGTATAAATAATTTTCCACTAAATCGATAGATTCACAATTTTTTCAATCCCAACAACTACTGACACATCCACCCGAATAACATATATAATGTTGATAAATCACGTATTAGGAAACTGACTCCAATTTTTATAAAATAAAAAACTCACGTGCGTGACACTTCTCATAGGTCCTTTTACTTTACGAGCAGTTTGCCAGCCAAATCCAGCAAACATAGCAATGCATTCTAATAAAATCCGAATTATATAATTTCTTCCTAAAATTAATGAAACTTTGGACTTGTCCTATGCGTTGTCTTTTTTTGGGTTTTATCATAGCCCAACAATTCTGCTTTCCATCCAATCTAACACTTTCTTTTTTCACTCGGTTTCACGACCATGTCAGAAAACAGTCGCTAGATAACGTTTTTTATCCAAAACATTGCAGCTCTTTTTCACTGTCACACGTAACATAGCATGTTCCCGGGTACATACCTTTTTTGCCTTCAAACTCAATAGCATTTCGTGCAATTCAATAGTAAATTCACTTTTACTGTTTTAGATATTATTGTTAATCAAAACATGTCGAGGGAAAAGCAACCACATGTGGTCTTGAGGACTTCCGAAATATTTAGCCCATAGGAGGCCCTAACCTAGCCCTATATGTCTCTCTCTTTTATGCGCGGACCGCATGTGCTAAGGAGAAGCAAAACAACGACGATAATAAGGGTTTATGAAAATCTTGGTCCTGGCTGTTCATTTTCCAATTTATGAACCTCATACGGTTCAATAGTATTTGCGGTTCTATATCTTACGAGATTACATTTAATGCGGAAGGGTTTTGGTGGATTTTCTTTTAGCTTTATTCTTAAAAAATTATCTGCCAGTTTTATCACTTTCAATTGTCACTTAATACAAAATAACCTTCAAAATTATTGTAATACTTGATAATTGAAAACATTATATGGTAGCAATTGTTAATGCAATCTCAATAACACGTTATTCTACAGAAATTTTTTTCGGCCATATTATAATTAGGTCTTGGATTTAGACAAAACCTTGTTATGGAAGGGCATTTAGAAAAATAAAAAAGGACAATGGACTAAATTATGGCGGTTCTATCCTTAATCATTCCCACTTTGTATTTTCTTGATATCTAAATTGTTTCCTATTATGTATTTAAGATTTCGGTTTTTTGCAACTCTCTATAAATGCTACAATGTATATTGGACATAGTAACTAGGGGTTAGTAGATAACATTGTAGGACATGAAGCCAATTCTTCGCTACATGGTAAGAAGCTTCCAAGTGCATTAGGTTTGGTTTCAAAATCTAATCTTATAAATGTGAAATATAGAGTACAAAATCTCTATATCATAGGCCCATTCTAAATCCTATACTCTAATGTATATAGGATACGATATAAGTACTAGGAATCTAGCGCAACAAGATTCAAATTGTGGGTATTATTGGATTGATAAACATACTAGTTACAATTATGTGCAAAAATTGACAAGTTGTTAGGAAATTTACTTGGAATTTCTATCTTACAAAAATTTGATTAGAAATTTCATAGTTTTTGGATTCTTCCTACATCTTACTGTAAATATTAGTTCTTAAATTTAGGAATGAATACATAAAAGGTAGGGTATAAGTAGCATCTCATACCCTCTTATACCTTCTCACCCTTAATTTTCTTAAGAGATTTAGCAAACCCTTTGTGCTTATGATAGATATTACACACTCAAAGATTGTGTAAGAAACATTGTGTAGTTGTTGTTACATTATAGTAAATTAATTTAGTCTAGCCATTAATATTTGACCTAGTTACCTTTAGGTTTCTCACATAAATTTTGTGTATCACTATTTGTTGTTTAACTTGCTTTTGTCTCTTATATTATTGTATTATGTAGTCAAAAACTATAAACATAGATTTTGTTTCTACACATTAGTATCAAAGTTTAAGAGATTTAAGGATTTGAGAGTTTGTGATTGACATACTAAACGCATGGCCACTAACGTTATTGAAAAAATGGATGGTTGCACAAATTTTGTGCTATAAAAAGTTCAAATGCAAATGGTTTTAATATAGTCAGACATGAATTAAATCAACATCCAGATCCCACAAACAATAACGAAGGGCTAAACTTGATAGGGAAGCCCTAATAAGCAATGTAGTAAAGTGTGAAGGATAGTGATTTGTGGGAACTTTTGGAAAATTAGATGGCCATGGAAATTACGAAAGAATTGAAAGAGTTGTATATGATCTAGTCTTCTACAAATCAACTGATGTTGAAAGGTATTTGGTCCAAATAAGTGACAATTCATCAATAAAACAACATATATTGAATTTTATCCTTATAATGTATGATATAAAAAAAAATATTAATGTTAGATTGAGACTAAAGTCCAAGCAATGATCCTATTATGCTTCCTACCTTTTATTTTTCTTTTTCTTTTCTTCTTTCAAATTCAAAGAGATCAAGATATGTTTAAAAAATTTCTTGACAATAGAAGAGATAAAAAGGATATATTTATGTAAAGACTTGTTAGACCACAAAGTGATAACCAAAGGAAATGAGCATTAGGACAATTAATTACTAGAGATCGACGGTTTAGTGGCAGCAAATATTTCTAAAGAAATAATTAAAAGGTTATTATTATCATCATAAATGGAGTTGTTACATCAGTGTAGAGTACTTTTAGAGGCAGAGCCAATTTTAAATACAATAATATAGAGGTAATGTTGATGTAATGTAGTAATTGTGTTTGAGGTAGTGAATTGCTACTAGCATCTACTAGTCAAGTAAAAAAAAATATATCTAGGGATTAAGTTTTAGACTTTAGAAGTTCTTTTCACATATGTTGTACGAGAGATTAATTTTAAACCTATGAGACTCTATCAAAAGTTAGGTGATAACCAGAGGTTGGGAGTTGTTAGTTTAAGTGTATTTAGATTCTGATTACACAACTAATGGATATGCATGGTATTAGATGTGAGGTTTATGTTAGAATTATCTTGTAATGTTTTATTGATATGTCATGCTGGTCATTATAATATCATTAAATTTAGTAGCATAAGGGCACTTATGGGGATACAACCATAATGAGAAAAGCCATGTTTAAAAAAATAAAGAAAACAAAAACTTGTTCCTAATAGAAGGGATAACGACTCCTAGTACATTCGTTTAAGAATTTGATCATAAGATAGGGAATTTCACTACTTGTATTGATGTCTGTGATAAGAAAACTCGTGTTGGTTATACAAAGGAAAATTCTATTTTGCTTCATTAAGTCTGGCATTAAGTATTAAGGTGAAGAGAGTTTGGATGAAGTGTGTGGAGAGTTCAAGAACTACTCAATTACTCAAAGTGTGTTAATTAGAAAGAGCAAAGAGGTGCCTCAAATGTCAATAGTCATACCTAAGAATGTCTTTTGGACTAAACATGCAATATCATGTAAGTAATGTATAACAAAGGCTTTTGGATATGTGCAGTGCACTAGATAATACAGGAGTAGACTATTACCAAGACTAAATCAGAGGAACTACGTTGCAGGTAAGTTCAATTGGAGATTTATTGACATGTTTTGATTTTACATCAAACTCTTATATGAAAGAATATTTACACAGAAAAATAGACAACAGGTTAATTCAAGGTCATTACATCCTTAAATGTTTCTTATTATATATATATATATATTAGTGCATAAGTTATATCCTATAATATAATTTAAGTTTTTGCTTGGTGTCGCTCTATATGCAATCTTAGTGTAGTAGTTGAGGGAGTAGAAAGCTCTAGGAACTCATTAAAGATATTGAGCACTTTAAGAATGTATGAGTCGCTACATAATTGTTATCATACTATAGTAGATTGATTTAGTATTGCATATAGCTCTTTCCATTTTTTAAAGGTTTTCCATGTAGATTTGATATCTCTTTAGTTATCTTACTTCTTATATTTGTGTTTTTTTTTTAAATCTATGAACAAAAATCAAAATCCCATCCCAATAATTTTTTTATGATTATTTTAATGTTTGATAATTTCTCTTATGGAGAATTAGGAATAGTTTTTATGTTAATTAGTGCTAACTGTGAACAGTTTGACATGTTATCTATTTTAATTTATTAGATCAAGACTAGTGGCCATTGTTTTTGGAATGGTTTTGATGTGCTTGGAAAGATGATTACTAGGGCAATCAATCTTGAAAATAAAAGACAAACATCTTGGAGAATAATTACTAGGTTGAAACACATGCTCAATTCAAAAACATCTAACAATGAAACATTCTTTTTTTTTTTTAAGAAAAATTATATTGTAAAGATCATAGATGACTCCCTCTTAGATATGATTTACCAAATATGATTACTCTATTCATAATCTATTGATAGTAGGCAATAAGAGATTAGACTATTTCCTCGCCACAACATAAGATAGCACTGGTATGAGTGGAGAATTGAAAGAAATGAATTTGATGAATAACTCGTCAACATTCAATAATATCTTTTCACTGGGGTTTTAAAAAAAACTAGTTATATGTAATCAAAATAAAATTATGGGTAAATATCAATAAATGAAAGTACTTATGAATAAGGAAATAATTAAAATAACCGTAATTAATAGTGGTTAAATTTTTTGGGAATTTGTTTCTTTGCTATAACTCATGTAATTCCAAAGCAAATCCTCTAGTATCTAAGCTTCACAGAATCAAATGCAAGCACAAACACAAAATCAGAAGCTAAAATTGGCATATATATTCTCTTAAAAAAAAAAACTTAGGATCTACCGGTTTGTCATTCAATGTTCATGAGACAAGAACCGCCAATGGGAATTCTTAGAGCTTGGGATTGTCACTCTTAGCATATTGGTCAAGCATATATATATATATATATATATATATGGACAAGAATTGGTCATGAACAAGAAATAAATGCTAAGTCAGGTGAAAAGTTCTGACGATATTAATTAAATAACCGAAAGCTCCTGAAGCTGTTAGTCAACTCTTAAGTCAATATATCTTCCAGCTAGATACCTCGTGACATCTGAACTACTGCATATTCCCACATGGGAACTCTCTTTAAATGGTCCATAACTATTTGCTTCAAATAATGTTAGGGACTGGAGTATGTCTTCAATGGGGGAAATTTAATGAGCTTTGTGAAGGATAATATAATTGGACTTTTGATACTATTTATAACCAAAACCTTAAGGCAATGGGTTAATGAGTCTTCCTCTTATAAACTTTTTACACAAGTCTCATATTTTCCATGCGAGATTCTCACACTTGTACCCTAACAATCTCTCCCCTCAAGTGCGAGTCTCCACAATAGGGTAGGCTATACTCCTCCTTAACAAGAGCTTGTCAAACTGACTCCACTAAACCATTTTGTGAGAGGTTCCCACCTACTCACAATATTTTACAGCGAATCATACCATAAAACTCTTCTTTTCACATGGTGGGCTAATCATGGGAGATTCCCAGCCGAACCATTGGCTTTGATACCAATCGTTAGGGTCTTGGAGTATGCCTTCAATAGGGAGAAATTCAATGGGCTTTGTAAAGGATAACACAATTAGGCTTTTGACACCATCTATAACCCAAAACCTTAAGGCAATGGGTTAATGGGTCTTCCCACTTATAAACTCTTTACACAAGTCTCATATTTCCTATATGAAATTCTCACACTTGTACCCTAACAAATAATATTATTCAGCAATTTTTATAAAATGTATTTATACATTTTGGTTGTGTGTATTACTTTTTGTTACAAATTCACTATTGTTTATACTTTTTCAAACACCTTTTCTTTTTTCATACACACACACACACATACATTATATTATTTTTGTCACATATACCTTTTATTACTAGTATGTTTTTGCCACTAAATTTATTATCCTTTAAATATATTTATATATAAGAGACGTATCAAAGTATATTATAAAGAATTTGCAATATATGTGTAACTCAATGTAAAACAAAATACAATTCATTATACATTAACTTCAAATATTAACTCTTTTGAAATAATATATATCTTTTTTTTTTATTTTTTCGCAAAGAAGTATGATATTTAATGTGTATTATTTATAACTATATGCTAAATTTATAATTTATAAAAATAATTTATGTCCATACATTATCAATATGATAATTGTGTTCATCTTTTTAAGTAATTCTATAATTTCACTATAAAGAATAGTACTCTAAACCAAAAAATTGGCTCTTGGTGGTGTGGGGTTTTATCTAGTGAAAGATAAAAGTAAAGTGTCTAGACTCATATATATGCCTTGACATATATTCATCCAAAAACCACAGAAATAGCAAAACTCATGAATGCGTGTATGTACTACACTCCATAATGCTTGCCTTCTTGGACATAATATATATAGAAATTACCAAACCAAAGATCACTAATAAATAATATCAAGTGCATACTTAGAAAAATGAAAATTCCTTAAATTCTCCCTTGATAATAAGCATAATAAGCAAGAAGTCGAGAAATTAAATGACAGAAGAGAGAGAGCATGTGCTAGACAACATTTGAATTAAATGTTTTGAAAGGGACTAGAAGCTATCACTACCAACAGCAACAACCTCTTCTATCAATTGGAACCTTCTCCACATAAATCGTACGAGTTCTTCCGTCGCCGCTGATTATGTCCGGCGAGCCGCCTCCGGCAACTCCGTTTAGCATCATCAAACTCTTTTAGCTCATGAAACCTATCACACACAAAAATAGCTGCCTGGTCAATTGATATTAAATGGTGTGTTAGAATAATTAAGGGTCTATATTTCATTTGTATCTGTATCTATATCTTTTTTGGATTTGATCTGTCTCTAGTTTGTTTAATCTTTTTATAAGTTCATTATATTTA
This sequence comes from Combretum micranthum, assembly GCA_024138025.1. NCBI lineage: Eukaryota > Viridiplantae > Streptophyta > Magnoliopsida > Myrtales > Combretaceae > Combretum > Combretum micranthum. The sequence continues at coordinate 146,737 of JAMXBD010000565.1, forward strand.
TTTCTTAATAAATAATCTATTTGAAAATGTCTGTATACCATCTGTATGCAGACAAAACAAACACACACTAATTATGAAAACAGTGAAAAAGATTTTTAAACAAAAACGTATCGATCCATCATGTATTACCAGGATTAAAACGAACTTGTACATGCACCTTATTTAGCCACACTACTTATCCTAAACTACTGTTTCAGAACTTTTAATTAAGTAATAGTTTGGAGGCTTTAATAATGTTGCGGGAAAGGGGATGCAAACTTTTACAAAAGTTTTAGAGGTAAAAGTACATTTTTAGGAATTTTCGGTGTTAACCTACAGATCGAAAGGTTGCAATGTTGAAAGTAAATTATATCGAAAGGTTGCAATGGTTGAAAGTAAATTCATTTAAGATTATAACTTTTCAAGTAGATAAAAAGAGATCATAATGTTTAGAAAAGTGAGTTAATAAGGTTACCATTTACATGTGTTAATGAAGAAATATTTAAAATTAAAACTTAGAAAATTTGGTACCTTATGTCACTTGTCAATGGCAACCTCAATTGATCCACTTTCGTAACGTTATAATTTCTTTTTAACCACTCGTAATATTAAGATCTTAAATAAACTTACTTCCTAAAACGTTGTTATCTCAAATTAATTTACTCTCAAAGGTAGTGACCTTCTAGTGTAATTTACCTTATATATAGTCTATCATTTTTCATAGTTCTTGCTTTTTTTTTTTTTTTTTAAGACGCTATGAGATATAATTGATAGTTAAAATTAAAAAAAAAAGAAAAGAAAATGATTTTGTTATTGTTATGAATGTATAGACAAGATAGAGGTTGGATCACAACAGATTTGAGACAATAATTAAAAAAAAAAAAATAGACATGCAGATTTCACGTGGAAACCTCTAAATTAATAAGGATAAGCAAAATAAAAGGCACAGTTGAAAAATTTTACTATGAAATATGATTAAAAATTACAGCCTCTTTAAAGGAAAACAATCAAAATTCTCCCTTGAACTCTAGAACAAACGACACACAGTCTTTTTAACTTTTCTCTGTTCTATAGTAAAAGAAAGCTCACTACTAACTCAATGACTTCTCTTTCTTTCTTCCTAAAGAAACAAGCCGTGTATGGTGAAAGGATTTTTTTTTTTTTTTTCAATTTTCGTTCGCTTGGTAGAACTGCTCCTTTTTCATTGTCTTTATCAAAGAAAACTAACTACACCCACATTTTCTCTTTTTGGGTAAACTGAAGGCTTCACTAAATATAAATATATGTACATGCAGTTCACAAGAGAATATTACATATTACCATGATAATCATTTGCAAAAACTTCCAGTACCCAATCCATCAAAAGCCTACTAGATTTGAAGTCCTGTTTTGAGCAAACTGATACACATATTTTTTAACAAGTTTAAAATATGTACAAGAGGACTTGACTACAACCACAAATGTTAATAATAATTGTGATATCCTTTAAATATAGATTGTGGAACTCTAATCATAGAGGCGCCTTTTTGGTGTAATGGCTTAAGTTGGTTGAAACTCTAGCGTTAAAGGCACTCTGTGCAGAGCAATCTCAAAATGGGTGACCCCCTGGGAAGTATTGACACTAAAAGGACAAAATTATGCGACGTATGGTCAAAGTAGACAATACCTCGGTGGGCGGAGTTTCGAGGTATACTAACGAGGATGTCAGTTCTATAAATGAGGGAGTTTGTGACATCTTTCAAATATAAATCATAGAACACTAAACACAAAGGCACCTTGTAATGCAGTGGTTTGAATTCATCATAACTCCAAAGTTAAGCGTGCTTTGTGCAGAACAATCTTATGATAGAGGACCTTATGGGAAGTGTTGGCAACAAAAGGACAAAACCATCCAAAGCAAATAATACCTCGATGGACAAAGTTCAAGGCATTACAATAATAATGTGAATAAACGTTTGAAAATCTAAACCATTTCAAACTTCCAGTTGTAAATTAAGAAAAATAAGAGAAGAAACACTAACAAAAAATTTTGATATTTAAAAACAAAAATTTTGAAATGGAATATTGATAGAAAAGATTTTATTTATATAGATAGAATCATCAACAATTATTTTCGCGATAAAAATTTATATTTAAAAATAAAAATAGTATCTCTAAAATACAGTCTTTTTATAGTGAAAAATTTAAGAGACCATCCGCCTGACATTGATAATGAATAAAACTTTGCGAGTTGATGCAAAAATGACTCCAATAGGTTCTATGCTAAGATTGTGAAGCCTAAGAATATATGAACATGCAAAATGAGGACAAATTAAGTTATGGTGCTCAATATGCATAGGAAGAGAGAAGTTTTGTTTGGAAGCCGTCTCTTATTATGTAAAACATTAAAAAATTAGTAACCATTTTGCATCTGAAAATATCTACTTTTTTCACGTGAAAAAAATGAAAATATTGAACTTTGCGCATAGCTGTGCTTCTTGGATTATTGGTTGTCCATATAAACAACGAACAGTATTCATACTACGCGTGCTCTAAAAGGACAGTAATAATTACACGTACATTCGGAGAGATAATGAGACATTAAGGGTTTGCTATCTATATTTATTTTTAGACAAAAAAAAATTATTTAAGGAGAATAAAAATAAAATATCAAAACAACTAAAATAAAATAAATCAAACTGACTCTACCTCCTACTTTGATTATTAGAAAAACAATGTTTTATGGGGCTGATTAGTGTGAATTTGTTGCAAATTTATAGTAAAAGTTGCTGATCTTGTATCCATGTTTTGATACAATTAGTGGGATAATTACAATGAAGAGAATGTACTTCTTTTTTTTTATCCGAAGTATAATAAATATGGAAAATACGTTTCTTCAGTTGGTGCAAACCTAAAAAGGAAGATTTATTTACAACATGTGGTGCATACCCATGATGTTTCCCTATTATAATAATAGTAACTCCATGATAAGTACATCATTGTATTTGCTCTTTTGGAAAAAACAAACACAAGTCTTCTCTATTAATTACATCCTAGCACTTATTATATCATCTACTTGAAATTAATTAAAAGTAAATACACATTTTCTATGTACCTTGTAATTTTTATAATTTGTCCTTGGTTGACATATTTCACTATCTATACATGAAAGCAAACCTACATCCTTTCCATTGAATATATATTTTTTAAAATATCTTATATGTTATAACATTTTTCTCCTAAGTTCGAATCATTTAAAACGTACATCCTTTGTTTATATACAAATTCAAATGTAATCTCTGATCTCTTTGATGTAATTATACATCGGACTGGATGTAATGATCCGTGCGCCGGTGCTCTTATTTCTCTATGGTTTCTTGATTTTCAATTGTTTTCCCCCCTCCAAAATGGACTTAGAGAAAACATTCTAATTAAATTTAGTACAGGATGGACTTTTCTAGCAGACTTCATTAGGAACTATGATTTTTCTTAAAGCATTTAAAGTGATTGGCTGCTTAATTGGTGCATAAAATTAACAGTTTGAAGCTCAGATCTAGAGTAAAAGACAACTTTAATTGGTATGTTTAAATGTTTCATGATTATATATGACTATGAGCACATGACATATGAAGTTGTTATATATAATAATATATATATATATTGAAGTTGTCCTTTTTGAGATTTTCTCAGCAGACAAAAACCTGTCTCCCGACACTCATGCTAAATCAAACACATTAATTTTATGTCCTGTTTAGCCATTTGTTAGTGACATAGATTTGTTGTTCAGTAATTTATAGTTTGTAATCCATGTTCAAAGGGGAAAATAAAAAGTAAAAACGAAAAAAAAAAAATGAAGTTTAGGGTTTCTAAACCTGCTACATTGTTGACAAAACCTTTGACGAAGTCCGCCTACACGAACAACAGGAGCCTTGGAATGGAATTCACACACCTTGTGACGGCGGTGGTACCGCCGTGCCTCCGTCATGTCGACAGAGCAATCATCCGCTTGGCATGACGGTTGAGTCACCCATCCGTACGATCCCCTTCTACCAGAGGAATTACTATCCAAAGCCCTTCTTTTTCTCTCCCCTCTCCCATCCTCATCTTCCTCCTTTTCATCCTCTTCTTCTTCCTCCTCTTCATTGTCTTCCACACCTTCTACCATTTTTGTACTCTTCTCTTCAGCTCTACTTGGTTCCATTTTGGATCAACGAACGTAGAGGAAGATGGGGGTGAGAAATTTAATATATGAATCTGGAGGATGGGAAGAAAAAAAAGAGAAAAAAGAGAGACATAGCACTAACTCCAGCTAGTTAGATGGGTAAAGGAAAGTGGAAAGGACATAGAAATTGTGAGGACCACGCCAAAGCTAGTCGTATTTCTTTTTATTACTTGTCACAAGTATTACGGGAGCAAATGAGCTTCGTTACATCATGCGTCGTGGAGAGCTTTTGTTGCTTATATACATAGTACCTGTATACATATATCGCTGTCTTCACTACTTTGTTTAGTTATCACCTTCCCGAGTAAACACGAAGAGATTGCATTTCAATCCCAAAGTTATAACGATACTAATACGTTATGTGAATTGATTAATGATCTCAAAGTATTAAAAATTTAAAAATATATAACAATTTCAGTATTTGCTCATATGAATATTAATGAATAGAATGAAAATATACCCCGCAAGCTACTAAAAATAGGTTATTATATAAAAATTATGGAGAGAGAAGATATTACAGGGAATTTCGGTATCTATCCTATAATTAAAGACTTTTTTTTTTTAATCTAACTATACATATATTTATCTAATATATATAATGAGATATTTTTTCTTTAATTATTTATTCTTTTTTTTTTTCGGTTTAGGGTTTGCGTTAATAGATGTGAAATTGACCCAGGGTCAACAAGCGTCCAAAAGGGTCGTGAACGTAATTACCAAGAAAATACGTCTAAGGACTTGGGTTCGTGAGTTCTACGCTTTTGAGAGGGGTGAAATAATTTGCATGCTTGCAAGGAAACAAGCTTTTATTTCCCTTTCTGAATCATGCTTTATCTACTAGGCTATTTATATATATATATATATATATGTATGTATGTATGTATTATAAGGAGGGAAAACATCATGAGTAATTTTTTAAGGTATATATTTGGTATAGGCCCAATATATTTATGGCAATAAGAGTTGTTAGGAACTTTCAATTCGGCATACTTTGATTTGTCAAGTGACCAAATAATTATGTCATGTCACATTACTAGAATTGATTCTAATGACAGATATATAAATATATTGTACAAAGACCTAACATTTGCCCACTTGCTTACTATTCAAATTAGTTCACCTGATGTTGAAATATCTATATTGGAATCACTATTCAAATATCACTTTCATAAAAATAATTACAAAAATACCGTTTTAAAATATTATGTAAAGTATATATGTCGCATATTGAATAAATAATTTTATCCTTCTATAAATGTTATATGATCAATATGCGATTTTATGATATAGTGAAATTTCTTAAATTGGATGATATGCAACTTTTTTATGTTAATTAAATCACATCTCTTAGGTACAATTTTGCAATAGTATTTAGAGAATTAACACTATATGATCTGCATTAATGTAATTCTTTAAAGGATTAATAAACATGTGTTACTTGATGACGATTTAGGGTCTAATTGGATAGTTTTTTTTTTCATCGGTATCTATATTAGTATCTATATCATATCTGGTTCATATTAATATCTATCTGTTTAATCAGTTTTTGAGTAAAAATATTTGTTTTCATTGGTATTTGTTTTTGATAAATAATATGTTTGAAAATAATAAAAAGATGAAGCCAAAAATGATAAAATATCTATGTTTTTTTTTTTTTTTTTTTTTTTTTTTTTTTTTTTTTACAAACAGTCCCTTTGCTAAAGTTCATTTACGTAAAAAATACACCGGCCAGGCGCACTTCAATAAAAAAAGAGGATCATCCACTTAATAATATTAACTGTCGAGTTTCTCCTTCCTTTAAGATACTTTTTCTATCAAAATCTAGGACAATGGTTATTATATCCTAGCCCACCCACCCAAATTTTGGTGCGACCATTATTTTTCTCCACTGTTATTATGATAAGACATCGTATTGATTCAAATCTAGAAATTCACAGCTAACCTTTTAATCGACGAATTAAATTCACACATTAATATAATTTTCTAATCTAAATTTTTATGTTTTTTGTTTTATTTCTCATCGTAGTACTATTTATTTCCCTCTTAGAGTCCTAGGTTATTCACAAAGCAAAAAATATTACTATCAAATTTCTTTTCTTAACAAAACCTATTTGTAAATAAATTTCGAACTGATAACAGATTGGCTATTCACTAATTACAAATTAGCCTACCATATATATCATAAGTAAGGCATGCTTTTGTGTCTACTAACCTATATACGACAATAGCTACTAAACACATCAAATTTGAAATGATATATATTAAAAAAAATAGATTAATATGAAAGTAAATGATAAAAATGCTACTATATATATATATATATATATATTTTTTTTTTTTTTTTTTTTGAAGCATTACGAGATTATCTTAAAAAGTATCTCAAACCTCAAAGAAAACCAACGAAGAATAGTATGCCTTTTAGGCAAGGTTATTGCAATCCCTAGTTTCTCTATTATTATTTCAATATATAAAACATATATTCTCTAGCATCATATCATGGCTGCATTATTTAATTCTTTTAATTCCTAGGCTGTTAAATCATGTTTCTATTTAAACCCATCAAAAAGGTTTATGAAATCAAAACATAGAATCAAAATGAAAAAATATAAATTTCTACTACCTGTACATAATAGCTTTCAACATATAGATATGTTGATAATAGTTGCAACAAATTTGGAAAAACATCATGAAAATAAAGAAATAAAGAAGTAGGTCATATTTCCAAGAAAAAAACTCTTAATCCATCACATGGCATACATTGAAGAATAATAACGAGAATTCAAAGTAATTAAATTATTTTTCAGTTATCTTTTTCGAAGAAAATTATGGATTTAAAAAAAAAAACCTTTAACTCATCTTAACTTCTTAAAAATATAAATTGCAGTAAATGGATTCTCTTGTAAACTTTATAGCTGAAGTTAAAACTTGTACAAAAACTATGAACATGGAATCCAAGGGAGGACATGGAAAAATAGTTAGTGGAAATGGAAGTTGAAATGAGATAAAGAAGTTGATGTATTGCCTAATAGTTAATAGCAAAACTTGGTTGTTTTTTTTTTTTCTCATTTGATTTAAATAGGTAAAATTAGTAAATTTCATTATAAATGTGAGCTTTTACCAGATTTAACGAATTGATTCATGATCTACAAGAGTATAAAAAAAATGATTTCATATTGAATATAACTTGAAAAAATCTCTTAAAATTATAAATTGATAGAATCTTATGAATAGAATGATAATTTTGACAAATATACATGTCATTTAGTTTTCTTTGAAGCAATACATGGATAATTTTGCAAAGAGAATTAGAAAATACGCTTATAATTGCTATTGCATTGAACACTATGATTGTCCTTTCCCCTTAAGGTTTCTTCCTTCCTCAATACAACACTATTTTTATTCCAAAAGTGAAAAGGTTAAAATTAAAGGAAAAAAAAAAGGTAATAAGGTCCAATAATTTAGAGAAGCCAACCCTATCATCTCTTGACACCTCAATGTACTTTACCCAACTTATATGTCCTTTTTTTGTGCCAACAATTATGTGTCCCTTGCTCTCACACAAAAATTCGATTGTTGTTTTGCGACACCTTGGAATTAGAAGAGCCAACTCCATTACAGCAAAGTGGACTTCCCTGGCCTCCAACATATGTTTAGAAGCAATGAATTTGGCTCATAGGACCACACCCCCTCCCACATTATCGTCATAGATTGGTCCCCATTTTGTACGAATCCATCTGATTGGGTTTGGAGACAAATGATATTGATTGAGAGTACGTAGGTTTCTTGCTCAGTATCCAATGTTAAATATCGGGTAAATAACACACCTCATGCTACTTATTTTAAAAAAATTATCATCCTAACCTTTGATCACCAAAACAACTAAACTTTTCAATGACAATTTTACTACCTCCAGATAACGAATCTTGTCATAGCTGGAAATTGTAGCATTTATGACTAGATTCTCCCCTAGTACTAGGTGGCACATACAAAATTAGATTAAAGTATACGCCCATATTTTTCTCTAAAATTAAATATGTAAACGTCACTTTTTTTTTCAATTAAACTTTAGCCATTTTTTCTATTAATTGTTAGAAATTAAAAAGCGTTTGTTTGGGGTAAGTTTCATTAACAGTATTTGAACTTTTTGATTTGTAACAAAAATATATCTAAAAATATTATATCACAAAAAAACTGAACTTTTAAAATTTTTTACGAAAAATATATAGTCAGATTGCAACCTTTTTTTCAAGCAAATTTCTATTGTGGCAATGAGGAGTGATTAAAAAAATATTTCTCTATCTTATGTTATTTTTTTTTTAATTTCTCCATTCATTTTGACTTTTCTTCATTCTCCCTCCGCTTTGACTTTTCTTCATACTCTTTCCCTTGCATGGATTAAATGGTGACTTACATCTTCTTTATCTCTTCTTTTTTAGGACACCTCTCTGTTCTCCATTTGGATTCTTTCTCCACCTCGTCTCTCTCTCTAACCCTCTTTCTCCCTCGTCACTTTCTCTATCTCTGTCTCGACGCCCCTCTCTCTCGCTACACTAATATCTACTTAGAACCACCACTTCCTCCACCAACTAAACCCTCCAAAAACCATCATCGCTACTTGTGCCTAACAACCACGATCTAACATAAACAATCACCATTCCACAACCATAAAATCACATCCACCAACATAACCTGAACACTCCAAAACCTCCCAACATGACTAGATCCATCATTGACTTAGACAACAGCACACATCAACCACCAAAACACTACCTTCACCCAACTTACGTCCGCCTCTACAACGAACCCATGACCACCATCGCCACACCAATAACCCCCTACCCATCTAACCCCAAACACTCATCTTACCACCAAATGACTAAGCACCACCACCATATCGAGCCCCTCAACCAACTTTAACCATGCATACCCTAAAAACCCACGACCCACTCTTCATTGCCACCTTCATTGACCCTTAATCAGCATCGAACCCAACACCCTATCGATCTAACCTGAGCTTAATTAGCCGCACTAGCCTAATCACCTTAAGTTCGATTCGCATAATTAGCAAATTTTTCCTAAAACTTGATTTATGTTTCTTGTGTTCATATTCATTTTAGTTATTTATTTATTTCTTTAGATTAATGTATCTACTTCTTTTTATTTGTTTTTTTAATCATTCCTATTGCCATGTTAGAAATTCGCCTGAAAAAAGGGTAGAATTTGGTCATATGTATTTTTGGTGAAAGATTTTAAAAGTTTAGGTATTTGTTTGTTTTAAAAAAAAATTTAGATATATTTCTATTACAAATCAAAAGGTTCGAGTACCACCAATGAAACTTACTTAGTTTATTTGCTACATAAAAACTTTTTGTGGTCATTTATAGTACTTCAACTAGCTTTTTTATATAATTAATTGCAAATACGAGTAAATTTTAGATTCTTTCTTATAAAGTAGACAAAATTCATGTATTAAAATGATTTTTTTTATTTTAGGTAGTTATTCAATCCCCAATGCAATGGAAAAAAAAAACTAAATATTTAATTTCAAGAATGAATATGGTTCTAGTACCTTATCTGACATTCCAATATAAAAAACCAAATCAATAAAGAGGATTAATTATAAAGCAGTTTCCTTAAAATAACTCATTAGTCTTGAAATAACTTTTTTTTCTTTTCTTCACTAAAAGTAAAAAGCCTTAATTCATTTGTCTTGAACCCTCTTTCCCTATCTCCCCATTAACTTTACTCAAATTAATATGAAAAGTATAAATAAATTCAAAATAGTTTTTAATTTATTTATAATTTAATGAAAATATCAAAAAAGAGAAGACAAAGATGTAAAAATAATAATGATCAAACAAACATTATAACACATAGCATCTTTAGTTTCCATGTGAAAAAAGATACTAGAAGGATAACATTGGGCTTTAAAAAAATATGTTTGACAATTTAATGGTTATAACAAAGGTTTAATAGTTGTTAAGGTATTCTTCTAAATACATTGGCATCCTATGCTCATTTTACTAAATCATGTATTATTTGCAAGTTGAAAGAACTTTCTTTTTTTTTTTTCTTTATCTTTTCATGCAAATAGAATATGGTATGTGTAAACGAACTTAAAATATAAATATTATTATTTATTTATTTGGATTTGGCTCGCGAACTAGGTGACGAGTCCCAATGAGTCTGATTTAGTTATTGAGATAACTTGGGGGGATTTGGGTTAGTGAGTTTGGAACAGGGATCGTTAGACTGGATCGCCACATCATAGTTGTTAAACTCGAGTTTCTACTAGAATCACCAGGGGGTCTGTAGAATAACATAAAATCATAAGATTCTATAACTAAGATAAATTTACTTGCAAAAATTATAGATTTACTTATTATATTAATAAAACTTTAAATAAATGATGAAAATAAAGAATTTAGTATTAATTTAGTTATATACAACCAAAATTTAAGTTTTATCAATCATAATTCACATACTCTCATTAATATATTTAGTGCAATTCTGATAATTAAATTAATTATTTGCATTTACTGATGATTTATAATCTATGATTATTAAGAGGTATTACAAATCATTTAAATTATTATATATGAAAAGTTGATTTTGTGTAGTAATTAACATTCTCATATTCACTATATATTTGCGCCAAAAAAATTACATTTATGACAAATAAATTACATGCCAAAAAATTTAAAAAGGGTTAAAATATGGCATTCTACATATTTATTTAATTTTCATTCAAATTGTTCAAAATATATCAGAGTATAACTTAAAGGAAAATAAACCCTCTAAAAAAGACAAAGGAAATAAAAGGAAAAAAAATCTAAAATTAAGTTAGATTAAGATAAACATCAAGACCATTCTAAAAAACCCTAAATTTAAACATATTAAATTAATTGCATTTTTAAAGTTCAAATAGAAAAAAAGAAGTGTAAAATTTTACCACTGATTCTACTACCAAACTACTATGTAAAATCACAAGTCTACATGAATTTGCAAAAAACAAAGATTTTGTATGCGAGTTGATTCAAAATCTTATCATCAACTCGTAAACTCGTAAAAACATATAAGTTAACTTGCAAGTTTAACAACCATGCACCGCATCCAACCTTTTTCAGGAAATCTCATTTACACAGGAGATGGCTAACTATTGGCTTGGCCCATGAGGAGCTTATTTAGGGTAGCCATGAATTAAACTTGTTCTATCTCATCCATCAAAATCTAGGATGATTTGATAGTCATCATTAATACCAAGTGCTTATAAATATTCGTTACTCCTCCTTATTTCCAACTTTTTAAGAGAGAAGACAATCAATATTCTATAGAGGAGACTCTATTCATAAAGATCAAGTAAGGCAACTCAAGCGATTTCTATCTCAACTATCAAGAACCATTAGATTGATGCGTGAGATCTACTCAAGCTTTAATACCTATCACTTGTGCACTCAAAACACTAAGACTACCTGTTTCTCCTCTTCGTCATTCTCTCTAAGTCATCCCGTCATTAAGTGTCATCTCCTCAACAACACTCTGAAATCATGTACCAGCAATGAGATCCACGAGACGTATGTGTGACCACTATTAGGAAAAACCCTACATCTATAATAGGCATTACAAAAAAATAAATAAATAAATAAATAGATGTGTGAATATTCTAGGATATTATTTTTAAAAATGTAATTGCATAGGGTTTTATCGCCCTAATGTTAAATTGAGAAATTCTATGGTTTCATAATTAATTTCGATGGGATTAGTCTGACAAATATTCATATCCAACCGTGATCGTACCATTAAAATAGTTAATATTCTAGTTATTATATTTATTTTAATGGTTAGATGATTAAGTGGATAGATCAATTCTCATGGAATTACATCATTATATGTAGTGAACAGTTTTTCCTTTTTGTAGCCATTGAAAGCAAAGGATCCTTCTAAGTCATTAAATGAGCTAACTAGGCAAAACAATCCATTACCATATCCTCCTCCCTCATACAAAATGATAACTTGACCTTGTCAATCTGTTCGGAACTCTTCCCAGAAAGCAAACATTAGATTATTATTAGTGCAATTGTTTAATAAGTCAGTAGTTGTCGATCGTATAAATACTCAAGAAGAGTCCATGTAAATTTTAATTTCAGTTAAAAATTATTTTTAATAGTAAGTAAGGCCGCAATCTGGATGTCTAATGTTTGGTTGTGAATGTATTCAATTTTCACTCAGAAGCAATTTTTATGAGTTATTAAACATGGATTCTTTCAGTTTTTGGAGTTACATGATTATTGATTTTTTTTTTTCAATTTTTACCTGATATCATAAATTTTGTTAGGTCATAAGTTATTGATTTTTGGTTTCTCGAGTCACTCCACTAAATTATTATTAATTTTTTTGGGGTGCACGAGATTACAGGTTATGTCCTGTAATGCTTCTTGACCAAAACTAAAATGTCTGATCATAAAAATTTACAAGTAGTGATTTTCTTTTTCCGAATAAAATCTCCAATTTTTATAGGTTAGAGATTGTAATTTTTAAAATTTTATGATCACTCATTAAATTCCTCTTTTTAGAAAGGGGAATAGTTGGTTAGATGTTCTCTAGTGGTTCTTAAAGTCAAATCGGCTAATTTGGGTTTAAAAAATCACGACTAGTGATATTTTTAGTTTTCACTTAAAATCTCTAAGCTTAGTAGACTATAAATCATTAATTTTGAGTTTTGAGAGTCATCCTATCAATTTTCTATTTATCCTAGGCGATTAATCAATTAGATATCCATAAGAGAATTTATAGCCAAACCAATCAATTTAGGTAATAACAAATTCACGAGTGCTATTTTCTTTGTTTTTTTTTTCCATTTAAAATTGTCAATTTTGATATGTTACAAATCACATATAGTCTTTCAAGGTTAACTGGTGAAATTCCTATTTATCCAAGGAAACAACCAGTTAAATGTCCTCAACTGATATCAGAGTAAAATGGACCAATTTGGTTCACCTAAACAATGGTCTTTGCCTGTTTTTCCAAGTAGTGTAATCTGTGGGATTATGCAATGCAAATATAGATGATAAAATGAAGAGGAGGCATTGACCATGTTATAAAAAGGAATCATTTAAGAAAAGAATCAATAATTTTTTTAACCACTTAAAACTTTATTACCTTATTTGAATTTATTACTAAAAGTTAATACTCTCTAGTATAGTTTACCTAATAATAACTATTCAAAATTTTTTCTGGGGAGGAGGGGAGAAGAAAATTCATGAACTAAACTAGAAGAAGGTTATAAACATGAAGTCAAATAATGGTACAAGATTGTGGGACCTAAGAAAGTAATCAAGCATGCCTTGCTAAGCTATCTTGGAAAATAAAAACGAAGAACCTCCTATGGATAGATCTAGCTAGAAGGAAACTCAAGTAGTATGCACAACATGGTAAGATTCATGGGTCCATTACAATGAGGAAAATCATTGAATCAACACGATGGGTGGAAGACAACAGTCATTGCAAATTGAGAAGTGGTCAATCATGTCTCTTTTGGATGTCCAACTAGGCTAAGGATGGATGCCCTGCTAACTTTTTATATGGCCCTCTAAGTAAAGAGATGCAAAAGGTCACAATTTCTATGGTGTAGATTGATATGGATATTTAGGATGAAGATCTGATTAGATATCCTATTGATGATTGTATTCGTGCCAAACTTGGTTCCCACGTTTTAACACAAGACAATACTAATGATGAGTGGGCATGAAAGAAAGATGTCGACAGTGAAGTAACCATCAAATCTGCTTATGCTTGCTTGATGGAGCATGAGGAGCCAACTAATCAAGATAATCACTGTAAGTGGATCTGGAAATTAAGAACATACCCAAAATTAGATTCTTTATTTGGAGATGCTGGAGAAATTGTCTATTAATAAGATAATAGATTATTAGATGGGGAATGAATATTGATAAGCTATGCCCTCTTTGTAACATGGAATCAAAAGATACAGAGCACCTTTTCATGAAGCGTAGCTAGACTAAAGCAAAGTCTATTATCCTTAATAACAACACATCTTTCATAATCTTTCAATTCTTAACTATAGGAATGGATTGAACACAGTGCCAAAATGCTAAGAAAGTCCAGACATGCTACTAAACAACCATGGTCCATGACATTTTGCTTTGCGTTTTTTTTTATTTGGTGTACAAGAAATGATTGTATCTTCAAAAATGTCCAGTTAAGAATGGAGTAGACTCATCTGGTTTGATCAAGTGCTAATGAATTCTGGACGGAGTTCAAACTCCCTTCAGGATGCATCAATTAAATGGCAAGCTCCCGTGAATCAACCTTGAAAATCAATGTTGATGCTTGTTTCCAAGTAGACACAAAATGGTCAAGTATTGAAGGGTGTATATATGATTTGAATGGCCAATGCAAGGCTGTTTTATCTCTAAAATCAATTCTAGATCTCCTCTAGAAGCAGAAATATGGGCCATTTTCTTGGCTCTAAAACTAGCTCAGTCTCCACTATTCTTTGGTTATACTTGAGCCTGATTCTATAAATACTATACGATGGGTGTCTACATGTGACTTCCCATCTAACTTCTTACCAAACTTGATCATTCTTTGCTAGCAATTGATCCAAATGACTCCATGGGTCCAATTATACTGAATGGCTAGAGAAGAAAATATTTTTACACATTTTTTAGTAAATGAACGAAGGTGTCTTCATAAGGATTTCTCCTTCAAGTCAACTACATATTCTGAGTTCCTTCACTTTCTATCTCCAGTGGTGCAAGACTTGCTTAGTAAGGCTAGCATTACTTTTTCTTCTTCCCATGTTGGTGTTTTTTCCCCCTTTCGAACCTGGTTAATTCGTTTGGTTGTTAAACTCTTTGGTTGCGCCCTTGAGCGCTTTTTAATACAAGTATCTGTTCCACCAAAAAAAAAAAAACATAATAGAGATGTTAGGATTAGTATCAGATTTTACCATGTTGAGTCATTTTTTTCACCCACTTAAATCATTGATATATTAATTGAACTTATCCTGAAATGTTGATATTTTCCACTTTATTTACCCCTCATTTTTATCTATCTCTACACTTAGTACATATTCCTAATGTTATACATCAAGCTCAAGGATCAGGAAACATCATCCAAACTAGAGGTAAGTAGGTAACCTTATCATATGAGATACCCACCTATACCCTACTTAACCAAGAAGGTTTGGGTGGGTATTTGAGGCCACAGGGTAGGATATGAATATAATTTTTCTTGAACCTACTTTTACAGGGTACGAGTATAAGATCTTCTTATCATGTACATACCTGGAACCCGTATTCTGTTATATAAAGGATACGAGTTCCAGAGTACCTTGTACCTATCATAAAACATTTACTCTATTAAAAAAATTGTAATATAAAATAAAATAAAAACACTCAATTTTTCATTTTGCAATCACTTTTATTTACAATTATCATATGTAAACTACTCTTTAGAAATTTTTATTTAGATAACTTATACAATTTTATTGCAAAAGTACTTGTAATTTTTATTTTAGAAGAATTCCGATGGTATATACTTGAACTTCTAAGTTATATGGAAGTGTAATTTTTCTTTTAAGGTAAATTAAAACAAAAGTCACTCTAAAGTTTTTTATTTTAGAATTTGCTATACATTTTATAATTTTTTGAAATCATATGATAAGATTAACGGGTATTTATTATAGATTTCAACTTTAACACATAACAATTTTTTTCATAATGTAAAATTTGTGATATCATAAAAATTATTTTTTAAATTTCTTTCAATAGTTTATTTATGATGAGTATACAAAAATAAGGTAATTTTACACAATATAACTTAAAGTTTGAGAAGGGAAGAAAAAGCTTAGAGTTTTTACAAAGTACCCATATCCTGCAAGTTTTATAGAGTACAGGGTGAATACAAGGTGCTATAGGAAAGGCTCCAGGTAGAAAATTTCATACCCTATACCTTATAAGGTAGAGTATAAAACTTCATATCTACCCACCAAAACCCACTCACCCTAATCAAAACCATCTTCAAATCCTACTACAAAATCATTGCAGTAATTGTAATGGTTCTAATTATGGTTGTCTCTTAAGACCTTATTATGTGACTCCTTTTACATTAGATATTCTAGGATTGCAATTTGTCGTTGGAGTCATTCTTGGAATTAATTGTTAAGTCATTATATATTATTTCATTTTATGGTTATTATATTTTAGTTTTATTAATTTCTAAATTTCCATAAAAATAAGTAATCCAAATAATGCAATTTATTTTATCATATATCCATAAAATTGTATAATTAAATTGTTTTATTTGTCCTTTATGTGTGTGTGTGTGTGTGTGTGTGTGTTCTACTCCAAACATAAATAACAAAATAGTAAAAGGTTACTTAAGAAATATTTACTCGTATTTTGACCTATTTCCAAGCACATAGCCTATATTATTATTATTATTATTATTATTATTATTATTATTATTATTATTATTTACAAATAGTTGACTTAAGATTTATCTAAAAGCATCGATATTATTAAATTCTATTAAAGGGATACATGTCAATGCCTTATTGACCTAAGAAAAATAATTTACTAAAAGATATTACTAAATAAAATATTAAAAATTATTTGAAAGAAGCTAGAAAATTGAAAAAGAAAATGTAAAAAAATCTAAAATTAATTTTCTTAGACGAATAAGATACTATCACATGTTCTTTTAAAATTATTATGATGATTAATTGGAAAAAAAAATAATACTTGTTAAAATTTTGATATCAAGGTTTTTATTTGTCATTGGAGCTTAAGGAAAGGAAATGGATGATTTTCAGCAGCTTTTACGAAGTTTTATTGGATTTTAAGGAAGTTAGAGCAAATGTAAGTCACAACATGAGCATTTTACATGTCGTGTTTGCTTAGATTTTGTATAGAAATTCCTTAAGTTTAAACACGAGTTCAAACACTTCCCATGTTATCTAATTGTTTAGAACAAAAGCATAACACAAGATGAAACACGACTTGCCTAGGAAAGGTTTGAGCTATTTAACACAAACCTGAACATGAGCTCGAGCTCGCATTAAGGAGAGTTGCTAAGATGCTCTCTAAGATTTGATGAAACACAAGTTTGAACGTGGCCATGTTAGTACCTACATTAAGCAATTGTTTGCCTTAATATAAATTGTTGTGAATATGAGTTTTTATATACTTAAGAGAGATTCTTATCAAGAGAAAGAGATCAATATAAAGACCCGACATGCTCAATTCTCAAATTAAGCACACCAAGTCCCCAATCACGTATAACTTTTACAAATTATACGTAAGATTGTCTTAAAAGAAGGTGTTTGTGTTAAACATTGCTATCCGATTTTAGGTTATGAAATCGTTTAGTTAGATTTTTAGATAACTAGATTTAGTAGCAGAAAAATAAAGTTTAATAAAAATATTTCTACATATAAGCATTTCAAAATTCCACTATTACAAGTGGAAAAACTTTCACTTAAACAAATATTTACAAAATCTTATTTACAAAATATGGACACTAACAAACCTTTAAATGAAAATACAAATTTATAAATAAATCCAATCTCTATAAAACAAACAAAAGAAGAAACAAAACAACTAAACTACCCAACGCTCCTAACTCACATCCCTCATTCACAATCCTTTTCAAGTCAACAAAAGCATCCAAAAACCCGAGACAACATCATCAACAACAACAACATCATCATATCATCGTCTCATCATCCATCATCACCAACATCAACAAGAACTCATCATCATCAACTTCATCAATATCATCTTTATCAACAACAAAACCTATAAAAAAAAAATAACAACAACAAGAATGAGCCGAAGCCCAATACACAACAACACAATCACACACGGAGTGATACACGAGCTTAACTAAATGCAATGCACAATCAACAAGTTATTATCTTTTCTTTAAAATAAATAAATCAACATGGGAGTATTCAACTCCAGACATCAAGGATCTAGTATCACGTCCGCTTCCCGAGTGGTCCAACTGTTCATACAGACTAGGCAGTCCTACCTTCCGCATAACCCATAATACTAGGGGATCCTGAGTAACACATCACGACGCTTAAGGGGTTGATATAAGCAGCTCAGATACTTATATCTCCGAGATAAATCTATCCAATAACAAAAAAGTAATCTCATCTAAGGTTCTCCACCATTTCTCGACTTTACTTAACTCAATCCACAATATCACCTAATTCAAGTGTTTCCATAAACATTGAATTAAATCATATTATATTCTTTTAAGAATAAGAAAATGTTATACCGATACCCCATCGATTACCTACTGAACCACTTATGAAAGTCATTTCAATATGACAAGGGTTGTCTAAGCACCTAAAACTACCATACCCCAATCTGAGCAAGGTGCCGCTCTCCGAACCAGATTCAACAGCGTAAAAGATAATCAACACTCATCAATTATTAAGTCAAGTTTAAGTTCTTAATCCATTTTAGATGTCTATCGTAACATCCAATACGTAAGTTACTGCGTACTTTGAATATGAAATCCAAACATAGCCTCGAAAAGAATTTCAGAAGATAATCCAAAAGATAAATCAGATATCCACTTCTGTTAAGGAAAGAACTCGTATAAGAAACTAAACTAAACTAAACTAAACTAATCATCCACTTTCTCAAACTTTTATTAACCCTATTTGATCATATACTAACTTGGAACCCCACTATGGCTGCGAGGATCACCCCGCCAAAATATGGATAGTTCTTTTTTATCTATCAAAGAATTTCTTTTCTCTTTACTTATAGTGTTTTATTACAAAAGCATCAACAAAGAATTCATCTATAAAAAACATTCATATTCTAAGTAAACACACATTTGAAACAACATATTCCCATATTATTCAAAGATCATCCTAATTCATTTATCTAAGTTAATTATTAGCTATTAACCCATTTTACTTAACCTTAGCCAAATTGATTAGAATTATTCATTTAATTCATTTACTAAGTCAGTTGATTAAACTTTATCAATCTAATTCATTTTAACTCATTCAAGTTCATTTAGCCAAGTTGAACCTAGAATTATCAACTAAGTTCATTTTTATAGCTAACTTCCATTTTTAATCCAAATTATTAATTAAATCTACAAATCTACTAAACTCATGCTGATTCATATCAATTAACTCATATGACACATCAAATATCACTTACCTATCTCATTTTAGCTCAAAAAGATCCATTTCCTAAGCAAAAACACATTTAACGAATAAAAACAAGTTTTAAACTTTGTTTATAAAAATGTAGCAGCTAAAAATTAGTCAAATTTTTGCATTGACATGTTTCGAATTTTTAAAAACTCAAAACATAAAAATTGTAGATCTCTTTTTAATCTTTCTATAGAAACTTGAATCACCTCAATCGGAGATTGTATGAAAAAGTTATGGCCAAAATACAATTAAGCTACGAAACAGGGCAATGTTGTAAAACGAACGCCGGCACTTCTACACCAGTGGTGTAAATCTCAAAGCCAGCAGCGTAGAGGTTCAACACCAACAGCGTTGGAGGTAGTGTCAAGAAAATGCCTTCTTATCACTTCAACACCGCCTCAAAGCTGCAACGTAGAAGCTCCAAGAGGCGGCTTTGCGAAAACTTTTTTTTTTTTACACTTTGCTCTTATCAAAACTTTTCAAATCATCTACTAAGCTTCTTACCACTTGATATATGAGTTCAACATCATCAAACATGCATGCTCGTCACAAATATCACATTAAATACTTCAATCAACACATTAAATAATCCAATTCTTCAAACCCAAACTATTATTCATCTTCTTCCTCCTTCACAATCCAACATCCAACAAGCATATATCAACAAATACATAAATAAACAGCACTCTCAACCCATTTCTATCATCTATATATCAATTATAAGCTTGTAAATAACAATTAAAACAAAGATAATTCAATATACGAAACTTAGCTTTTGAGACACATGCATAAATGAACTTCTTTCCATGCTTCTAGCTTGATTCATATTTCTTATCTTCTTCCTCAGCTATGATTTAGCTTCTAGATGATTTGGAACTTGAGATTTCTTGAAGAATTTGAAGAAAAGGAGAAGAAGAAGAAGAAAAAGGAGGAGGAAGAGAGGACAAGGTAAAGAGAGAACAAGAAAGGGAAAGAAGAAAATGAATAGGCAGGTGGAGAAAATGAAAAAAAAGTAAAGGGAAAGGATATAATTAAAATATTACGAACTAAGGGTACTAGATTTAGAACTATCAGATCAATATCTATAGTTCTAGAAATATTTAAAAGATAACTTTAGAACCGATAGGTCAGAAATTAAGAACTTATAATAAAAACTTAATTTAGGAATTTGTTTAGATAAAAAGATATTTAATTTGAGTTCGGGTTTAAGAACTGATATTTTTATACAAGCAAATAAACTCAAATTTTTTAAAGATTTAGGAATTAGTATTTAAGCTAAGAATCAAAAGTTTAGAAATCCTCTAAACATTTTAAATAGCATGTTTAGAGATTTAGGAATTAAAATCTCAAATTTCAACTTAATTAATTACTAATCTAATTATATCAACTTGTCTAATTATTTCATATACTCATTTGACTTATTTAATCTATCTAAACTCAATTTCTAATCTAGGATAAGGTTTGAAGTATTTCAACCAAAGCAAGTCAAAGATACAATAAACAACCAGAGATTGCAAGATTTATCAAATCAAAGGGGTATTACGTGCTTTACATGTCCTTTATTTGACTTCTTTGATCATGAGACCTAAGGATAAGTAGTTCTTTTTATCATGACAGAGATGGACCCTAGGTTATTATATGACTAGGCTTGCTTTTGATTTAATGTCCATAAGTTTTCCTTCAATTCAACTTACATGTACTTTATTGTTTCATTGAATTGATATTTTTAAGGCATTAATTCTTGAATTAAATATATATTTGTTTATTAAGAAATCACTTTTATAAATAGATCTGCATGATTGAAGTGATCGACATGTGATCCTAAAGAATGGATAACACAGATCTCTTGTATTTCATTAAAACTTTAAAAGAAGTTTAACCCAAATAGTCAATTCATTGTTCTTAATGCGATTTTAGGGGTCTACTGATTAGGAAAAGATTTCAGTTGATTAACTTAGTATTAGGGATTAATAATCTCGAAAAAGATATTAATTCAGTTAAGAAATTCAATAGTTCAAGAAGCATGATATAATCACTGAAGGAATTACGAAAGTTGTGGTAAACTTAATGCAATTCAAAGTCTAGGGAGTCTTACAATTGGACCAAATTAAACTAATATTCTAATTTTAGCTTATGATTGGTATTTGATAATCATAATTTATTAATAGTTATAGATACTTAAGTAGGTTAATTCAATTTTGCTAGTTGAATAAAAGAGAAAGAGTGATTATTAATACTTGAGATCGTTATGGAATAGTACCTACACTTAATTGGTATAGTATATATTCGATAAGTATACTTACCTAAAAAGTTATCATAGAATACAACAGGGAATAAGAATTTAAAATTTTTTGAAAATAATTATCAGATTTTCTCTAAAGGCATTTCCAATGCTACCCCTTAAGGCCAACTAGCCTAATGCAATTGTGACTTGTCTTTAATTCATAAAAGTAGGATTATACTTCAAGTAGATCTTAGAGGCCATAGGTTTATCATCTTCATTTCTTAGGCTTGTTCTCCCCTTGGGTCTCAAAGGCCTCAAGTCTTCGTTATGTACCTAAGTCTTCATCATTGAATCTTTGAGGTCTCGAGCCATAAGAATTCAACATCATCTTCATCTTAAGCTTAGGTTGAATATTGCCAACCCAACCCATCGAGTGAGCATCCTTATGGGCTTCTTCTTTTTCAATTACATGGACTTAAACTTTCATCATGGGTCAAATCTTCATGAGTTGTGAGTCCATATGACTCTGATATCACTATTAGAATTTTTAGCTTGGTTGCTAAGTCTAAGTCTTCAAATCCATGGGAGAGTGGGAAATTTGGCCTTAATGTCAAAAATAATGCTGGATCCTAACTTCACATGGTCTAGAGAGAGGCATCCTTCTTGTCTAAATGCCTCAAGGTATTTTGACTTAGAGCACTTCTCCCATTATATAGCCATTCCTTTTTTTCTTCAACTAGCCCATGTGGAATTTTCTCCAAAGGCATTCCCAGCATTGTAAATTTATATGGAGAAGATTTTTGTAACTAAACGCCCAAACTATGCGCATAAGACCTATTTATAAGAATCTCTAATATAGTTGGGTGATAACTACAACACCTACCACAAATCTTGAAAAATCACAACTAACACTTCTTGAAACGACAACTAACACTTCTAGAAAATAATTATATTAAAATGTCTTAACTAAGCAATCTAGAAAATCCTCTTATTTTTACACTTCTCCTTGAGAATTTTCTTGGACACCTCGATCTCAACTCTTCAAACCTTGCTTTAGCAAGTGCCTCTTAAGCATGTTTGCAATCTAATCTTTTGAACAACAATGTACCAAACTGACTTCACTATCTTTTTTAGCTTATCTGATTGCATGAAACTTCACCTTTGTGTTTGGTTCTTTCATGTTGAACAAGATTCTTTGCAATAGCAATTGCTAGCTTGCTATCAACCCATATTAAAGTAGAATCTTCTTGGTTTTTCCTTAAATCCATCAACAATTTCCATAACCAAATTATTTGGTTTACCACGACTATTGTAGAGATATATTTGACTTGTACTAAAGGTTGGGGCACCATCTTCGTCTTCATTGAATTCCATGAAAAAACTATACTTCCAAACAAAAATGCATATTGAAAAGTTCTTTTAAATCATTGATACTTCCGACATTGACTATTTGCAAATCCTTGAACTTCTTGACTTTATTTCCTTGAAACCATAAACTGTAATCAATAGTGTCTTTGTTGTATCTTAAAACTCTCTTGGCAGCACTTAAATGAATATGACTTGGTAGTTACATGAACTTTGAAAGTAGACTTGTAAAGAACATTAAATTTAGCTAAAATATTAGAGTAGGCTACCAACTAGGTTTTTGTAAACAAAAGCATCTACTTTACCACCTTCTTCATTCTTTAACAACTTCTCATTATAGCCAATGGAATAGCCACTAGTTTACATCTTTCCATGTAAAACTTCTTTAAAACATTCGATGCATACTTTTGTTATGAGATAAAGATTCCATCTTCATATTGGTAGATTTCTTTGCCAAAGAAATATTTCATTTCACCTAAAATAGACATTTGAAATTTTCTTTCTATCTTTAGCATAAATTGCTTCAAGATTCTGGAATTAGAGCCAATAACCAACAAATCATATGCATATAGAGAGATAATAAGCTTAACTTCATCTTGAACCTTCAATACATATAAAATAGCTTCACTTTCACTTATTTTAAATTATGTCACATATGGACATCTATTATGATTTATCAAACTCTTGGTGCTTGTTTCAAGCCATAGAGAGCTCTGTGAAGCTTATCAACTTGTCTTCACCACCTAAAACTTGGAATCCTTTTGGTTACTCAACATAAATATCTTCTTCAAGCCAATTGGAGAAGCTAACCTCACATCAAC
Source organism: Combretum micranthum (assembly GCA_024138025.1). NCBI lineage: Eukaryota > Viridiplantae > Streptophyta > Magnoliopsida > Myrtales > Combretaceae > Combretum > Combretum micranthum. The sequence continues at coordinate 170,538 of JAMXBD010000565.1, forward strand.
ATGATAAATTTTCTAACCTATCATTGTTGCTAATGTCACTAAAAGTCTTATAGTATCATGCCTAGCCACCAGAGCAAAAGAGTTAGAAAAATCATTGCCATATTCTTGAGAACTACCTTTTACAACCAATCTGGCCTTAAATTTTGTTTAAAAAACCATCTAGATTATATTACATTATGTAAACACACATAACACCAATTACCTTTTGATTTTTCGGTCTATCGACGTGCTCTAAGTCTTGTTTTCATTTATCATTTTTAGCTTATCCTCTATTGAAACTCTCCATCCTACATCACATCTCCATATATTTTATTAATTGGCCATGTTCCTCTCATTGGAACATCACCAAAATCATAAACATCGACTTTGTCTTCTATTTCTTCTGGATCTTGTCATATGGTTACCTTTATTTAATCAACATTCACATTATCTTTCTCATTTTTCTCCTAATTCCACATTGTTACTTCAAAAAATTTGACATCATTACTAATCACCATTTTTTTTTCTTCAAATTGGAAATTCGATGGCCTTTAGAGGCAAAACTATATCATAAAAATATCCCCATTTCAGCATTGTAGTCTACCTTAATTCTCTTCACATCTGGCACATGAGTGTAGCATAGATTGCCAAATACTTTAAGGTGCTTCACATTGGTTTAACTCTATTCCAAGCTTTAAATGGAGTTTTATGTTCATATTCTTAGTTAGAAGTCTATTCAATAAGCATATAGCTATGTTAACAACTTCTACCTAAAATTTTTAACTATCTTCTTTTTCAAATATTAAAAACTTGTCATCTCCATAATTGTTCTATTCTACCTTTCGCTTACTATATTTTGTTGAAGAGACTTAACATTATTAATTGATTTCAAATTTGTCAAATTAATATTCAATTCCATTAATAGATCTTGTAACTATGATTTTACAATTTGTTAGATCTTCTACCAAGGTCATAAATTTTTGAAACACACTAGCTATTTACAGTTCTGGCCTTATTAAATAACCTAACACATCCTTATATAATCATCTATATATAAGATAAGGCACATGCTACCGTTCAACAAGGGTGTCTTCATTTGTCCATACTCATCAATATGGATCGACTACAACCTTTTTGAAGCTCTCCAAGCCTTGTTGATAGAAAATGGCAATCTAATCTGCTTCCCAAATTGATAAACTTGACACCATTTTTTTCATCACAAATGATAGGCAAGCCTTGAGTTAAACCATTAAGATGCAAGTGTCTAAGTATTATATAAATGAAAATGGTCAAACCTTTTGTGTCATAATACAAACTCATGAAGAAAAAATATAAAATAAAGTGTGAGTCATGAATATTAGTCTCTTTCCACTAAATTGGAAAACTTTTTGTCTCTCACCTTCACAATGATCAACTTACAACCAACATTATCAACAATAATACAAAATTTGTTTTAATGCAAGGATAATTCTTCTATAGGATTTGTCTCCTGTTTAATAAATTTTGACTATTTTAGGCACAAACAACACATATGTAATATATTTGATACTTTAGGCTTACCAAAACCTTTTCAATGTCCATTTGTGTTTAGTTAATCCTCACTAAGAAGAAAAATTTTATTAACAACTTCCATTAGCTTGTTTGTATATTCTTTAACGGATTCATTATCTTTATCCTCCAAATTTCAAATTCTCTTCTCAAATTTAGTATTTGCATTTGTCAAGTTTTGTCACTCCCCGTAGATATCTCCTCTAGCTTGTCCTAAGCTTCTTTTGGAGTTTCACAGGTCATAGCCTTTATGAAAATTGAATTTGTGAAAACAACATAAATACATCTTGGAGCTTTAGCTTCTTCTTCTTCATGAGCTTTAATTTGGTTGAAGGTAGGATTATTTCCTAAAAATTGTATTTGCTTTCATTTGCAACCCACTACAATGAAATGGGACCTCTAAAGTGAATTCATTTTGATAACCCAAACGTTATAGTTTTCACTATTGAAGATGGGAGGTGAAAGAACTGATATATTGCTTAAAGCCATGAGAATTTGAAATTATCTACTTCTCATAGATCTCCCGAGATCTTTGCAAGCTTAATTACTCTATAAATTTATATGGAGAAGATGTTTTTATATAAGCACACAAACTTAACACGTAAACTATTTATAGGAACCTCCAATATGGGTGGTAATGTAAGTGGTACAAACTTATCAACCACTACACCTACCAAAAGTTTAGAAAAATCACATCTAATATTTCTAAAAACAACAATAAGGCTTATAAAAACATTACATAAAAATATCTTCATTAAGCAATCTAGCTAATTTTTCTTATTCTAACAATCATTAGGGGTAGGTACGGATCGGTTTGATTTGGTTTTTCTTAAAAGAAAACCAAATCATTAATTACGGTTTGGTTTAGATTAAAAATTTTCTAAACTATTAAATAACGATTTGGTTCGATTTGGGTTATGAATTTAATCAAAATTCTAACTAAAAATTTTCTTTGTTCTAGTTATTTTACATTTGTGTAGAGACTTAAATATTTATCATAATTTACAAAGTTTATATTATAAACCATGATAAAATATTTTATGAATTTATCATACTTTTAAGATATAGTTCTCTATAAAATCAGCTATCTAACAACAAAATAAATTCACTAACCAATACACAACAAGTCATAATTTATAATTTTTAATAGAATCATCAAGCCAATCATCTACTAATAAATTTAGCCAAAATAAGAAATTATCTATTAACAAAATTTATCAATAAATAAAATGATCCGCTGATAAATTATATCAAACAATTAATACATAATATGAATTTATAACTAAATAAATAAATTTCATACTTTATAAAGTTAAAACCTATTAAAAAAATAGTAGTTATCATCAACTAAAAATATATATCATGAGCTAAAAAACAAATTTAAAAATGAATAAGTTTATTTTAATCAATATTCACCAAATAATAAATATCAAATGAAATCATATGAACATATATGACATTTAATCAATCATCATAAAAAGTATATAGTTATAACTTATAAGTAAAATATTATTAATTTACCTTCCAAACAACGAAAAAATATATTATGATTTGATTTTACAAATTAGTTTAATTTACCTTAAACCAAACCATTACTTTATATATTGGTTCAAATTGAAAATTTTTTAAGCCGTATTTTTTATTTGATTCGATTACGAATTAGTTCAGCTCGGTTAGTTTTTTCCCACCTGTATCAATTATTATCGTTAGATTTTAGGCTTCATGAAGATAAGCCATCAATATCAATATTATTTGTAGTTCAAACTTCAAAGGCGGATCAATTGCTTTGCGTAGTGCAGCTCCTAAAAGCGGTAAGGAAACGGTTTGATCAAACAGCCAAACCATTCTTTGGCCAAAAAAAAAAAAAAAAAAACGAAACAGCCAAACCATTCATCATCAAAAGACATCCGAAGAATCTATCATCAAACCATTTGAAGACATCTAATAAATCCATAAGACTCTCTTTATCCATAGGATACATAAAAAGGTACTTTAAATTTTAACCCAGTATCTTAAATAACTCTCTATCTCTTAAAAACTATCCATTTTATCCTAATTACTTCCTCAAAGTTACTTAACTATTTTTTAAAGATTATACTAATTAACATTAATTTATTTTAAAATAAAAAGATATTTTTTATTTATAATTTAAATTAATAAATTAACTACAAATAAATTTTTTTTTTAAGAAAACTACATGTTGCCATTCAATGGCTAATTACCATTGCAAAAACTATATGATACCGGCTTTGTAACAAAAAATTGAACCACGGTACCATGGTAGTATTGATTTTGACGATGTCAGAAAAAGCAAACAAAGAGTAAGTTACCTAGGAGAGTAACGTTGCTTTACAAAGAAACTCCATTTTTCCATAAAGAAACTTCATCTGAACGTTTTTTTTTTTTTTTTTTTTGGTCTGTGTCAAGGACTGGCATAAAGTTATTCTAAGAGAAAGATCCTACAAATCAATAGCTTTTGTCCATATATCTAGAATTCTCACTAAAACAAAGTAAAAATTGAAATTAATTGAAAAAAACTAATAATAACTTCATCCAGATCTAGCAAAAAGATATGCAAGCTTACTTATCGGCTAAAAGTGCGACAAATGAAAAACGACTCTTCGGCTACCCCATATGCAGTCTCAAGTGCTGACACAATTTATTATATCACATCCAAACGGAAAGTATGTTAAAAATAGGTAGGTCAAGTCTACCCATCCTTTTTTCACTCTATCCATCAAAAGGGAAAATTTTCTAGGATTTGGTAATTTTTACCCTTATCAATTTCACTTTATAGAACTCGAGCGCTCAAATCAACCCGAAATATTGTTTAGAAACTCTACTAGGGCCACAATTATAGCCCGGATTTAACCTACCTTGCTATTCAGGAAAATAACCCAAATTAACAAGCACTGTAGGGTTGCAGTTGCTCGAATTCCCACATATCTTCACACTGTTAAAGTTTGAAAGAAAAACTAGAAGGGGTAAAATATATATCCAACTGCCAAAACCACAGCACATTATGCACTGCTTGTCACACTTCCCCGCTACATAGCAGCTGTAATGGTACAACCAATACTCTAAACTTCCTAAAGAACAAAAGAAAATCCCAAATAATTGAATAGTCCCCAAATTTTTTTCTGAAAAATGACTGAGGTTGCAATTCCGAACTCATCAATAGGATCTTCCGATGAAGACATCTGCAGTTGCTCACAACACCAAAAATGTCAGAATTTTTTTGAAGTTAAATGGTTACCAATGGTCAGGGCCGATCTATCCCCAGTAATTTCATAGCCAGTTCCCAGGTCACGATTGCAGCTGCATTAGCTGGAAAAGCACGGATGATTGTGGGACCTAAACCTGTGTAGCACCCTTTGATTCCAGCCCTCTTGTAAACCTTCAACCCAAACAAGGAAGGTTAAATGCAAGGAAAGGGAACTTTTAATATAAAAGAAGCAGCTCTACCAAATATATTGAAATCATGGCCCTATAATTGATTAATTTGATGGAGTAGTCACATGGAATCCAATTTAGCAATGATTTTGGTAAACTTTGGCATATTAGAACTGTGATGGCCAAAATATGACCTTGCAGTTTCCAATTGCTAGATGTCCTACACTGCATTTGGTTCACTGATATGGATGAAGCTGGAAAGTAATAGGAATTCCTCTATGTTATTTCATTTTATGATTAGGGATATGTTTGATATAAATGTTAATATTCTATGATAATAAAATTCCTTACTTAGGGAAAAGAATAGAAATTCCTTATTTATTATATGTTTGCAAACCAAATAAGGAAATAACTACCCCGTAAGCAATAAAGCCAAAATGAAACTTCATTCTAGTAAATCAAACAAAATGCTACTCATTAGAATTACAAGGAATAGCCTTGCTTTTTTGTTCATCAACCTATGATATGATTACCAAAAATATAAGTAAACTGGTTTTCCACAAGATGCTTCATGGAATGACAAGGCTTATGCTATAATCAACTTACAGAATTCAAAATCTGAAATGGATTTCTTGAAAAATATTTATCCGAAGAAGTCTGGATAATTGTCTTTGCCACGTCTAAAGGTAAAACAGCACACCAACACTGTAGAGGATATAGAAATAAATGAGGTCAATGCTTCTTGCATTAAAAAGGTATGACACACACCAAAAAGATAAAAGGAAGGTGAAGGGAAATAATTAATAAATAAATAAATATAGGAGTAATTAAATCCAAAATTTAGCATAATTTTGCTTAAAACCAAGCTAAAGTTTTCGAGGATTCTTACAGCTACACCACCAAGTCCACCACTGACAATGCCAACACCAACATCAACCAATTGTTTGTACTGAAGCTGAAATGAATCACTCAATTGTAAATGCATATAATGCCGAACATACTCATAAACTGTAAAAAAGACCGCATTTCCACATGATTCTCTCAGAAATGTTGTAAAACCTCCGCGAAAAATTCCTGGAACCTAAATTGTGCAACAACATGTGGTCAGCATATTTAGGTTTAAAGGGATAAGTATGTATCTGGGCAAGTCTTCTCACCCCCTCATTCTTCACTGTTCTGAGAACACAATCAAGAGGGCCACTGTATTTACTGGACTGAGGAATTAATGAATCAGCTCCTTGAACTTGCATTCTACACTGAAGGTGCAACATCAATATTCGTATAAAATCGCAGAAAATCATAAACTGAAAAGATGATGGTCAACAACTAATCAAAAATCTTTTATGTACCTTCACTAGCTCTGAAGGACATAATACAAAACTTATTATAGATCCACCAAAGGCAGCAGAAGGAATTATTACTTGGGGTTGCGGTCGATCGGATTGTAAGCCTCCCTTCATTAATGAAAAAGGTACATTACGCCTCCATTAATAACAGTAGCAAAAACAAATATTAGATCAAAATATCTCCACCAAAAGGCAAAAGCTTTTCTGGTGATAACAACATGAGATGTGGTCCAAGTGCAAGTATACCTGTAGCCTCTGTTTTGTTTGAGAATAAATGCCAAATACAAGTGAACTCTCAAAGGCCACTCCAACAAAAGATGATGTTGCTCCCCGATATAGTCCTCTGACCTGTTATAAGTATCCCCTAAAGTTAGAAAAGGGAAGCAGTTGGTGTTTATTCTCAAAACAACCATTCCAATCACATGCAACAAACCTAAAAAGGGCATAGAACCCTGAATGATGATGATCTTTTTCAGGTAAAGAAGAATATTGATGATCTACTAGATGATATTTTGAAATAAATAAAGGGAATTTTCGACATGAAATTATGTGGCCAAAGTATGTATGTGTTCAAAAGTCTCAATTATACAAGTAAAAGGACCCTACCAGACAGAGAAACCTAGCCAGAGCTACTCCTGTTCCAAAACTTCAGGAATTTGCAGGAACTCTGATAAATGCCCCATGTAGGATACATCCTATATGCACCATGTGAAAACTAATAAAGATAGTATGCACATAAGTTTACAAGTCAAAACATCAGATTTACTATAGTACCAAGCATCCAATTAAGACATTTTAACTATAATGATAATGAACCTAAAAGTTAACATCGATTACTCATATTACCATGCTGCTCTGAAATCAGATCTAGGAGATTACTTTAAGTTCACAGGTTTATAATGGTTCTGTAACTAACTACTAATATACTTATTGATAAAACAGTTTTGATAACATAAAAGTTAATGTCAATAACTTTCATTATAAAGTGTCCTAAAGTCAGATGTTGTAGGCTACTTTTGGTTTGTAGGTCCATGATGCTTTCTCTAACCAATTACTACACATATCATATGATGTTTTCAAGCGCAAATAATGCATTGAGAAGAGTATCACAGACAAATCATATTAAGTGGTGTTGTATTTAAAATTCAAAGGTAACTCCCCACAAAATAAACCATAGCACCTCGTGAATACACCAAGGTTACTATATAATTAACCCAGAAAAAGCTACAGCCACTTTCATGAATAAATATTTAAAAATGGTGTCCCTGGATTCCAATGATGATAGGCAAATGCAGCACCACCTTCTCATGTAAAGATGAAATTATTAATGGAGCAGGCAGCAACAAATATTGAGACACCTCACACCTCATCCTATGAATTAATGAAGCGCTAAATTAAAGGAAAGAGGGAAATATCTGATGAGTAATTATCCAAGAAAAGGACTACGTAACTAATGGCTTAAGCAATGCTGAGTATTTATAAGAAAGATTGTCATAGCGGAGAACTTATTTGCTGAACCAATTAACATTACAAATATAAACTTCAAAATAAAAAAATTAGAAAGAAAAAAATAAAGAAATTAGAAAGAAAAAAAGAAAAGAAAAAGGATAAAAAACCCTTAAAAGATAGTTATCTTTATGCAGCATCAATACTTAAATATTGTTCTTTGCTGGAGAAAATAAAAATGAAAAGACGTACCCCTTCAGTCTTCAAAATTGTTGCAGTACAATGTAAACCGTTTCTATATTTCAATCCACCAGCTTCCGTATTGTGTTTTTGAAGCTTCACCTGATAAGAAAGTATTTTAGAAGACTCAGTCCAGCATCTTCATATCACAACTCAACCTTGCATTAAAGGAAATCTTCACATTCACAAAAGCAACACTTAAATAACAGATATGTACACTAGCATTGATATTGTCCCCACATATTTAGATGAACTAAAAGTAATTTTCATCGATTTGAATAAGGAGAGTTACATGCCTTCCAACTGCAGATGTTTTTCAAGAGCAGCTTTTGCTCACCTATGGTTTCCTTTACAAAGATTATATTCTAGCTAATAAAGAAAATAAGAAGCTGTCTCCCTATTCATACTAGTACCAAACAGCTAACAACTTACTTTCTTCTTCTAGAAAGTCCTAGACTCTTCTAGAAGTTACAAGAAGATATCTCTCAACTAACTCACATATCAATTACATCCCCTCTCAACATTGACCTTCTACCCAGTCAAGTTATAAATTAAAAATAAAACAAGAAGAGAACAGGAATTGTAAACTGTCAAGCAGTGAAGTCAGCAAGCTCTCATAGGCATTGGACGAACACCTACAATTGATACTTTGAGTGGATTTTCTTCATCAGAAATAGAGGCCATCTTCTTCCAATCTAGCCGTAGGTGCAAGTAATTTTCATCAATGTCTTTAATAACAATTCTCAGCGAATACCCTGATAGCTTGGCAGTCCCCTCAAGCCCACCAGATTCATCAAAGAGTGCTCCCCATCTCTCAACAAACCAGTTGAATCCTGGTCAAAATTATTCAGCACAAATTGAGTATTTCTTTAATTGTTTTTCTGAGTAAAATGCAATTCATGATCACGCAGCTCGTCTTAGTTAAAATAGATCTTGTTAGAAACTTTAGTTCCCTCCGTGTTATTGTAAAGCTCCAATTCCCAATTCATGATCTCACTCTTTCGTATGGATCATTCTCAGATATATATGTGAAAGCTTCAACTCCCATGTCAACTTTCACTGCAGAGTCCATCATTATCAAACTTCAAACATTACTTGTTGGTTGATCATTTGCCACGTTGCCAACAATGTCAGTCACAAAAAAATTCCATGCTGTTGAACTATCAACAAAACCATCTTCTTCTTTCGACACCTGCTCATTTCCTAATTCAATACAATTCTAGCATCATCTTCTGCATTGACGGAAAATTTTCAGCTATTGTCGCAAAGCTACACTCCAATCCAACAAGTCCTTCTAAAGTACATCTAACATCTCCAGTAAGCTCTTGAATGGACTTCTCAACTGCTTCCACTTGTCTAGCCATCTTCATGATTTGTCCAACTCAATTGATCACCAAACTTCAAGAATTAAGATGCTTCCAAACGATGGTACCGATTAATACGAATCTCAAATCCTTAGACCAACAAAAAGTAACTTTTGTTCATATTAGCACCATAACCACCTAATTTATAATTTTAAACTTATAGCTATAGCCTAAACTACTAGATTTTATTATATAACAAATTTAATGATTCTAATAAGGACAGTTACATACCTTCCAACTTCGGAAGGTGTTCAAGAGCACCTTTTGCTCTCCTCAGGTTTCATTTACAAACTACCGCGTGCATATGATACCAAATGTGCGGATCAAACTCAAACGTATAATTGTTTTATTGGACGAGCTCAAGCATAATTAAGCTTAACATGAAATTAATTACATATGAAGATTTATGAAGTTCAAATCTAATTTAAAATTTCAAAATCAAATCCCATAGCAGAGAAACTTTATCAAGTAATAATACACTGATATGCCTTCAGGCTTCGCATAACCATTAGCATAGAATCAAAGCGAACTGAATCTCATCACCGGTTCAGTGCACAGTCTACTTGGAGAAATTTTTACTTAATTAAACGGAAAATGTAGTTGTTGATAAGCAAATTTATCCCGAAATCCAGTGTTGATAAGCAAAGTTCGGGAATAGATTACCTTGACCGTATCGAAGGGGTGGCCCGTGACGACCGTAGCGACGCCAGCAAGTAATCCGGCGACGTACTCCTTGGAACCTGAGCTCTCGGGCATGCTGTGTTTTTTTTTTTTTTTCCTAAGTTCCTCTCTCCCTTTCACGAGAAAGCTTTACACTGTGTTTAGCAGGGCAGAAATCATGAGAAAGTAAGAGGGAATGGGGGGTTTGTGTTGATAAAATGGAAAAAAAAAGAGGAGAAATCAAAAGAAATGGGTAGAAATATGATATCCATTTTTTTTTTTTTGATGGAAAATGAAAAGAAATGAAGAGAAATCACTATAAAGTAACATAAATATTCGTAAAAAATAAATATAAAATTAAAAGGGAGTGGATATTTTATTCTGTTCATAATAATATTTTGTCTTATTTTTATTTTAACAATCCCAATAAAAAATATAAACTTTATTCCCTTTCTTCTCTTTTTCTTTCTTTTCTTTTCAATCCATATCTCTTTCTTTCCATTGATTTCCATGATAAAGTGGATTATCAAATCCAGTAGAAGGAGGAAGGAAAAAAGAGTAAGCGAAAGAAAGGAAAAGAGGAGAGAAAGATACTGGGAGTACATATTTAAAAAATAAAAAAAAAGCGAAAAAATTATTGAGACCAAAGAAATTGACTCTACCTTTACTTTACTTTACTAAACGAATTGCTATGGTAAATAATAAGCTATAGCCCAATCGGCCTATATTAATCCCATACGAGCTAAAGGGCCTAAGAAAAGTTTATAAGCTCACATCAATCCTGACCTCTTAAGGAGTTCGGGCTAATGATATTCTTGACTTCTTCTTGTAAGGTCACGGGCCCCCATAGAGGGAACTCCTCGTCCTCTTGCTCTTAACATGCCATGAGCTCTCCAACAAGCTATCTTCTCAAGTTGTCATACAATTCATGTACCAACACGGAACTATCAAGAGATCATTAATTCGGTCACACTCCGCACCCCTCTAGCTCACTTGCCTCTGACTCAAGATTGAGCTTTCACCTTAGTGCCAAGTTAATTATCTACCTAGGATCTATCTTAACGGAAAAGATCCTGCGGAATCCATTCTATTATGACTATAGCTATAAATAGCTCTTCCCTTCACTACATATGGGTAAGATATTCTCCATCCAATCATCATACACTCTTCTAGAATAATCTCCTCTAGATGATCCACAGATTAACTTAAGTATTGGAGTAGCACCGGATAACCCCTAGTGCATCACTAACCCTTTTTTGTGTTTAAAGAGCTCAAACTCTACCGACAGAATCAGCACCTAGAACAGGAGTGTAATAGGATTTTTTTTCTTTGTTAATTTTTTATTTAAATGGGGATCTTTTAGAAAAATGGTAATTTCAGCATTGAATTATCAATCATAGGTTTAGTAATAGTCATTCATAGGGAATAAGATTGTAATAGAATTACAATTATAGCAAAGTGAATGAATAAAATTATCGAGATGAAAGAAATTCAATGTTTAATAATGAGGTCATAGGCACAAATGAATAAGTCACCCTATTAACCATCGTAACTTGGTTCAATATTTAGTAGAGTTCAATTCAACTTGACTCAAACTTGATTTTGAGTTATTCAAGCAATTTATTGAGCTGAAAATTGTATATTTTAGTTTGATCGGCTTGTAAGCCTATTCACTCTCTATCAAACTAAATCAAGTTTAAATGTCAACTCAATTGAAATCAACTTCTGGTATTAATGTTGTTTTACTTAGAATTAATTTTTTTTTCTTTTTGATAAATCAAGATTAAACGAGCTCAAAAGAGTCGAACTCGAGCTTAAGCTCAAACTTAAAATTTTAAATCAATCGAGGTCAAGGTAAGCTAAAACTTTAAGGTTTCGAGTTGAGTTCAAGCCTGTACTTTATTATATTAACTCGACTTGTTTATAGCCCTACTGTTGATTATATATATAGTGTTTATCTATATTTAAAATTGTTCATTTAGATCTAAATCTTTAAATAAAATATAGAATGTCAAAATTGAAATCTAAACTTTGCATAAAAGTTTAGGGTCTATTTAGATTATTTGATTTTCATATGCATCTTATATTTATTTGATCTGCATCTATATCATTTTTATATCTTATTTGTACCTAATATATATATATATATATATATGATCTGTTTAATATGTTTATGAGTAAAAATGTCTCTTTTTCATCTATACTATTTCTTAACTGTAAAGACCCAACCTCACCCCAATAGTTGAAATAGGTGATTACGGATCCTTAACCACATATAATCTGTAATATTATATGTAAGGTTATCTTACAAGAAGTGTTTGAATAATTGTTTGACTAAATCTTCTAAATAACAAATTTGAAAAACTATTAACTTTAAACATCTTTTAAGAAAACATACCATCATTATCATCACATTTCATAAAATATATAAACTTAAAACATACATAGTTAAGTATAGGTATTACAAACATAGGCTAATAACAAGCCTTATATAAAAAGACATATAAGGTAGGTAAACTATAATATTTATTACATATAATCAAAGCTACATTAAGCTAATCTATTACAAAAAGGAGGTCCATCAAGGTCCAGGGCCAACTTCTAATCCTCCAAGTTATCTAGGAAATCCTCAAAGTCAATACCATATCCCATATTCGTGTAGAATTCATCATTATCATCACCTGAAATTGTTAAAATATGAGCCAAAGGCCCACTACACAAATAACGAATACAAATGCGAAGTAATACACACATGCTTAAGCTAAATGCAAATGCAACAGTCATTAGATTATTAGTCAATCTTTAATTAGCCAAACAATACTGGAGTATTCAAACTCCGAACAACAGGGATTTTTGGGGGAACTTGAGTAACTATCACGATGCTTAGGGAGTTGATATAAGTAGCTTGGATACTCATATCTCCTAGATAATTTTATCTAAAACGAAAAAGTAATCTCATTTAGGGTTCTCAACGGTTTCTCGACTTTACTTAACTCAATCCATTATATCACCTAATTCAAGTGTTCTCATGAACATTGAATTAAATTATAAGAATAAGCAAGTGTTATACCGATACCGAATACTATATCAATTACCCACTCAACCACTTATGAAAGTAATTTCAAAATGATAAGGGAGGTCTAAGCGCCTAAAACTACCATGCCCTCAGTCTCAACAGGGTACTGCTCTCCGAACCAGATTCAATAGTATAAAAGACACTCATTCAAGAAATTATTAAATTTTCTTAATTTAAAGTAATTTTAAAGGATGTCTATCCTAATAAAGAATCAAGCAAGTTATTGTGTACCTGAATTAACTCAGGAGCTAATAGGGGTAATCAAGCGAGAATCTAACACTATTTTAAGGAAAATCATCTCAAATCAACATTCTAATTTTAATTCATACGTACATAATTAAATTTAAGCAAAACACTCAAAGAAATTTAAATAAATTCAATACAAGTTTTGAATAGTATTTATACATCATACAACATTATACATATTCAACAAATAGTCAAAAGGTCATATATCAAGCTTTGAAAAATATTTGAGGAAGTTTTTGAAAATGGGAACTGCATGGGACATGTCGGCCTTCAACATCAATGGCGTTAGACCGGTGTAGTCTGCACTAAAAACTCCATGCTTGCCATCGCTGGTAGTGTTTAACCAAACGCCGACAGCTTTATGGTCTACGTCAATGGCGTTGAGCTGGTTTAGACTGCAACTCTAATTTTTCAAAATTTTCGAGAATTCCACAGGGATAGTCTACGCCCGTGGATACCCCCTTCATTGACAGTGTTACCGTGTACGCCTGTAGCATTGACCCCTATATCGGTGGCGTTGGGACAGCGTACACTGCAACACAAATTTTTCGAAAAATTGCAGACCTCCCCTGTTCAAAACACAACTTTTTACTCAAGTCTTTATTTCCAAACTTCCTCTCAACACATTCCCAATACCAAACCTTCATCTATATGCATTCTAACTTCTTTTAACACTCAAAGTCTTCATTTCAACCCCATCAAACATTCATTTCTATTATTCAATCACTAACCATCATCCACCCTCACTTAGCCCATACATTATACTCTAAACTACCCTACTCATTTCTAACTTTATTCACTTTCACTCTACTTGTCATTTACTTAGCACAAATAATCACTCATATACCATCAAGTTATTCATTCATTACATAACAAACACATGCAAATCATCAAAACTCATTTTGACATAAAAACTCATATTTTAAAAACTCATATTTTATCTTAATCTTAAACTGTCAAATATGCTCTTAACATAACAAACACATAGTGTTTTTGGCTTCTCTTTTGGGTCACATTGGCTCGTTTGGTTTTTCATAGGAATTTTTGCACAATTTAGACTTGATAATTATCCAAATATTGACTTTTGAGGCTGCCTAAGAATGGGCTTTAATTGGCATGGGTTTAAGCTTGATTTTTGGCCTATAATTAATGCATTTAAGGCTTGTTTGTGTCCAAATTTTTGCTCAAAGTGGAAATACATATTAAACATATTTAACATGTTTCAAACTAATTTTCATACACTTTACTACATATATAAATTTATAAACTCAATATTTAGTTATATTAAGATATATCAATATTTAAACACACTAACATAGCACATATATCATACACTAGCATAAATCATATTCATCATGCTTCATGATCATGCATAAATTCATTAACACATTTATAAAATATGATTTGGGAAATTTATAGCTATTTCATTAACAAACAGACTATTTGAAAACAACAAAAATAAGTTGTCAAAGTGACTAAAATAAGATAAACCAAATAGGCCATTTGGTACTTATTAAAATTTTTATCGTTATCTTTAATATCTCAGTAACATCATTTACTTTATTTCTTAACATGAAAGAAGCAGTATATCAGTAATAGTGAGTATTATTAATGGTATTAGTAAAAATTCATTGATATATTACCTCTTTAATAATAAAAAATTTGATTGTATATTAAAATTGTTAAGTTCATTTATTAAATTTGACTTTACCCTATATATATTTAATATCTTATCTTTTAAAAAATTAAGATGAAAAATATTAAGCATGTTTGAATTATATTATCTAAAAACAAGATAGAAAAATAAGTTTTCAATGGAGTAATTTTTATATTTGGTACATAAACTTACTTATTTCTTTAATTAACTACATGAAGTTTGAAAAATATTAATTAGACACCCAAACTTTTTCCATTATTTTTCAACTAATAACCTAAATTTTGGTAAATCTTGCAATTAACAAACTAAAATTACCTATTATTGCAATTAACTATCTCATCCCTAATCCCTATAACATAAATGATCTTGAAAAATTTATAGATAGTGAATTGATACTTATAAACTTTATGTAGTTAATTGCATAATTAGGGAAAATTTAGGTATGAAATGGTGATATTTACCCATTTTAAAATACATTTCACAAAAATTAGAATGTAAACATATATTTCCAAAGATAAAAATATAGATGGATAAAGAGTTCAATATATTTATATAATATGTCCACATTCTATTTCAATTTTATTAAAGAGTAATGTCGCAAATGATACTTGAATTTTGCCAAAATTCAAATATCATTAGCAACATTAACTCTTATTTTACTATATGCAAATATAGTAAATAAGTATTCATTTGGGAAATTTACTAGATATGAAAATATTTTACTATATTAGATGAAAAGTTTGCATTAAGATTAAAAAATTTTATAATTTACGAACAGAATATTATACCTACATAATATTATTTGGTTATATGTCACAAATTATCATAATGGAAGAAGTTCAATACCATAAAATGGTTTTATTAACATCATTAAATTGAAAACATCCATAAAAAATCTAAAAAGTTTTTTATTAGTGATAAAAAGGGAAAAAAATCAAAAAGTTGATATTTGATCTTAAGAAAAGAGGCATTCAGTGTGTCTCTACTTTACAATTTGGGTAGACTAGTGTCCAAACTTTCAAACTTTGCATTTTTGGCATCTCTAGTTTTACTTTTTTACTCATATTAATATCTCTAGAAACACCAAAAATATAAAGTTTAAAAGTTTAAATTCTAATTTGCTCAAATTATAAAGTAGAGACACTTTCAATACCATTTTTCCCTTAATTTAAAATGTCAATTTTGTTATGATCACCAACTTACCGCAACGTATTTTGCCAAATACTAAACATATTAATCTTTTTTTTTTTTTTTTTGTGGTGGGAACAACATGGTAATCTTTTCATCTCTTATTCTATGCTTCATTGCAATCATAATAAAATAAATAAAAAAGAAAAACCAAGAATTATAAGTGAAATTATTTTTGATAAATATTTTAAAATGTGTTATTAATGATACTGGAGTTTTAAAATAGGTTACTTCATTGAAACATAGTATATGTATCTAAAGAGATATATAAAGTTATAAATTTGAGTGTTTTATATGCCAAAATCTATATTATTAGACAAGTATGCATATTCGTCTTACTATATCTTAGACCTCTCATGGGGCATATATATATATATAATAAAAGCTTATATATTAAACTCCTTTTATCAATAAATTTCAACAAACATGTGTTTGTATATTAGATATGCATGCATGTGAATATTTATTTAAAAAATAAAAAACATTTTTCTCCATTTATATATTATTATCAAAGGAAAGAGAAAATATAAAAAGGGAACTTTAACATTATTAGTTTATAATCATTGCATGACTTTCGGTCTATTTAATTAATCAAACTTTTTGTAACTATTTTTATAAACTTCCTAACACTATCTATTTTGTTTGTTAATATGTCATCTATTATTGAACTTTTACTATCTAATACTATTAGGGTGCCCCTTTGACATCACAAATAGAACAAACAACATTATATAAGATAGTAAAAATAATCATAAAAAGTTTGATGAAACACCAAAATGATAAATTCAAAGTCATACAAAATTCTTCAGCTACAAATTTGACAAACTCCCAATAAATTACTGAGGATAGTGAATTGATCAACAATGGGTTCTTCAAAAAGACTATCCACATTGACAATTTTTAGTGCTAAATTATGAAGTTTATTTTGGAATTAAGTGTGCATGAAAGATGAGAAAAAAATTTATATGATTTCCATTCATCCATCTCATTACTTAGTTCTGATCATAATTATTCCAGTTTCAAATTTTTGCATTTTGTTTGGTAGCTATCCAATTTAAAAGAGTTCTTTTTTTTTTTTTTTTTCTGTTGCAAGGAAGGGATAGTCTCTACATGATTCATCATCTATAATAGGATAAATCCATTCAAACATTAATGCTTACAACACCCTCAGTATTTGAGTTTATATTAATTTTGCACCTAATTTTATTTTATTTTTGCAATCTATATAACTTTCCATTAGCAAAAAATTAACATAATTAATAATCATCATCAGATAGATCGTAAGTGTTTGTATCACTAATTGACGTAAATAGATAAGCATGGTTCGGTTCCAAACTAGAAATCGAACTAAAACTACCACTAGTAGTTCTAGAACCAAAGCCAAAACCCACCCACTCAGTTCCAGAACCGGAGTAAAATTGCCAGTTCTACTGTTCCATGGCAAAAAACCGATGGAATTGGTAGTTCCATCCCAATTCCCCCCAAAAAAAATGAAAAAAAAATATCAAGACACATAGAATTACAAAATGAATTCAAATTAAACTTGAACATTCATAGCATAATATTTGTAATAGAATGATTTATGCTTCACTGTATTAATGAAACATTTATTTTATTTTTTTATTTAATATCAAAGTAATTCTAATATTTTTTTGTATATCAAAGTTATTGTTATGTAAGGACATTTATTTTTCTTAATCTTCTTCTTAAAAAAATTAACAGCAGTTCCTTGGTTGTAGAACCGGAACCAACAGTTTCACAAGAATTAGAACAGTACCGAAGCCATGTCTAGACATAAGAATTTAGAGTAGATTAATTTAAAGGGACTAAGAACAATATGTAAAATAATAGAAATTAAACTAAAAAAACTTAGTTGAGTAAAATTATATTAAACATATTAAGAAAATTACAACAAGACCAAATTGTTGTTCTAAAATTAAAAAAAAAAAATTGAAAAAACAGTAATGAACTTGGGAAAAAAATTATTGACGGTCTCATATCTTGGATATTTTAACGTTGATCTCATAAACCACTAATATGAATATCATCACATCAAATTA
Source organism: Combretum micranthum (assembly GCA_024138025.1). Classification (NCBI taxonomy): domain Eukaryota; kingdom Viridiplantae; phylum Streptophyta; class Magnoliopsida; order Myrtales; family Combretaceae; genus Combretum; species Combretum micranthum. Next base: position 188,741 of record JAMXBD010000565.1, read on the forward strand.
AAACTTATAATAGCATTGCACCAAAATAAAAGTTTTTATAAGGCCCTAACACCATTAAAAAAAAAAAACAAATAAATAAGCAACACACCAATTTAAGAATGAGTAATATTATTCATCTATTGTGTATGTAAAACTTTAACAATATAGATATTTAAGTATGTAATATCAAATATCAATCTTATCATCTCGACCATTGTAATGTCTAGAATAACCATTCTGATTAAAAACTAAAAGTAAAGAAACTGATAGGATTTTGTCTCCTAAAAATATGGATATTGATCTAATTAGATCTTAAAAATAATGAATCAAATCTACATAATAGTAAAATCATATATATCTATAAATAAAATATATGAAATAAAATCTAAATAACAAAATCATCACCCCATATCAATCCATAGCATGTTCCCTCATTAATACTTTGGTCATAACAAGTAAGGCACCAAACTATCAAATATTGAAATACAAGAAATATATTAAAGAATTAACAAATAAAGAAAAGAAAATGAAAAAGGATGACAATGGATTCTCAAACTTCATGAAAATCATAAATATCAAAAATATTTTGTTTACATGGTAATAGGTAGTTTTTTTAAAGGTTTATAAGATATTAAACAAGCTTGCATGTTAATACTATTAAAACCTTTCTTGCTCGATTATGGCACACTGTCGTGAATAATTGGAAGTTGACTTGATAGGAGTGACCTAGGACCAGAGCCACCATACTTTGCCCATCGGACTGATGGAATCTCAACACGACAAAGAGGGCATGTTATTTTCGAATTGAGCCACGTATCTATGCATTCCACATGAAACATATGCTTGCAATCAGGTAACATTCTAATAATAGCTTCTTCCTGTAGGGTTTCTAAGCAAATTGAGCATTCTATTACTTCTCCATAACTTGAATTTCCATCACTTGGTTTATAAACAAATATTGGTAGTTTTGATATAACCGAACCATGAAGACCTTGTCTAGGTGGAAGCTGGGTAAAACCTTCAAAAGCCACAGTTACTGGGTATAAGGAGGCGGCAGCCGAACGCCGCCACCGTATAAACTCGCAAATGAATCGAATATCTTCACATACGGCTAGGATGAAGAAAGAGATAAAAATTATTATGAGAAATATAAGGCCTAATACTATCATGATCCTACGACCAAGTTCGGTGATCATGAAAATATAACAAACCTCATCCATAATAATTAAACTGCTTTGGCTTTTTATGTGAACTTTGTGATTTTTCTGGAGGAAGAAGGAGTAGAAGGCAACTTTAATTTTGTGAGTAATACGTGTCATGTGAAGGGTTCAGGCTGGTTTTGTGTTATGGATATTTATAGGATTTTTTTTTTTTTTCCTTTTCAAACTACAGGAGATTTCACATGTATCTTTTTTAAGCCAAAAGATAATATTGAAAAGTTTACCAATTTATCTAACAACAGTTATCTATAATCTTTTTAAAATATTGTAATTATCTATATAAGAGGTAAGTTATAATGAATAGGATATAAGGAAGTTATTATTTGGGCTGATTTAATAAAGATACAGTCGCATAAGTGATTTATTTAACCACCAATAAGACTATTTGCAACTTAGTTTAGTATATAAAATAATAATATAATAACAATAATAACAACAACAACAACAACAACGAACTAAAACCATTAAAATCTATCCTCTTACCTTGTCATGTTTCATTTCACCCACACTTCATACATGTCTCATATTCTAAAACTAAAACACTCACAAATAGTCAAACACATGAAAAATTTAAAATTTAACTATATTCTTAAGATGTTATGTCGTCATTGTCTAAGCCTCTTATATAAGATATGATGACAAAAGTAATATATTTATGTGTTTAAATAATAAATCATGAATATGGTATGCTACATATTCTATTAATTTCACTTGCATCTTTACATTTTTTTTTTTGCTTTTATAGGAAAAGTGTGTTAAAAGCTTCCACTTTTCTTGAATTTATTATTAAAATTTGAAAATAGGTTTAAAAAAAGTAAGGATATAGGACTATAGAATCAGGTTCAAGATTCTAAACCAAACCATCTAAGGCAGGTTTGGTAAATCTTATAAGATAGTGCGTACAGTTTTTGATTCATATGATCTATCCAAAATCTTACCCAATTGCATTCCCTAATTATTTTATGTTGCTAAATAAAGCAATAATATTTGCCTCGCTACATAGAGCCAATAAATCATTCTATTTTGATACTTGTCAATTTGCTGTAGTACTCAATTTAATCAGATCCTCACTTATGGATAGGTAATATTTATTATATTACACAAACTTTTTTATATGAATTACCTAAATTAAATAATATTTTATGATCTTCTATTTAACTGGATTGATATCTTATTTCCTAGATATCAAATCTTATTAGTTTGATATATATTTATATGTATACACATATTATGAGACTAGCAACTATGAGATTGTCTAAGAGATAACCAAAAAACTTTGAAGTTTTAGAATGGTGAATATACTTCTTATAAGTATATGAAATCTATTAATTGCTAATAAATATTTTTGAAGTTCTAATCATTATTTTCTAGGGGCGAAGCTTTAGTTTTGTCAAATTTTATTTTGTATGCAATTCCTCATGTGAGTTCCCAAGATTATATGACATTGCATAAAAGATAAGAAGTTAAAAGGGAAGAATTTATGGTTTTACACTACAAGCGTACACTAGGGTGTTCTCGAACAATGTGATGGCTATGAATTTTTTCTTGTAATTACAAAATATGTTCTAAGATATTCACTTATTATAAACTTACCAAAAAAAAAAAAACATATAGTGGCATGAATAATACTTATTAGGTTCTTCATGATATAGAAGACAAACTTTTAGTGATGCTTGATGCTCGGTAAAATACTACGTACATAAATTTTTTTTTTTTAAAAGATTCTATAAGAAACTCCCATTATATTCATGAAGATTATCTACATTTATAAGACAATTCTTTTAGAAAAAAAATTTAAAAGTAAGGTAAGCAATATCATGAAATACTTAATACAAGCAAGAAGAAAATCACCAAATAATTTTTAAATATTTTTTAAAATAAAATCTCTTCACAAGAAGTTAAAAAAAAAATCATGCTATATTTATGTATGTATGTGAATGAAAAATTATACGAAATTTTCTAATTGTAAGGGCTCATTTCTCACTAGATTGGTCCATGATAGTTAATGATATCTAGTAAATTATTAACAAATAAATTTCTTTTCCTACCCTTATAAATTATTAATTGATTTTAAAAAGTTGTAAAAGCAAATGATCAATAAATATTAAAAAGACTGTTGTAAGTAGAAGAAAATCAAATAGAATTTGAAAGAAATTCAACTATGTTCATTAGATCTCTTTTAATTTACCATTACTGTAGCGTAATTGTCTATATTTTTCTAATGCGTTTTTTTTTTTTCTAATTTTCAAAAACTATATAGAATGGACAACTAATCATTGCTACTTCATTCTATATATTTCAAAGCCATTACTACTAATGTCGTATAATCAACGAAAAAAAAAACATGTTCAAACAATTTAAAACAGTCTTTAAAGTATTAAAAATGTAATTTGTTGTATCTAAACCCTTTTGTATTTTATCAATGTGTATTTTCTTTTTTAATTTTTAACAATTATAAAAACCAAAGCATTAAACACCATATATTTATTATCTTTAATACTAATATCATGTAATTAATTATCATAAACACATGTTAAAATATCAAAATAATCATTTAAAGTACTTTAAATATAAACTTTACCTTTTGTTTCTTTTTCCAAAACCATCTTCTACATTAGATTATAAGTACCGATGGTTCCTTACCGCTACATCAACCAACAGAGTATATAACATTTTCTTATTACTTTTATATATATAGTATCTTTTATTATATATACATAGATCCCAAGAAAAATGGAGGGGTTGGGGCCCCCTCGAGACCCCCTGGGCTCCCCTTGGGTCCATCCCTGGATCTAAGCATATTCCTATAACTTGTTTAGAATAGAGACAAATCTGTGATGTTTCAGCAAAGGTACTTCTAGTATTCTTAATTTGCATAATAATCGGTTACATTACGGGTTTTTATAACAAATTTCCATCTTTGATTAGCATGTTGCCTAATCTCTATACCCTATTTCTCTAGCACTACTTTACCTATTGACTAGTGTTTTGGGATAAGATTAAACTACATTATCTGTTATAGATAATGAGTGAAATTCTAGAGAAATCATAAATGGCTTTGGAAGATTGATAAGTTTTGAAAAAGCAATCAATCCTTTAGACCTTTGAAATGTGAAAACTCGTATGTTGAAGATTAGGAAAAGTAAGGGATTTTTCTCTTCTTGTTTTCAATTAATGTGTACAACATCTTTATCAAATAAAACTACTTAACATCTTCTTATGCATGAATTTGTTTCAATGCTTAACATTAAATATTCTTTATGAAGAAATATTTTTAAATATTAAAGCTATGAGTTTTAAATTACAAACTTCAAAAAGGTATTCTATATATATATATATATATATATATAAGGAAGTTGCAAATTATTCCATCAAAGACATGCCCTAGAATATAATAGGTTTCACACACTTGGTTAATGAATCAAATATAATAGCTTCAAGATCGATATGTTCGATCATGATGTCCACATTTCCTTATTAGATCTCAAACAGTGAGATTTTTTATCTTTACATATTTTGACCCACTCGAACTTTTGTTAATCTTAGAAAAGAACATAGTGGTAGTGTTATCACATTATATCAACAATGATCATGTGATGGACTTTAAAACCATGAGCCCATACTGTAAATTCATTAAAGAAATTGCTTGTCTCATAACTTTATAACATGGCACAAATTTCCCATGCATAGTGAATCCATACTTGATATTCTTCCATGATGATATCAATCTTGTTCTGATATCAAACTAAGGTGCTTTCGAAGGGATTTACCAATTTAATGTGAAATATAACATTTGTTTGATTTTCTTATTTATTAATATAAAAATAAAATTAGGAATATGAATGTAATTAATATTCAATAAGTGCCATGGATATTAAAATCAAATTATGATGTAATCAAAATATATATCAATAGAATCTACAACTTATAAAACTAATCACAGGTTTCAAAAGAATTAGTTGATTTGATCAATAGACTTGCCGCAATCTAATTAATAGATTGACAAGAACACAAGAAATAAAAGAGACAAAATAACCAATATTCAATAAGTGAAAAAAAAATTCAATAGCATAAATTAACAAAAACTCCACTTGGTGATGTAATTTTCTATAAGAGTTTTGAACATTGGTTATTCAATATTCAAAACTTAATAGCGATATTTTTTCTATCAAGCTAGGGATTATTAGATGCATACAAGCATCTTCAATACGACTTAACAACAATTGTTCTTTGGAATGAGATGCTTTATCAGAATCTCATAGATGAAAAAGGTTTTATCCAAAACATCCCTAATATCCCAGAGGAATTACTTAAATTAGTTTACATTTTCTATCATTGCTTAATTCTAGTCCTTTTTTTTTTTTTTTAATTTTTTTTTCATTTTCATCCTTTCTAGACTTCGTAAGAGATGGACCAACAAACCATGATTGGTATTGTTGCTGATAAAGGATGTTATATAGACTCAAGCCAAAGCTTGAATATGTCTATGAAATATTGGTTATATATGTACCAGAATCTCGGAGATATTATGCATTAGCATCTTTCAAACCTATTATTGAGTTACTCATTTATTTCACTTGGTTAATCACATAAAATAAAATTTTGAAAAATGATAACTAGAAATGGATGAATTTGAGATACTTGTTGAAAGGCCTATACTAGAAGTTTTCTTGTTACATTTCAATTTTGTCTATGATACCTTATGACACCAATTAACATTTTCTCATGAAAATCCAAGCTTGTTGCTATTTACTATTACAGTCCGTTCACTTAACATGAATAGTTATTCTTCCCTTTCCCATTCCACGTAAAGTTGTTATTCGGTATTCACTTCAAAGGAATGTCAATTCATAATGAATTGCTATTACATAAAATGATGAATACAATTCATGTCCTCAATCCATGAATTGCCATTCAATGCTCTATTTTTTAATTTTCTCATAAATACCTCTTTCTTTTAAATAACACCTATATAATTATCCTTTTTCTATAATAAATACATGGGGTATTATAGATATTTTACCTTTTATTCTAATAATTACTTGTTTTATTTTTAACACCAAATGAACATTGTAATAGCCATTACAACCCTATGATATTCCCTTTGAATTAGAATTCCATTCAGCGAAGTGAATGGGTCATTAGTTATTACAAGTACTTGATATTGCTTAATGGAATGTTCAACAATTTATACCAATAGAATTTGAAGTATTTGATCAACACTTAAAACATGTGTCCAGTACATGACAGGAGGAGCAAATGATCATGGACAGAAGATAATGATGATGAACACGATGGTGAACACAAAGTGGAGAAAGTTGCTGTTAAATCAAGATGACAATCCAATAATTATAAAGAAAAAAATCTACATCTTTGCTTCCAATCCAAAAAAAAAAACTATTTTGCCAATTTTCTTGCTGATATTGTCCCTTTTTAATTAATTAATTACTGATTCATTTATTTTTCAGGAAGATATATTTTTTGCAATCACCTTTTGAAGAACTATATCATTTGTCTATTATGTATAATATTATAATATATATATATATATATATATGATTGGTAATCCACTGTCGAACTTGTTTATTTGCATTCACTTTTATATATTGCTTTGTTTGACAATGTAGTAGATCAAATTTTAGTTGTGTAACACTCCCGTTAAGTTCTTTTAAAATAAGTTTTGATGATAACAAAAGTGTAAAAGAATTACTTGTCATGCCCCGAGGGGTATCCTAAACATGACAATCCATCGTACACAATATTGAAGCTCAGGAAGACTACTTTAGTCATGCAAAGGCTTTTATCTTATGCACAAGGTGTACATCACAATCAAGGGAACGAATCGGAATAGCGCAATTTATATCGATAACAATTAAAGTAACATGGCAAGAGAAATATAAACTATTAATCATAATTAAGTTCAATTACAATTCTTAGGGGCATACCCCAACTAATATCTTCAAATATATATCATACAATTCCTAGAAATCCCCAAAGTATTAACATATCATAAATTACTTATAAAAAAACTTTCAAGAATGTAAATTCATTCTATGCTCCCACTTCTTCCATAATGCTAAAAAATCCACCAATTTCCTTAAGGTCCTGATCCTCGAATGGAACCGCGTACCTACCTGTTTCAACAAAAGTCTATGGGGTGTGAGCTTACAACATGCTTAATGAGATATTCTCCTTTACTCGTACCATGTTTCAAACAAGTTTATTAATTTTCACGCATATGTTATGCATGCTATGCAGCAACCACATAATACAAACAATTATGTATAAGTATCCAGAAATCATACATAAAACAGATTTATGCTTTCCGTATCGAGGGTTAGGGAATTATATTTAAAGATATACACAATCTTTATTGCTAGTCTACGAGTGCACACTACCCTCAACGATCGATCGGCACGGCTCATCCTTAGATGTATCCTCGGTACGTCTTAGTTCCCTAAGAATAAGCATGGATGTAGGCCTTTCCAAATAAGCTTAGCTTCAGACCCTTTCGATTCTTCGTGTAGGAGTAGCAGTCTTCCATATGTGACTCGAAGGATGTAGTGCAAGTCCATTTAATTTATATCAAAGCCAAGTGTAATTAAGTATACTTTGAGGATGATCAAACAAGCATCATACATGCATAAGCAGCAGATAATATTAATAATGTACTTAAACAATCATTTGTTGATTGCGACATGCTTAGTATTCCTTATCACACACATTTAGAAACATTTACATATAAACCCACAACCCCATACATATTCATTTTATCTTGTACCTATAGATCTAGTGCAACTATATATAAGTACAAGCAAGGTAATGAAATCAAGAGGAAAACTCACTCGTCTGTATCACAATCTGTTTAGTCATAATAATTTTCAGGAAGGGAGTCTCGTATTCCTCCTCACCTAAACAAAAGAAATATCCAGAGTGAGTATTTCATAAAAAATCTACTTAATTTTCTAACTCTATTTATTTTATTCTAGTTAAAATTTGGATCAAGAAAAATTACAATTTAAAATAGTCATAACTTGCTCATTTTTAACTTGGAATTTAGCATATTAGTAATGGTTTTCTACCTACTCAAAAAGATCTATCTATTTCTAAGGTTATTTTTAATATTTAAAGCCATTTAGGTTTTGAAATGAGTCTGTACAAATCTAACCTATAAGTTCCAGCCTTCAAATTTTTCATTTTTCAAAGTTTTACTTTTCTTAGACGCTTTAGAGCAACATATAAACATTTCTACCTTGGAAAATCATTTAGTATAGTAACTCATATTATATGCATGATCCTAGTGAAGTTGTTCCAAAATAGAACTTTGTAAAACAATCTTTTGTAGAAAGTAGTAAGGTTGAGTTTTATGAAAAATCATTTTCTTAACTTGCAATAAAACTTGCTATTTTATAAACATGTAACTTAACAACAAAATCATAATTTGATATATATTTTTGAAATATTCAAAGGTCTTAGATTTGTTCGAAAATCTTTATTTAATAATTTATTTTATAAAACATGATTTTACCTATTTGTGACATAAAACTCCAAGCGTACTTCCATTTGAAATATTCCTAAGTTTGGTTCTTAAACAAAATTTTAATTCTTAGATTTTGTAAATGTGAAACTCAATTAAAGAAAATCATGATTTCATATTTATTTTTGAGTTCATGAATGTTTCATTTTCATATTAAACTTCTTTTAACTAATTATTTTCCAACACATGAATCTTTACGTGGTTATGAAGAAAAATAATTTTAAGTTTTATTATCTCTAAAATATTTTAAGTTTTAGCATATGAGAAATTAAATAATGACTTGTTCTAAATTTTTATTCACATAATAAGTCTTTCTCTATTAATAATTTTTCAACACTTGGGTACTTAGGAGGAGGTTGTTGAAGAAATCTCAAATTTTTAGTTTGTTACAATTGGCTGTCCAACCATTACAACTATTATCTTTATATTTCCTTAGCTTCATGAAAAAATGAAGTTACTTCTTAAAACAGGATTTCTAAAGTTGTATACCGACTTTATTTCTAAATGGATATTAACTAGTGAGTTGATTTTTAAGTTTGTATTAGAAATTTTGTTTTATTCGTAGTGTTCATCAAAATATTGACATATGCCTTATAAATAAGTTTTTAAGAGAAATTTTCATAATAAAAAATTATCAACATTAGGAATTTATAAAAATATTATTTTAATGCTTTGAAAAGAGTATAGTTGAACAATTATCCTAAATCTTTATGAAAATACTTTCTAAGCGTTGAAAACCATTTCTCTTGAGATTTTAGCTCAATTTTTATACAAAAGAAAATAATTCGTATGATCATTTTGAAAATTTTTTTAAGACAACAACATTATCATATGACAATGCATGAATTTGAACTTAATAGTTATATTATGAGACAAATTATAAACTCATGTAGAAAAATAAAAGAATAGAAAATCAATTGAGCAAATATAAGAACAAAAATATGGAAATCTTAACTTATTATCAAAACTTCGCGGAACTTAGAAATGGATAAGTTCCATGAAAATAAGAAAAGCAAGATCAAAGAAAATCATGAAAGACTTAGATTTATTTTAAGATTTTACGGGACTTAGAGATGGGTAAGTCCCATAATGAAAAAAAAAAACAAGAAAATAATTATAGGAGTCTTAAATAAATTTTCAAGTCTCCTCTCGACATAGAAATAGACAAGTCTGCTTTAGAGAGCAAAATAATTAAGAACAAAACAAATTAAATTAAAGCCTTATAATCTCTTTGGACAAGGCATTCCCGAGACTTAGACTATAGACAAGTCCCCATTTTATTTTTGACTTGATTAAGGATAAATCTAAGACTTAGATTATGGACAAGTCTCAAAGAGTAAGTAAATAAATAAAATTCAACAGATAAAATAAGTGCAAGGAAATAAATGTTAGATTAGTAAGCATTTAGGCTCTAAATAATATAAGTATTGCATATACCTATTAATATATAGAAAGTTAAGTTAGTAACAAGAACAATATATAAACATAAACATAAACATGATCATGAAGTTAAATATAAACATGATCATGAACAATATATTGCCTTTACATTTCTATTCTTTAAAATATGCATCATGAGAATTTTACATAGAAAATACAACATACATATTTTTCATGTCACATAACATAATATATGGAGAAGGTTTAGTGTTTACCTAAGGTAGTTGATGAAAGAAGAATTTGAGAGAACTTAGGGTTTGTATATGGATGAAAGAGAGAAGTGAAGTGTTTGAGGAAAATTTTAAAGAGAAAAGTTGTTGAGAAAAATTGGTAGAGTTTTGTTATGATGAAAGAAAAGTATGTAAGAAGTAAAGAAGGGAAGAGGTGTTTATAGAGGGAAAAAGGAGGGAATAAAAGGTGTAAAAATAAATAAAAAAAAAAGGAAATTGAGGGAAAATGTAGGAAGCAGGAGGTAGCAACTACCACAATAAGAAAAAGAGGAGAAAAAAATTAATTTAAGTAGAAAGAGTATAAGGAAGTATAACAGAAGTTAAGTAAAAAGTGTGGTAAAGTTTTATGGGAATAGAAAATTGTAAAAGATGTAAGAGATAGGTATAAGAAAAAGTAGAGATAGAGAAATAGTAATGAATAGTAAACAAGACAAGCAAATTACCAGTAGTAAGAAAAATCATTGTTGTCAAAATCGACCCGGACCAGCCGGTTCAACCCGATTCAACTGGAATTAACACTAATGCCAAGCCGGGTCTCGCCAAAAATCCATTTTTGCATCAAACCGGCGAAACCCGAATTAACCCGGGAGATCAAACCAGGTTGAATCGATCAACCCGAATCAATTGACACGAGCCAAAAAAATAAAAACTAGAAATTCAAATATTTATTCATACTTTGTTATAAATTTATAAAATATAATCATTATATCATTTTTATTTAATAATTAATTGATGAATTTGATTCAAATATAGATTTAATTGAGTGATGTCATATATATTGATCTTTCATAATTAAATTATCTCTTATATTTTTACTTTTTTGTGACCCCAGTTCGACCCTTCGACCCCTGATTCCTTAGCTTACTCGGATCAAACCTCGATCCGATTCTAACAACATTGAGAAAAATATGCATTAATAGGCTATATTTGACGTTTTTAGAAGCCAAAAAATTTGTAATTGATATATTTTATGAAATGATAAATTATTAGATGATATTTGAAAGATGATTTGATATTATTTTATCATTAATTGTTATCTAGTTTTGTTATCTTGATATGTGTGCCAAAGGTTGGGTACCAAAACGTTCTTTTAGCCTTAACTGTCGAATTTTTTACCCGAAAAATTTATATATGATATTTTATGAATATATTAATATATTGCTAGTATATATTGCTTGTCGGAATTTTTTTTTTTTAGCGTCGGTGCCTTGATTTTAGAAACTGATCCAATTCGGGTCCGAAATGAGCGAATTTTTGTTAAATCTGATCTTTTTAGGTTATAAGACATTATTTCATACTATAATCTAAAGTTATCTCATTTTTATTGTTTTATGTTTCGAGCGCGGGATTGCTAGATCTAAACACTTTAGATCTTAGGGCAAACTTAGGTTAATTCTTAGGGATCTAGTTTCAATTTCAACATTGCGATTTATTCGTAAGGTTACAAAATCTAGATGTTTATGCTATACTTATATTTTCGGTTCAAAAATTAAGTTTTACTTTATTTTTATGATTTATTTAAATATTTTTACAATTCTCAGGATTATCTAATTGAGTCAATGTCTTTGAAGGTTAAATGTTGACTCGGTTTATTTTTAGTATTGATTTTTAAATTTTGACTTCTAAGATTCATTGAAGGGTCTAAGGTTTTATAATTTTCTCATGAAATATTATTTGGACATACCGTCTTGATTTACGTGTTAGAGATCAGATAGACGAATTCTTCAACTTAAAGATTTTGGATCAAACGATTATTGGATTTTCCTTTTTTTTTTTTCAAGGTTCTCTTTTTCTTAAGGTTATGAAATTCATATTTGATCTTATTTAGAGTTTCTAAATTTCGGTTTTTAACTGGAGTTGGTTTTAGAGTTTCGATTTTTATTTTAGCTCCAAAATTATTTTTTAAGAGTTTTGAAAAATTCATGGGTTTACATTACTAATAAGTTTATCAAGTGTGCAGATTTCTAATGAAAAAGATGAAAAATGAATAGTATGAAGTTACCCAGAAGGAACACTAGAGATTGTGTTAGAAGATCAAAACAAGTTTAATACAACCAAGAGGGAACTCTAGAGAGTGTTAGTATATCAGATTAATGATCACTCAAATTCTTTGAAGTGATTTGTGCACTTAATTTCTTTGTTGCAACTTTATTGCTTTTACTCATTTCTTTGTTGACAGAAGGAACTTGTTATAGCTTTCTAGCTTGTTAGTTCACAAGATTAGGATTTGTAGTATCAAATTTACCTTGATGAAAGCTCTAAGAATCGAGCTAAGTGAATTTCACTATCTTGTAAATTGTTTTTATTGGATGTAGTGGAACATACCCATGTAGATTATGGGGTCCTCGCTTGGAGCTGAAAGAGTGGCTGACGCATAAGGCAGAACCACTACATATTGTGACTTAGCTATTCTTCCCTACTATTTTAATTTCCTACAAATTTTATTTTATTTGCTTGATTGCTTAGCTTGTTCTTACGTTTCCAAACAAAGGGGATTTAAAATTTAAAAAGGCTCATATTCAAGTTCTTATTTATAATCAATTCAATCCCCCTTCTTAATTATAAAAGTGGGACCAATAATTGGTATCAGATTGTAACTCTTTTTATCAAATTGAGTGATCCAAACAATATGGTTAAGAACAATGTTGCAATCAATCATGCTCCTTTCTTTGATGATTCAAATTTTCCTTATTGGAAAATGTGCATTGAGACATATATAATGGCTAATGATTATGATTTTGGCAAGCAATATCCATTGGTGATCATGTGATTCATCTTAATAGAGCTTTAAAACTTTTGATGAAAAAAAAAAAACAAATTGAAAAGAAGAACAAACCCAAAAACCTATTGTTGACTACCATTGCAGCATTAGAGTTTTATTTAATCTCATATTGTGTAAATGCTGGGGAAATATGGGATACCTAGTGTGATACCTATAAAGGAACCAACACCATCAAGAAGACTAAGATTAATGCTCTTATTAAAAATATGAATTGTTCAAGTTCAAATATGATGAATCTGTGAAGGATGCTTTTAATAAGTTCACCAGCATTACCAATGAGCTTGCATCACTTGGGAAGAAGGTTGATCCAGATTTGGTAAGAAAGATGCTGAGGATCTTGCCACATTCATGGGATGATAAGAAGACTACCATTGGGGAAGCTCAAGATCTCAACGAGTTAATAGTTAGCCAACTAAGGGAGAAGGTCATGGCATATGAATCCCATATCAAAACAACGCAAGAACATGAGAGCAGCACCAAAGGAATAGCTTTCAAAGCCAAAGAAATTTTCAAGAGCAATTAACTCAAAAGTGATACGATGGAGATACGTCACTGCTAGCACAAAGACTCAACCGTCGAAGAAGAAAAGAGGTAAGAAATTTACTATTAAAAAAGACTGATTACAAGAAAAGAGGTAAGAAATTTACTATTTATAAAAAGACTAATTACAAGAAAAATGTTGTAGGTAAAACATATAGAGAAGAGGAGAAAAAGGAGATTCTATATTGTGAGTGCAAAAAGTCAAGACATATCAAATATGAATGCCCATTTCTCATTAAGAAAATGGAGAAATTTAAGAATAAAAATCCACCATTACTTGCCACTTGGAGTGAGCTAGATGACATATAGAGTGAGTCGGAACCTATGAGTGAAGATGAAGAGGAGGTCAATCTATGTCTCATGGCTACATCTCAGGTAAATGATGAATCTGAAGGTGAACCATTTGAAGGCGATGTTTATGTTGAGATGAAAAGGCTTTTAAAAGCACTAAATAAAGCTAATACTAAAACATTAAAGCTAAATATAGAAAATAAAGCCCTTAACAATAAAAAAGAAGCTCTTAGTCAAACAAATATGTTGTTAGTTGATGAAAATGATATTTTGAAAAATGATAACAAGCTTGGCATGTTAATATTGAGAAAATGAGAAAAGAAACATACACTTAAGGAAGAAGCTAGTGTTTTGAAACTTAGAATAGGTGATCAATCAAATTCAATAACAAATACATTTAACAAATTCAATGAAAGTGATAAAACGTTGAATATGCTTATATCTTCACAAAGATCAAGCAATGAAAAATATGGTTTAAGTTATGAACATGGATCTACATCAAATGCAAATAAGACAACATATTTGTTAAGGGTAAAGAAATAGCTAATACTCAACCGCTATTGAAAAGAAAAATGAGGCAAATATAAATGCAAAACTTGTAAGTTATCCCAAAAGATGTAGCAGAAGGTATTTTGGAAAGAAATATCCATCCAAAGGGTACCACAAAGAAAATTCCACTTGCTATTATAAAAAGTATCCAAGGATGAATAAGTATAATGAGGTAAACAGCAGGTATTGGAATAATTATTCCTATGCATGTTATTCTTGTAATAAACCTGGTCATATAAAAAAAACTGCTATTATAAGGGAAACAAGCTTAATAATCATCAAGCTAATCATATTGATAACACAAGATTGTCTTTCAAAGGACCCAAGCTAGTCTGGTGCTTTTAGTGTAATTTGTTTGTTAGTGATTTCAGGTACCTGAGGCTACGTGCAAATGGATGTGAACTTAATAAGTGAGTGCCTTGAATGGTAAAGAAAAAATGTGACCATCATGAACAAAAGGAATTGTTGATTGTTTAGTATTAATGTTCCAACTTCCTCAAAGGTTTTTCTCTTTATGATCTTAAACAAATTCACTTGAAATATGTTGTTTTGGTTAATATCAAATTAGTTAGTACCATATTAAGGAGAACCATAATTTCTAAAAGAAACTTATAAAGGGAGAGAAGATAAAACAAAATGAATATGATTTTCTTGCATCATTTGATTTAAAGAAAATTCCTTTGGAAAGATAATTAGTTATCCTTTTGAAAAAAAAGGTGAAGAAATGTTTGAAACAAAAATAAGTAAATAAAATAAATGTGCTGAAATTGTTTTTCTTTAATTTTTTTTTTTTTTTTGTTATGTGTATGTTAAAAGTACAAAATTCTGCATTATATGACAAAATTCTACACTATTTTATGCAGCAATGCATCAAAATTCTATCTTTACTAGAATTGTAGTGATAATTCTTCAATTTTCTGCAAGATTCTGTGCAAATTCTGCAACTTTGTGCATTTTCTACAATTTTTTTATAAATTCTACATTACTTCTACAAAAATTTGCATTATTACTTGTATAAATTTTGTTATTCTAAGAAATTTATGCATAAAAATGTTAATATTTAAACTTCTATACATACTTAAAAAGTGTGTTAATCTTTTGAATTAATGAAATTTATACTTGCTCATATCTTTTGAATTTGTATTTTGTTGATAACAAAAAAAAAGGAGAGAATTATTATGTTTAACAAAGGTTTTGTTGTCATAAAAAAGGGAAAGACTGTTAGGTTCTCTTTAAATAAGTTTTGATGATAATAAAAGTATAAGAAGATTGCTAATGAGTTTATCAAGGGTGCAGATTTTTAATGAAGAATATGAAAAATGAATAATATCAAGTTACCCAGAAAGAACTCTAGAGACTATGCTGGAAGAACAGAACAAGTTTAACACAACCCAAAGAGAACTCCAAAGAGTGTTAGTGTATCAAATTAATGATCACGAATCAAGCATAGATTGTTCGCAGCTTTCTTCAAATCAAGTTTTATAGTGTTTTCAGGTCTAGCTTCAAAAGACGAATACATTCGGGTAGTGTATTCATATATTCCACTAAGTTGGATTACAATCCACGGAATTATATCAAGATGAACAATTTTTCATGAGGAATGTTGTAATGTCGTGTTCAACAATTTTGATTAATTGATGCTGCAAATGTTATTATAACGATGTCAACTATCTTATATGTTCATATCAACATTACACACGAGGAATTGAAATTTGGACTAGGTTAATGTTCAAAAAGTTGCAGATAAACATGAGATGAATTGTCTAAATTTCGAAGCTCGAATGAGGCGAAGAAGTC
Organism: Combretum micranthum; assembly: GCA_024138025.1. Taxonomy (NCBI): domain Eukaryota; kingdom Viridiplantae; phylum Streptophyta; class Magnoliopsida; order Myrtales; family Combretaceae; genus Combretum; species Combretum micranthum. Next base: position 205,106 of record JAMXBD010000565.1, read on the forward strand.
TACAACAATTTGAGGCTTGGATGATGAGATGAAGTCTATGATAGTCGAGGCCTGGATGATGTGAAGAATTCTATAATAGTCAAGGCATCGAAGACGAGATGAAGTCTATAACAATCAAGGCCTGAACGACACGAAGAAGTCTATGACAGTTGAGGCTTGAGTGATAAGATGGTAAGTTCAATGTTGAATAGTATTAGTTTAATAGGCTTTGGTGATAAGAAAAGTGTAAAAAGATTACTAATGAGTTTATCAAGTTTGTAAACTTTTCATGAAGAAGATGAAAAATGAATACTATTAGGTTACCCAGAAGGAACTCCAGAGACTATGCTAAAAGAACTGAACAAGTTTCATACAACCTAGAGGGAACTCCACAAAGTGTTAGTATATTAGATTAATGATCATAAATCAAGAACAAATTGTTGACAGCTCTCTTCAAATTAGGTTTTAACATGTTTTCAAGGCCCAACTCCAAAAGATGAATATATTTGGGTAATGTATTCATATGTTCCACTAAGTTTAATTACAATCCATGGGGATTACATCAAGATGAACAAATTTTTATGAGGAATGTTGCAATGCCATGTTCAATAATTTTGATTAATTGATGCTAAAAATATTATATAGGTATTATATGAATATGTCAATTGTTCATATGTTTAGATCAACATTATACGTAGGGATTTGAAATTTAGACAAAGTTAATGTTCAAAAAGTCGCAAATAAACACAAGATGAACTGTCCAAATTTCAAGGCCTGGATGATGCGAAGAAGTCTATGATAGTCAAGGCCTGGACAACACGAAGAAGTATATAACAGTTGACGCCTGGACAACGAGATGAAGTCTATAACAATTGAGGCCTGGATGATCTTTTATAGGATAAATGAATGATAAATATCAAGTATTTTAGGATATATTTCAGGCGGATTTTGAGGATAAATATCAAGCAATGAGCATCAGTTTATTATAATCTTATTCAAGTATACAACGTCATTTATTTTCAAATTCATTTCAAGATATCATTCAAAAAGATACTCAAGATATCAACCCGTGACAAAAAAGAAAAAGCTTTTCCACAACCTGCAACAAATTTTTGAGACGTTGAAGATCATATGTGATATCCTTAAGCCTCCTTTAATATATATGTGTGTGTGTGTGTGTGTGTGTGTGTGTGTGTGTGTGTTATATATATTATGAGACAAGAAAAAAAGGAACATATATATGCTACAATAAGAAATCAACTCTCTCTCTCTCGAATTCTTTGAACTGATTTGTGTACTCAATTTCTTTGTTACAACTTTATTGCTTTTGCTCATTTCTTTGATAACATAAGGAACTTGTTGTACAAGATTAGGCTCTATAGTATCAACTTTAGTTTGAGTAAAGCTGTGAGAATCGAGTAGAGTAAATTGTACTATCTTGTAAATTGTTTTCATTGGATATAGTGAAACATGCCCGTGTGGATTACAGGATCCTTGGCTTGGAGCTAAAAGAATGGACCGATGCACAAGGCAGAACCAGTATATATTGCTAACTAAGCTCTTCCCTACTCTTTTAATTTCCAACAAATTTTACTTCATTTGCTTGCTTAACTTATTCTCTCGTTTCCAAACAAAGGGGACCCCGTAATTTATATTGGTATGTTCCACTATATCTAATGAAACAATTTATAAGATAGTACAATTCACTCTGTTCGATTCCCATAGCTTTCCTCAAGCTAAAATCGATACTACAGAGCTTAATCTTGCAAACTAACAAGCTAGAAGGCTATAATAAGTTCCTTCCATCAATAAAGAAATGAGCAAAAGCAATAAAGTTGCAATAAAGAAATTGAGTGCACAAATCAGTTAAAAGAATTCGAGTGAGAGAGAGTCGAGTTCTTGTTGCAGCGTATATTTGTTCTTTTTTTTTTCTCTATCCCTTAATATATATATATATATATATATATATTACAGGAGGCTTCGGGATATCGTATTTGATCTTCAACATCTCAAAAATTTGTTGCAGGTTGTGGATAAGCTTTTCTTTGTTTTTCATAAGTTGATATCTTCAGTATCTTTCTGAATGATATCTTGAAATGAATTTGAAAATGAATGACGTTATATACTTGGATAAGATCATAATAAACCGATGCTCATTGCTTGATATTTATCTTTAAAATCCACCTAACATATATCCTCAAATACTTTATATTTATCTTTAATTTATCCTGTAGAAGATCATCCAAGCCTTGACTGTTATGTACTTCATCTCGCCTTCCAGGCCTCAACCGTCATTAAATTCTTCGCGTCGTTCAGGCCTCAACTATTATAGACTTCATCTCGTTATCCAAGCTTCGACTATCATGGACTTCTTCACGTCATCCAAGCCTTGACTATTATAGACTTCTTCGCTTCTATTAAAGAGTGTGTGTGTGTATAGATATGACGAGATAGAAAAAAATAACATATATACTACAACAACTCAACTCTCTCTCACCTGAATTTTTTGAACTGATTTATGCACTCAATTTCTTTGTAGCAACTTTATTGTTTTTGCTTATTTCTTTATTGATAAAAAGAACTCGTTGTAGCCTTCTAGGTTGTTAGTTTACAAGATTAGGCTTTGTAGTATCGACTTTAGCTTGAAGAAAGTTGTGAGAATCGAGTAGAGTAAATTATACTATATTGTAAATTGTTTTCATTGGATATAATGCAACATACCCGTAGAAAGATACACAAGGTAGAACCATTATATATTGCTGACATAGCTATTCTTTTAATTTCCTACAAATTTTATTTCATTTGTTTGCTTAACTTATTCTCACGATTCCAAACAAAGGGGGTTTCAAATTTTAAAAGGCTAATATTCAAGTTCTCATTTATAATCAATTCATGATTCCAAGCAAAAGGGGTTTCAAATTTTAGAAGGCTAATATTCAAGTTCTTATTTATAATCAATTCAATCCCTCTTCTTGATTATCACGTAGCCAAAAGATAAGGAAAAAAATATGAGGAAGATAAATACATAGATGATATAATTCTTTTTATTTTTATTGCAATTGGCCTTGTGAAAAGACATGTCATCAGGGCATGCCACCTTTCTCAGATTTTCTCACATTCTAAACAAGAACTATATCAACAACCATAACAGCAAACAAACAAAACCACTATCGAAACAATGAACTCTTACTTATATCGCTTAGGATGCATGAAACATTTTAGCCCCTTGACAAATTCTCCCAGGAAACCAATTAACATTTTAGCCTCAACAATATGCTGGCGGGCTATGTATAATGTATTCACTTTACAGATGGTGAAAAGAATTGTATATTTTTTTGTCACACCACAAAAGCCTGAGTGCAGCAACTTTGCCGTAAACTCGCATTCTCGATACACAAATCTCCAAAAATCTCCGAATTCAACAAATTCTACTAAATAATTTGCAAAGTGATTTATACAGACATAAGCATTAGAGAACCATAGCTAATGCTGCAAAGGCATTATATATATCAGAATGGCCACACACATGAGCATTAGAGGAACAAAGGGCAGCCTTACTCCACCAAAAGAGAGAGAGAGTGAAAGATGAGGCTCTAAGTAAAATTATTTATAACATTCTAATCAAAGGGATGTGTGAGGCACAAGCTCGGTAAGATAAAAGATATATTTAAGGGAAAAATAGGCATGAAATCTATGCCTAATATATGCAAATTTAACAAACTGATGAAAGCACATTACAATTTAGGCAATCTACAGAAAGTCCCCAAAAAGATGTCTATGGAAGATGCGAAAACCATATCTGCATATTTATGTGAATGTTGGAAAACTAACAAAGCTGAGTTTCATATTTAATACAAGATACTAATCATGGGTCACCACAGGGAAGTTGCTTTTGAAGCCAGACATGACATCCTGGTATTAAAGAGATTTTATACCAGATTTTGAGTCCGTGCCTATCGCAGGAGGATAATTCCCCTTCTTGCCCACAAATATCTATAGAAGATGCTAAAGCTAAAGAGCCCCACCATCCTAGATCATTGACATATCATTTAACATTAGCTGAACTACTAAAGAAAGATTTTACCCCTTGAATCAATCCGCCTAGTGATGTTGATGTCAGAGAAATACTTTAAACAAAATATCAACCTTTCAACAGAAACAGTAAGCTGCTATTTGTTCATGACGAGAGGCAAAGCATTTGAGATAGCTCGATTGCCCTATAAGAATTAACTAAATTCTTTCATCAAAAAGGCTGTAGAAGCGCATGGGATGTTGCAAATCAACTATGAGAAAGATCCGAAGATTAACATTGAGATATGCAGCATTGTTATAACAGATCTTAGTAAAAAGAAAATCTCAGAAGCCATTGGTTTGTGGCACAAGGTGGGGGAGAAAGAAGATTATCAAAACTTAGGTTTGGTAAAAACAAGAGCTACTTCACTGACTGAGGGCAGAGAAAAGAAAGCTAACTACATCTCTAAATTCCACAGCAGAGTTATATAGCTAAGTTAGGAAAACAAAGAAGATCCAGGCATCAGAAGTACGACAATGTTTGATCAAGAACTTGAAATGATTTACGATTATAATCAACCATCATCCTCTGGATTAAAGTAATATAAAATTAAAATGGATAACTGTAGTGAATGGTGTTCATTTGAGTAAATGCCACATTCCCAATCTCTTCTCTGGAGACATCCAATGAATATATTAGCAAAAACCCGGCACTCTACACGGTATAATATGCGCAAATCAAGATATGATCCCAAGTTCAACTCAAAAATCCACTTCCTGCTAGTAAATTTGAGCACGAAAATCCATTGATATCATCCCAGAATCCATACAATATCCGAAAATCCACCATTACAATAACAATAACACAACAAATATGAAATCAATCAGCTTCTGATTTTATTTAAAAAAATAAGCTCCATTTTTTTTTTTACCTAGTTGATCCAGACCTCCTCATATAGCTCCACGGAAATTTCGCACCACCGCTATTATCCTCTCTCCGATTCTCGTCCCTACCCCGTGCCCTAGCCCTAATTCTCTCTCTCTCACCATCACCCTGAAGCCAATGCTTCTTCTCTTCCCCTTCCTCGACAATACTCGACTTCTCTCCTTTATTTCCACTTCCCATATTCTTCTTCTCCTCTTCGATAACTCTAATCGGGAACCAATCAGGTGACACACTCAACGGATTTTTCAACGTCACGTAAGCTTTTTTATAATCGGGTTTTGCTATCAATAAACCTCCTCTTTTCTTCTTCTTTCCTTCCATGTTCAGCGTACGTACCTTGGAGACTTCGAAACCGTAGAGAGACTCCAGAACGCGCTTGATCTCGATCTTGGAAGCTGACGGGATGGTCTTTAGGGCGATTTCGGTTATGTTTGTGAAGGAAGAAGGCATCAGGAGCTTGATTGGGAGGTTCGCGAAGTTCACTACTCGTCTTCCTAATCTGCTTCCCATCTTTTTAATTCCTAGGATTTAGGCTTTTGATTCCTATGAAATGTGAAATGTGTGGAATGAAGTTAGGGTTGGGGTTTAGGGTTTAGGGTTTCAAAATGTCTGCACAGTGGATTCTGTACAAGATGGAAAACAAGCCGAGTATGGACAAAAACCAGATCGAGCTTTTGGGCCGTCGAGCCGACCGGTTTTTTCAAGACCGGAATCCAAATAGATATAAATATTAAAATAAATCTGAAATTACATGTCTATTTTTTAAATTTCTTAATATAATTAATTAGATGAAATCCGCTTATTTGTATGTATCGATTTATAATAGTTACTTATAAAAGTTAAAATTTTTTAGCCAAATATAAAAATTAGAAATTATTAAAGAGAATAATGATTATCTCAATTAATATATTAATAATATATTCTTATAATTCACTATATATGTGGGATAATAGGTGCATCATTTGTATTAATTATACAATAATTGTAACTATTCTAAAAATTATATAAAAAATAAAATTAACAATGAATAGGTATATTAAAAAAACTTAGCAATAAAGAGGTACAATAGTATTAAAAAATAGAGCTATGTAATTATTTTGGAAATTGTATTAAAAAACAAATATAAAATTGTTGATATTGACTATCAGCCCTTTATAAATTTAATATATTTAATTAGATAAAACCCACATTATATGTGAATATTGATTTAAAATAGCAAATGATACTTTAAATCATATAACTATAATAAAATGTACGATTAACCAACATTTATTGAATTTGAAAAAGTATCAAAAGAAATGATTCGATTCTCTTATTTTTCTTTCTTGAATGAAGAAATCCGTGAATTAGGATCCTAATGCTTAAAAATACAAATGGTCCAATGGGAGCAATAATTTCCAGAAACACTTTTTGTCCACAGAGTGATTATGATTAACCAATATTTATCGAATTTGAAAAAGTATCAAAAGAAATGATTCAATCCTCTTATTTTTCTTTCTTGAATGGAGAAATCCGTGAATTAGGATCCTAATGCTTAAAAATACAAATGGTCCAATGGGAGCAATAATTTCCAGAAACACTTTTTGTCCGCAGAGTGATTATGAAGAAAAAACGATCAATTCGTATTCACATTTTATTTGCAAAAACTAGAAATTTCTTAGAGCAATGACTATCTCTATTAATATATTAATAAGATATACTTATAAATTATTATAAATGTGGGACGACAAAACATATATTTCAAACCTTCCGGCTGTGAAAGGTAGTATATATTTTATATATATAAATTTGGAAGTATTTATCATTTGTAAAATTTTATAAGCAATATATTAAATATTAATTTTGGCTTAATTAATATCTCGGCCTTCCATATAAAAGATATAGTTGCAAGTGCATTTGCTTTCATCTATTTTTAATCATTTTAATATCTTTTTTTTTAATATATTTATCAAGAAACATGCAAAACATACATTTTTTATTCATAAACAGATTAGATACATATAAGATACAGATAAAATATATATACAAATCAAATACAGATGAGATAAAACAATCCAAGCATACCCTTAAAATTTTAGCTCATATTTCATCAAGTCTAAGCAATAAAGTCTATTGAATCCTGTTCTATTATAAATATTATATACTATAGAACATGACCTGAATCAAAGATTTAGAATTTCTTCTAGAGCATAGAGTACAATTTGCTCAAAATATATATGCATGGATTCTATTTGTATTTTATAGTGTTCTTTGTAACTTTTCTAATGTGCGAAGAAGTTAGCCTATCATTCTTCACCTATAATACCAATTAAAAGTACGATTATACTTGAAAAATGTAAAGAACAAAATCAACTTTACTTATTGTTTTTAGACCAACGTTTAGTCAAGCATTTAAGCTAATATCATATCTCTAATTTAACTTAGTACTTTTATTCATATATATAAATATATATAAATATATATATTATTTTCTTACTCTTGTGTGTCCTTTTAATTCATTCACAACGTTCATTAGTTAAATTAGAAAGTGTAAATTTTTCCATTTAAGTGTCATGATTTGAGTATGCATGGTTAAAAACATTTTAAAATAGACTTTTATAAGTTTTAGATAGTTGAAAAGGTCGATTATATTATATTTATAAAGTAGGAGTCTAGTACATTTTTCAATATCTCTAGCTTTTAGCTTATAATGCAACTTGTAATTATTTGCTTACCGATTGATTCCAATCATTTTGCCATTTTAATACAGTTTGTTATATGCATAGTGAGTTCTTAATTTGGCCATTCAAATGCATCTATGAAGTATCTCCTTATCATTTTTTGATGGCACTAATCCTTATGGTGTTCTAATCATTCGATTCGTATTCAACTACTAGTAAAATATGGATGTTAAACCATTCAACTTTAGCTAATTTGCACAATCATCTTAACCAGGATTCTTAGAAACACAAGCTTTCGATGCTAGTTTTTGAATTAGGATTGCAACCCCCTATTTCTCTCCCTTTCTTTCGGACCATCATGCTATCGTCTACAAGCTTCTTAGCAAGGAAATCCATGGAATAACGCCTTTTAGATTCTTTCCACTTATGAGTTCACGAAGTGCATTTTCTTAATGTAGCTAGAAAGGCTAATCAACTTCATCTACCTATCAACAGCCACCATATTTGCCTCGCACCAACATCAATATCAACTATTAAAGTTACTATGTACTTAACAAACAATTAGAGCCTATTTGGAACATCAGATTTTTATCTATATCGAATTTGTATTGATTTAGTACCAGTTTGGTATTAATTTGGTTTGATCAGTTTATGAGTAAAATTGTTGATTTTTCATCGGTATCATATCTATATCAGTTTAGTATCTATTCGACACTGAAACGATACCAAAACGATACCAGAACGACAAACCAAACAAGCTCATCTATCAAACATTAATGTTCCAGATACATTTTTCATGAAACAAACACTTTGTTCTTGCTTTTCCCTTCGCCATTTGCCCTCTTCACTAACCAGCCACCCACACACGGTTATAACCAAAAAGATTTTGATAAAGTAGAAATGAACCATGGTTGCATATATAGAATGACATGAGATAAAGAAGGAAACCAAACTGAATGTCACATAGACTCCAATGATGCGAGAGGTGACCACGCAAAGCAGCCAGTTGGAGTGGTCCTGGATCACCTAGTTCTATTTCACAAAAGCAAGTATGAAGATTCTTCTCTAGAATCATAACGAACATCTTCATATAGCAAGAATAACGAATTCCATATGTTTTAAATTTCCCATTAAGTATAAATGCCAGCTTTGTTACTGACCACTGTTATCACGTCGCTGTGAAGAAAATGCATACCCCTCACAGGGCTATGCCCATGCAGCCTCCATACGCATCTGTCCAAGCATGAGCGATCCTGTGATGGCATGACAATCTTGCCTGACTCATGTGCTACTGCTGGTTCATCATTTAGCATGGATGGGTTGCCAGAACTCTCATAACTTACTTCTTAAACTGGAATTAGGAAGTTTTCCTTCTTTAACTTGTTGAGTTAAGCTCTTCAACATCTCATTCTCTGACACAAATTTTGCAAATTGAGACCCCTTCCCCTCTTTTTGGAATTTTCAAGTAAGGACTCTGGCAAATTGGGCAAATGGGGACCAGGCTTTGGAGTTAATGGTGGCATTAGCTCCCAGATAGATGAAAGCTCTTTGTGCGGCTGGTCAAGATTGTGCAAGAGAGAGAGATTTTGCATATCTGTTTAGCAGAGGGAAAACAAGTTAGAACCATAATTATTCCCCAAACAAACATACACACAGCAGAAGAAGAAGAAGAAGAAGAAGAAGAGTTCTTAGAACCAACAGGATGTTGATCTGCTGAGAACTAACTCAGTGATGTACATCCTTTTCTTAGAAAATCTTGGGGCAGCAGGAGAATTACAATTTTCAGAGGAGTTTGGACTTCCCAGAACATTTAAAAATATTTCTGGAAGCTGGGAAAAGAAGAGTGCCAGGAAAAAACAACTGTAATTCTTTTTTTCCAACTATATTTAAAATTTAAAATCTACAATCCCAGGTGTTACAAATTTAAGAAATTATTCACTTCAAAATATGCTTTCTGAAAACATTCAAACATTTGGAAACGCAATGTGAATGACTACCAACATGTCTGCTTTACAACCTAGTTCCAAGTAGAATTTCTAAAACATAAAATGCTGCTGTTATTGAGGAAACAGAAAATGCTGCATTGACATTGCCAAAAGAGAGAGATAGAGAGGAAAAAATAAAAAAAGCTGTTTTATTATAAAGCATAGAGAGTAACAGAAAGTACTATGTAAAATTTCATCTTTTTGGCACGCATCATTAACTGCATTGAAGGGCTAAGGGGCACACATATTATGCTTTAAACAAAATAGTTAGAATCGGATACCTCTTGCATACTCAAAAATTGGTGACAGAGCAGCACAGGGGATGCTGAAGTTTAGGTGTGGTATGACTGTTCCACCACCATGCCTCGCATTGCTTTTGAATGGAACCAAATTGTTGTTAGACACAGAAGTCGCCACCGTTGTGCAGGAAAACAATAGAAAAATATCGTATGTCCTGCTCTAATTCTAGTCCATTTAAACAAGAAGGAAAATCTATGGTACAGTCAAATTTTGGCAAAGAACTAAAATTATTCCAAATGCAACCAAACATCTCAGAAAGTTTGTTAAAAGCACACACAAAAAACACGACACAAGGCTTGTTTTGACTAAGTAGCATTTGCTGTATGGATCATGCTTCATCATTGAATACATCAGAAATTATATTCACTTCATATCCATATAAATCATATCAACGTTTATCCTTTGTCTTCACTTCTCTTTTAGTCTCCCTTGCCCTCTTTTATCAACACATGATTTTTATTAATTATCAGGAAGAATTCTATCTAAATTCTATACGAGACAAGATGCCTACTTCATATCATAATGCTATCTATAGCCCACTTCTCTTTTTGTGACCGTCTATAATGCTTGCCTTCCTACAATCAAATACATCTTCCTGATCCTGACTAGCCAACAATCTGCAGGACTGGTGGAGATATCCAAAACAATTCATGACAAAATTTTCTTCCAACATTGATTTTCTTCGTTACATCTAATTATTTTTTGTCTTAAATTGTACAGCTATATTCACTGAATATTTTGATCCACAAATCAGCACAAGCTCTATAGAGGTTTCACAAATTTGGACAACTCTAGATATGGCATAATCGAAGTTGATTATCCATACGTGAGGTAGCTAGATGCGACAATCAACAGCCTAATGTGCTCAGAAAACAAAACTGACTGCCCATGTCTAACCACCTCAACAGAACCAGTGGCAGACCAGCGGCTAGACCGCTGCAATTCCATTCCATCAAGTTCTTTTCTTTATCTTTTATTTTCTGTATTTTATAGGATAGGATAAAAGAATGGTGGAGCCCATTCATCTTTGGAATGTGAAATCGTTTGCTCATTTAACTTTCCAAGCTTCCTGGAATTTGGATCAACGGATGTTTGGAGTTAACAAAAGAAATGAAACTACAATAAGGAGAGAGACCTTTTCAAGAGGAATTACACTGCCATAAAAATTCCAAAAGGAACATGAAAGCATGTGATGCCTTGCACTTTCTGTACCTTGTAATAAGTCCAATCATGCAGCCATCACTATTGATGACCAAACCACCACTAGCACCAGGATGAACTGCAGCTGTTGTTTCAAGCATAGCTGGATATTCCTTTTGCACATCCTGTTCCATCTGAGATGAATTGGAGCTCAAAGACTTGGCTTTGACAATTTTTGCCACCACACCACTAAAGACAGATGGGAAGAAGCCTGAGTAACATTTGTAACAGATGAAAATCAGCTTTGTGAAGAAAATGAAAGAGAAGTGAGCTTTCAAAGGTATAATATCTCTTCCATATGATCAAATAGGAATCAAAAAGTTCCCAACTCTACAATAAGGAAAACAAGTCCACAAGAATTGAGAATGTGCATAACTTAATATAAACACATCATACCAAGTGAATCCATATCTTGATTTCATCTAAACAGCTTTACGCAACCACTTTGCTCTCCTTCACACTTGGCAAACAATTTCTTTGAAAAAAAAAAAATGAAGATCTACTCTTCAAAATGGCAGGTCAGATCTAAAAACAGATTTTCGAAAGATATCAATGCCTCTGCCAACCATTTCATGAGCACATACCAAGCTCAATGGACAACATAATCAACCAAAAGAAATCATCCAATGGACTGCATGCATACTGACCAACAGGAGCCTAAATTTTCAAGATGCTTTGAGACAAAAACAAGAAGTCTAGGCACAGTTGAAAGTCTTACCACATCTTGGTCCAAATAATCCATGTCCAATAACATACGCTTGTGACCCTAGGGATGGGGATGTAAAATCTGGAACAATAGAAGTCAACTGTCTTGTAACATTCAGGAGCTGCAGTAAAGCAACATCCAGAGGCCCTTTACTAATAAAAACAACCTTAGCATCATACCAAGTCCAAGGTTCCACATGATCAAGGCGAACACGTATACTTCTATATCCATTGTAATATGAAGTTGAAGAACTCGCCAATTTCTCCACTACAAGAGTACTAGTATCGTCATTTGCACTTTGGTGGGTAGGAGATATGGAATTCTCCAACGAAGAGAACAATAATCCTGACACCATGCCATTTTCATTACCACTGAGAGACGCCTTCCTAAATCTCCAGGGTTCCAGCAAGTGAGCATTCGTCAATATAAGACCTTGGTCATTGATCACAATACCAGACGCCCATACACCGGCATCAGCAGTGATGAGACAAACAGAAGACATTGCCTTATCAATTTTAGATGAAGGAATGCAAAAAGGCTCTTCAACCCCATAATTGATGGGCTCATCTGTTTTAGAACTGTAAAAAGAGAATGCCTTCATTGATTGTGAGTTTCCCAGGATCCTACGAACCTCCATTCTACCTTCTTTAGGTTCCTTTTGAAGTAAATGTCCGCAAGAAGTCGCAATGGCTTCCCATGGAATCAATAGCTGTAATCCAGATTACAGTTCTGCATTATACATTACCCACAAGACAATGCAAAAAAACTTCTGAAAAAACAATAGATCTGTACCTGAACTTCTGCGCCACTACTCTTCTGTCTTAAAGGTTTGATCAGAATACCAACAAGATCTGCTTGCTCACCAAAAACTGGACCACCTTCCATGCCTACAGAAAAGAAAGGAGTACTTGGTCCGACTATAAAGGTAAATTATGGTTTATTCTTGAGAAACATATGCATACCAGGAAGGCACCGAATATCGGCAATCAACAATGATCTCTTAGAAGAACCGGGTGGATAGCAATTGGCAATTGATCCCACAGAGATACTGTTCAAGTAGCCAACAAAGTGAACCTATTAAAGCATGAAATTTCAAAAATCATCAATGCCATACAATATGAACGCCGATTTTTGAAAACCATAGGTAGAAGCTATATTGGTCTATCCATTTTGTGCAAAGATGTACACAAATAAGTAGTTTCAATGAGCAAGATATAATCAGAGGACATGGATCAGTAGCCTCTATTCAATTAAACAAATGCAATGTCAAAACCCATGGAGGTAAGTGATGTTTATTGATTTGTATTGCCTAAAAATTCAAATTTGATTACAGCATTCTCTTCGTCCTCCATTAATATGAATTACCTGTTAAAGAAGTGGACAGGTGAAAGGATGCCAAAAGGAGAACCCACAGCCAGGAGAAAATCTCCTCTTTTAGGAGGCGGTGCACCAGCTATCATTGACAAATTCTAAGATAGAAACACAAGTCATTCTAATATACATACACCAATACAAAGTCTTATTAATATAAATTTCACTACCTTGTGTAACAGGGAAACCCCAAGAATGGCAAGTTTAGTGCATGACTTGGCCATAACACTTGGATTAGCAGATTCTTCAATTGCAACATTACGTTGGTTCTGCAAAAGGCACATACTAATATTAGGAAAAATATTCAAAACTAGAAAAGGAGCTATTGTGAGGCCACTTTATATGCAATCACACAATGGACATGTTTGATTACAAGTTATGGATGGTCTTTGACTTTCCAAATGGGTTTCCAATAAAAGAACTGAAAAAGTCTCTGGGTAGTGAATTCAAAGATTGAGCTAAAGCAGCCATCATAGCCCCAAAAAACTGAAAACATGCTAAACTGGACACTGGATGGATTCCAGCAAACTTGAAATGGTGGTGGTACTTGAATTATCCCAATTTTTTAACGCCATCATTGCAATTGTAGTAAAAATGGTTTATAATGAAGGATGTGAATTCTTCAGAAGCAGAAAAGCTTCAGGTCATCACCATCTATTTTTTGATTGATTTTGTCTTTTTTTTTTTTTGGTTGGGGTGAAGGTCACACTCAATATACTTTGAAAAATATCAATGAAAACAATTTCATAAATTTTTTAAAGATTATTTAATTTATGTGCAATGCTGAAATTGCTAAATCGAAACCTGTTCCCAATAAAACCCATTAGAGGCTTAGCACTGCTTGCCTGAGAAGCCAAGGACCAACCAGTCTCCCAACCATGTTCCACAGACCCTGAAGCTTCAATCAAGGACTGGAGAGCAGTGGAAGAGGTAGATACATCAACCTGCATCGTTAGATCTACAATTAAATTGCTAGCAATTTCTTAAGTAATCATATTTCTGGAAATAAGCAACCTAAGAAATAGCAAACAAGCTCTTGCCAGAGTACAAAACCAGCAACTTTTTTGTGAAATTCCTCATTAACAAACACAGCAGCAGAACTGATTATTATGCAGAAATTAAATCTTTCAGAAATATTACAAAGATAAGTACAATTGAAATAATATCACATTGTACCCACATCTTAACTTCTATTAAAAGAAACCAAGTTGCTTCTAGCAGTTACATAATCAAGTTATCATCTTAGAAAAGAAGAGATAATGTATTCACTTTACATAGGAAACTTTTCCTTTTTATTTGTTTTAAAATAAAAGAGTAGAAAGAACAATAGTTTGCACATAAGTCTCCATAACTCTTCATGCACTTGAGTAAGAAGCAAAACTAAATTACAGGTTTCAAAGAAGCAAAGCTACAATTTTTCTCACCAATGATAACAGTTTCGCAGGAAATTGACGAGGAGCTCCTATGTCTGACTCCTTGGGTGGCTTTTCCACATTCTCACTGCACTGCAAAATCACCACACATAAGAGACTATAACACCTGAATACAGGCCTAAAATCAGCCGAATAGATTCCTACCCCCCCAATCGTAATGTCAATTTGAGCACCAGGAATCAACTGAGGTACTCCCTGCCGCAAAAAATCAACAAAGTAAAATCTATAAACAACCATTAACCAATTATGTCTAAAGAACTACACAACAAAAGCGTATAGAAAGTATTTTTCGACCTCCACTTCTTCAACTCTATGACGCAATGGCAAAAAAGGTTCGATAACCGATGCAACAGTAACAACCAATCCTGAAAACGAACCATTTTCACCAAAGGCCTGCTCAGCCACCTGTGAATCATATAGGGAATTAGGCAATATTAGTCCAGAAGCTGATAGTGTTGTTTTGCCAGACCTACAAATAAGAAAGCAACCAGTTAGACGTGAACTTATTGAATCCATAGAAGAAGCCAAAAAGGCAAAAAAGGAAATATATGCTATTGAGGAGCTTTAATTTCTAGGCTAGAATCTACATTACGTATAACAGGGAAAAAAAAAACACCAGGAAAATATATTTAAGAAGAAACTAAATTTGCAATACTTAAGAAAATATGTTTTAACGATGCACAGATTAGATTTGACTGCATAGAATAGATTAGATCAGATCATAACAGAGCATATACAAAAGGATTGCTACTTCTAATTTAAGAACTAAACATGGAAAGACTAAAGCTCAATATTATTCTTATGAAGAGCAAGATTAAAATGTGTAATTTATATCGAAAGCTATCAACTTTTAAGGTTAAGTTAGCGTTGTAAGCAGTTAAAAACATGACCCACATGCTGCATCTAATAATAGGCGTAGCCCGTTGCACCAAAGTGCCGTTGTATCTGTTTTCAACTCAAACTAGTAATTGGACAGACATCATTAAACAGCAGCAGATCAATGCTCTTTTCATTTAATCCCAATGCGAGTCCAGGTCTTGGGCGTCAAAACAAGTACAAGTTTTCAGTCTCCACAAACTTATTTCAAGGTGAAACTTAAAAAAGGGTGCATTAAGAAAGCAAGAAACCGATATAAACACAAAAAGTGAAGCAAAATTATCACTTACTGGTATTGATGGAATGCGTGTTTTCTCATCTTAACACCCTTTGGATCCTGAAATTCATCGTTACAAATTTCCAATTACCCAATTAAAATTTTCAAAAGAAGGAAAAAAAAAAAAAGGAAATTGCATAAGTTTCTATATCTCAAATTACAATAAACATCAAAATTAAAACAGCTTACACACTAAAGTTCAGGAATTTAATAAAATTCTGCAGGTAGAGTGGTTAGAGAGAGGCTTACAGGGCCATGGACACGGACCATAACGCCATGTTTCGGGCAACATCAACGATTCCAGCCAAACCCATGTCCAGAAACCTTAGTTTTAGTTCAGAGGATTCAAATTCCGATGGCTGGCTTGCTTGATTGATTAGTATAGTTTCTGATCCTGGATTTTTTTTTTCTTTTTTTAAGGTGAATTGCATCAACACCACCTTATCATATTTCGCGTTCAATGGATTATCATCATGCCATTTAATGTAACTGTTTAATACAACTATATGTTATAGCTTTCCTTCAAAAAAATATTTTTCTATTAAAACACTAACGAGGATATTTTTTTCTTTAATAACATAGATATTATTTTTTATAGACATAAAAATGATTCCATTGTTTTAATTAAATTTTCGAATAAAAACGCTTAGTTTGTATACCTAGATGATCAGAATTACATAGTCAAAATACGGATAATTACAAACGGTGAATAGCAACTCCTAATTTTTTGAATTTAGCATTAATAAATTGGCAAACATTGTTTAAAATCGAAAATAACTCTTTTAAACTTTTATTTTATTAAAAAAACAGAAAACTAACTTATTAAAATGTGTTGGACACTCTTTAAACTTTGATGTTGTGAGGTTTTCTTAAACAAAATTAAGTGTTCTTTATCTTTTCAATTAGGGGTGTACAAAAACCGAAAACCGAGAAAGAAACCGAACCAAAACCGTAAAACCAATCCGAAAAATATGGTTAACCAGTCCATTGGTTTCGGTTTAGGATTATGGTTTTTTTTTTTTTCGGTTTTCGGTTTCGGTTTCGGTTTGTAACCACAAAAAACCGATGGTTAATGGTTAACCGTTTCAGTATTTATAAATATATTATATATATAATTTACATATAAATAATTATTTTATATTTATACATATGATTTTCATATACATATAATTTACCTATGTTAATATTCCTTGAATTTCGATTAAAATACTATTATCTTATGATTAATGGAGTTAATTTGGTAATTGATTTAGTTTGATTTTATTGATAATGATACATTCAAAGGTTCATTTTTCCCCTTTTCCTTAATTTCATTTTCTTTTTTTTAGCTCTAGTAATATATATAATAGTTTAAAGAAAAACTTTATGATAAAGGCTAAAAAAGGTTTTTGAAAATATCAATTTGATTTGTTGAAACCATTACATTAAATGGTTAAAAACCGAAAACCGAATAAATTAACCGAATAAAACGGTTAACCGTTAAGGCGGTTAACCGTTTATAATGGACCGGTTAAGGATCGGGATATTTAAAAACTGATAATTACGATTAGGTTCAAAAAATAAGGTCACGGACCGGTTAACCGGTCCATGAACACCCCTATTTTCAATTATCAAAATTTAAATAGATTATTTGTAACATTTGAAAGTTGAAGAAAAAAAAAATATATATATATATAAATAAATCAGAGTTTAGGAAGTTATTGCAATTTTATCAAAATATTTTCTCTAGAGGAAAAGTTGCTTAGTGGATTCAAAGGTAAAATAGTAGTAGTAGCACTAGTATAATAATTCTTGTAAAAATTAAAAGAGGTTGTTTTGTGTATAGATTTTTAAAGAGAAAATTATAAAATATGACTTATGTTTTATAGGAAAATGAAATTAATATTATTAATTTAAAAATTATAAAAATGTCAATAAGATGAAAATAATTTCAATTTTAAGTAATTGACCTCATCTCTTCAAAAGACGAGATTATAAGTAGCTGACTTCACATTTTCAAGAGAAAAGGTTACATACGATACAATAACATCGTTTCTTCAAGAGACAAAGTCAATGTATCTGCAATAACTTTGTCTCTTGAAAAGACAAGTTTGACACAACTGCTTTTTCATTTCAAATCCTTAATACAACATTTCATTTATACAATATTTACCTGTCAGAATCATTTACAATCACCTATATCCACCACCAAAAAACAACAATATCAAACTAAAAAAATTCAACCAAAACATCATTCCCACATCAACTCCTCCACCAACAACATAGTAAAAAAAAATAATGAAACACAATATAAGAAATGTTTGCACTATTGTTCAAGTGATTACATCAAAAGTATATACATAATACAAACAACCATCATAAAACATAAACATAAAAAATGGTAATGTCTACTGTTATCTTCTCCGCTTGCCCCTTCTTTACTGAACAAATGGATGCATTTTTTAGGCCTAGGCTAATTTGGATGCTGTTAGAGATGCTTTATAGATAGATCAACCTAAGTAAGTGTGCCATCTTCATCTCCACCACGTGGGATATGCTAGTAAAATAAGATGGGATCTAGATCCACCAAAATGAGGCATTCCCCCATATCATCTGGTGGTGCCAAACCCCTCTTCTATGGAGCTGGGGAGGTATGAACCGCTACACCTAAGCATATGCTAAAGGCATTATATGATTTACCACATCTACTACCACTGTAATAAGGAGTTCATGCTTGCATTTACCATATAAAAAGGTACTATCAATTGTAATCATGGGCCTGTAAAGCCTTAACAATTAGTACTTACTACACAAATGACAAGCATATCTAAGTACATTTGACTGTTTATTAACAACATACCTGTAGTGTTGAAATGCTTTAATGCAAGGTCTAAATGCTTAGAAAAGTTTTTCAAGGAAGATGTGCCTTGCAGTGTCAGATTCCACAGTTATCCACTTCACCTATGTTCTTGGATTTAGCTCATGAATGGCATTTAATAGATGTGGGAGCTTTGCATATAAATCCTCACACCTGTTATACACCTGCTCAATAGCCTTATGCTTCCCCTCACGAATTCTCTTGAGATGGAACCCATACCCAAACTCCTTTAAGATGGTTGTTTGGAGATCCTTCTCTCACTTGGACATGTTGGTGGAGTTTAACTAGGAATGATCTTGTTCAATGATTTCATCTAAACATGTGTGAGGCCGCTCATATTTGATCATGTAAAACCACCTCTTATGTTTTTTTATATTACACTCTAAGTCTCCACTTACAAACCGCTATAGTGGGTATCAATACATTTAACTAGCCATGACCTTGGGTCTGAGTCTATTGCATCGAAGCTGTAATGATTCGATATATGCCTCATTTTAACTGCACATATAAGATGATCTTTACTCTTGAACCACAATCCAACCTTGAATTCATCACTAAAGCTTCAATTTTGAGAACTCATTTATTTTCATCATCAAATGCAATATAGCTACTACCCTTACTTGCTATGAAAAATGGCTAGCTCTGAGCTACTTACTGCATCAACATTTGGAGGAGCTATAAAATGGTGCTAGTTATTACTCCTATGTGGAATATAGGAATTAGTAATTTGCTGAG
The DNA here is from genome assembly GCA_024138025.1 of Combretum micranthum. Classification (NCBI taxonomy): domain Eukaryota; kingdom Viridiplantae; phylum Streptophyta; class Magnoliopsida; order Myrtales; family Combretaceae; genus Combretum; species Combretum micranthum. The sequence continues at coordinate 224,442 of JAMXBD010000565.1, forward strand.
GCAAATCTAGCATCTATTCATTTTCATCTTTGTCATAATTGTCACCAGATCAGCTAACTAATGAGTCTTACATTACATTAGTTTCGATCTCACTACTCCAATGTGGTACACCTATTTTGAAGTTACCTATTTGGACCTGGCTACTATCTGTTATCTAAGTAGGATTAGGGATTTGATAAGCCAACCCTTAGGCTTCCAACATTTACTTGAATGTCAATGTTTCCTTTAGGTGTGAGTGACAACTCCTTTTTGAATATCTGAATATATGTCGTTACTAAACCTTTATGTACAGTAGCATCTCTAAAACAGCATCATTATCAATCATTAGAATCACATATAACACAGTGTCTTATCTTCAATGAAAACCCCATATTATAGCTCAACTCGATGTTCGTCCTATTTATCTTAAGTCGATTACATATTATGGCTGAGATTTGCTCACGGGTAGAGTTCCTAAATACATTATTCATAGCAATCAGCCACCCATCATAACCAAAACCATCATTCCCTTTGGTAATGTTGCCATGAGCATACATCACAAATTTGGCCTTATCCATTTTCCACCCTACGTTGCCAGCTTAGAAAAAAAGGGTTGAATGCATGAAATGTGATCATAAATTATGAATTGAAATTCCCTATTATCAACTACATTTACTATTACTGACTTATTGATCTCATTCTTATCAAAAAATTACATTGATGTGGCTTCTAACAACACAAGATTAGACAGATGAATATTGAAATTGTCAATGTAAACATTATAAATGATAAATTGAACATCAGAGAACGAGGACAAGTTAACACAATACAACATCATATTACAATGAATTTCACACATTGAAACATCAAAAAGGGAATTTTATTGAATATAAAACCAATGCAACTTGAAGAAACAATTTTTATCAAAATTAAACACATGCAAATCTTTTTCAAAAATTATCAATGTTGCCTCAACATATGAATTTTAGTATAATGAAGTATCAGAAAACATGAAAAAGTCAAATAATCAATTGGAGCAACTTACTGAAAATTAAGCATAATAAATGTGTTAACAATAAAATATAGGCCATAGACTACTTAGGCCCTTATCATCCCTTAATGGATCAAAGAGCCTAAAAAAGGTTCAAAAGATCATTAACTCTACCAACCGAAGAAGGGCCTACGACAAGTAAAACTCGGATCCTGCCTTGACAGGGGATCGCGAGCTTGTGCTTACGTACCTCAAGGGAAATCCATGAGCTCACTCTTGAGCTATCTCCATAAGATCTCCACTTTATCCTTGTTCGAGCATGGGAATTGGGGTGGGGGTTATCACCAATTCGGCCATACTCCATGTAGTGGTAGCTCCCTCACCTCGAGCACCGGATAAATCCATTAACCAGGATACCAGCTCAGCTAACAGATAGAGATTTGTCCTTACAGAAAAGATTCATTGGAACCCATTCTAGTATGGCCACGAACTATAAATAACCCTTCTCTCCATAAAGGAAGGGTAGAATGACTTTTATCTAATTAATACTTCTTTAAGAATTCTCTGAAGACCCACGGACTAATTTAAGCATCAAAGTGGTTGTGCCAAACAACCCCCTAATGCAGCACTAACCATTTCTCTGTATTTACAGGGGCACAACTGTAATAGCAAAATCAACACCTTCAACACTTCGTACCATCTATAGGAAAATTTCTTAGATTATCTTTTCCACTCTATTCTCCCATAAACACCAGACTGTTGATCAGATAAAACCCATAATCCACATCCCAAATAGTAAGCTTTGATATCGACAGTGTTAAGACCTCAACAAAGTAAGAATTAACTTGATTTAGTCCACTATGATGGTAGCTATTCCAACAAATGATGGGGCTGCTGAATTACCACATCAAGAACCACCTGCTACTGGTAATGTTAATTTTGTGAACCTAAGATGTATTCAATATCTCAAGAACTGTGTAGGCAACTTGCACATAAAAATATGGAAAATGAGAGCTCTAATGCTCTCCTACAAGCTAGAATTACAAAGTTAGAAGGGCCAAAGAACTTACATTTAGAAGAATAAGCTTTCAGTGCACAATGGGGTGGTTCTCTAACTCGTTCGCCATTAAGGCATGACAAGGATGATCCAGAGACACCACCATCACATCGCGACTCCACCATAGGCTAGCACCTCTACCATGACTTGATCCTACAATTCAAAACCAGCTCGAATTTTTATTGGAGGCCTACTGTTTTTCGGAGTCCAGTGAGGACTTCTTCCCACACGTCATGTAGGCATAAAGGGTTTTAACACTCCTAATCTAAACCTCCATAGATCATCGCATAGCAATAAAGGGCAGTGAAAAGTAGATCGTGCAAATCCTAGCTCGACCTAAGCTCATGAGGACAACACATTAACACTTTGTATCACAGTAATCCATCCAAGCTCAAAAAGGAACAGACTCTTGAAGAAATGAAAAACATGATGAGGAAGCTCTCAACCATCAAAGAAAGTTTTGGAAACGAATTTACTACAAAGATAATACCAGACAAAACACCCTTAATTACTGAAATCTAGTCGAAAATACTCCTTACAAGCTCGACTTCCAGACTTAGAATCCTTGATGGGACTACCAACTGAGAGGATCACATCTCCCAGTTCTAGTCCACCATGGTGATTTGTAACTTTTCAGACGCCATTTGGTGTAAAACCTTCCCTACCCACTATTGAGGTGCTGCCCGAGTTTGGTTCAACAAGTTTGCACCTAATGTTATTAACTCATTCGACATACTCAATGAACTCTTTTTGACCCTTCATGGCAAGCAAGCCACCAGAGAATAATGCCTCATACCTCTACATGGTATGACAAAGACAGGATAAAGCTTTGAGAGACTATCTAGCAAAGTTCAATAAAGCGTGTTTGGAGGTCCCAAAACTAAATAAGGGTATGTCTATTGAAGCCATCAAACAAGGATTCATCATCGACAGCCATCAAAGAAGGAGTCATCATAGATAACTCTTTCTAAGTCCATTTCGAAGTGCTAGCTTACTACACTAGAGTAAATAAGAGAAAAAGCATAGAAATGTATTCGATAGGAATACACCATGAATGCCAAGAAGGAAACCAAGGCTAAGGTCGAGCCCACTCGAGATAAACTGAATTAGCATAGAGATAAGGGGTGCACAAAAGATTGCCATAACTTTAACATCCAAAGCAATGCTAACTCAGGTCATAGAGATAGCGATAAGAGAAAGCTCTTCCCAATGTACAATGAGTTCACCCTTTTGAAGCTACCGGTACATGATGTGTTCTTGGAAGTGAGAAACTAGGGCTTCCTGCTAGTAACTCCACCTATGAGGCCCAACTCAAAGCGAAAGGAATCAAAAGAATGTTGCAAGTATCACAGCGACTTTGGGCATGATACGAATAATTGTTGGCATCTCACAAGTTCTATTGAAGATGCCATACAACAAGGTTGGCTAAATAATATATCGACCGCGATGCTACAAAACCCAAGCCACCACTTAGAAGAGGAGAATTTATGAAAAAGAGAATGACTAAGAGAATGACACATGAGATCAATGCGGTCAACCTCGATCTACCTAAGAATGTCATGGTGAAATCAATACCATAATAGGAAGGCCATTGATCTCAAGCTGGGTCGGGTTTGATCTGAGCTCGGGCTCAAGCAGTTTAAGGCAGGTGATGAGCCTGGAACCTAAGAGAGCAAAGGTTGATACTACAATTTCCTTTACTGATGAGGATTTTGAGGGAGTTCAAACCCTCCACAAAGATGCTTTGGTTGTCTTAGCCCACATATCGGACTGAAGGGTTAAGAGGTGTTGATTAACACTGGCAATAGTGTTGATATTCTTTTCAACTAAGCTTATGAGTAGAAGAAACACAAATGCAGGCCTAAGTTAAGGTCATACGACCACGAGCTATATGGGCTCAATAACCAACTTGTTCGACCCTAAGGTATCATCACTTTACCCTTTAAGCTCAATGATGGGGAATGCTGTGACACACATCAAATAGACTTCCTTTATGGTCAATTGTTGATCGCGTTACAATGCTCTCCTGGGAAGAGCTATCTAGTCAATATTTAGCATGGTTGTCTCTCAACCCCACCTTAAAGCTAAATTCATCACCCTAATGAGGATAGGGTTCGTAGAATGGATAAAGAATAGTCTAGGAATTTATAGCTTAAAGCCCTGAAAGGAGATTGTGTATGTGCGGTAGATTCCTAATTGGAAGACTAACGTGAGCATCACGGTAAATGTGTTGAACTTACCAAAGAGATCACATTGGACATTTATCTCGAGCATATTATGGAAGTAGGGACGTTGATCTTTCCAGACTTAAAAGAGAGCCTAATTGCATTCGTACAAGCGAATAAGGATGTCTTCACATGGTCACCTTCTGACATGCCTAGCGTCAGCCCTAATGTAATCACCTGTCAACTAAATGTAAACAAGACCCAGAGGCCAGTACTACAAAAGATTAGGCACTTTGCTCTAGAAAAAGACAAGCCGCTATTGAAGAAGAGGTTCAAAAGCTCCTATGAGTTAAATTCATCAGAGAGGAAAAATACCCAACCTAGTTAGCCAATGTGGTGTTGGTCAAGAATATGGTAGATGTTTGTGGCTTACACAGACCTGAACAAAGCATGCCCGAAAGATTGCTTTCCCCCACCTTGGATCAACTAGCTTGTTGATGCAACCCTGGGCCACAAGCCATTAAGCTTTATGGATGTCTTTTTGGGCTACAAGCAAGTGATAAGGTCCACAATGCCTTTGTTACCTCTTTTAGAACCTACTACTACACAGTAATGCCATTTGGGCCAAAAGATGCTAGAGTTAGCTTTTCAACGTTGGTCACTGAAGTATTCAAAGCCTATATTAGCAGGAGTATGGAAGTCTATATTGACAACATGATTGAAAAAGTAAGGAGACAAAAGATCACCTGTGCGACCTTGAGAGACCTTCAACCATCTCTGATTATATAACATGAAGCTTAGCCAGCAGAAAAAGTATCTTTGGAACCACTTTGGGAATTTCTTAAGCTATGTCATGTCCCAAAGAGGAATCGAAGCTAACCCCGATAAGATTAAAGCCATCTTGGAGATGAACCCCCTTCTTTTATCAACGATGTATAATGGCTCATAGGCAGAGCAACCATTTTGAGCAGATTTCTTCCTAAGAGTGTTGATAAGTGCTTAAATCCTTCAAAATTCTTCAAAAAGTCAGAAAATTTTGAGTGGACTGAAAAAACATAAAAGGCCTTTAAGGACCTTTCCTAGCAAAACCATCAGTGTTATTAACCTTAATTTCAGGAGAATATTTATACCTATAACTTACGATAAGTGACTAAGCTCTTTCGTTGATCCTTACACGAGCAGAAGGGCGGCAACACCAACTTGTGTATTACATAAGCCATATCCTCCAAGGAGTCGAGGAAAGATATATAAAGTTGGAGAAATTCACCTTGACAATGGTAATGTTTGCCATATGCCTACACATGTACTTTTAGGCACATCAAATCATCGTCCTTATTGATGTACCATTAAAGATAGTCCTTTAAAAATCCCATGTGTTTAGACAAATCATGAAATACACCATTGAACTTAGCACAAAGGGGGTACAATATTAACCTCATGTTGCCAATAAGGTACAAGTGCTAGCAGATTTTGTGGCTGAATACACAAGCCCATAAGAACTAGAAGATTAGCAAAAGACTGTATGGATACTCCATGTAGATGGATTCTCTACATGAGGGCGGACAGAGCAATCTTAGTCTTGGAAAGACCTCATAGAGTCAAAATATGCTATGCATTGAAATTTGGTTTCCTACAAGCAACAATGAGGCAGAGTATGAGGCCTTGATCATCGGGCTCAAGCTTGCCACAAACGTCAGTGCAGAGATAGAGAAGCTTAAAATTTTCTCAGGATTTGAGCTCACAATGTAGCAAGTCAAAGGCACTTATGTAGCAAAGAATGAGGAGATGGTCGAATACTTGGTGAGGATCCAGTCCTTGACTAAGGAATTATCCTCTTGAGTCGTCATTAAAATACCAGGAGTTGACAACTCAAGGCTAATAGGCTCTCCAAGTTTGCCTCTTTTGTGGTCCCTCGCCTGAGCAAACTTAAAAGAAAGATCTTCATGGAATTCCTCCTAGATAAATCTAACATGAATAAAGCTCATGAAGTAATTGAGCTGCAAGACACCCCTGCTCTATGGAGTTGGATGACGTCGATAAAAAATTACCTGAAAGATGGCACTTTGCCCTTCAACAAAGCAGAGATAAAGAAACTAATGTACAAGGTAGCTAATTACACCCTAATCAATAGTGTCCTATACAATAGAGGCTTTAGTTTTCCTCTGCTTCATTGCTTGCGCCCTAAGGAGGGACATCAAGTCTTAGAAGACCTCTATGCTAGAGAGTGTAGCAACCACATCAAAACTCAGTCATTGCATACTTGGGTCGTATGAGCTGGGTACTTTTGGCCAACCATGCGAATTGATACAAAGGAGTTCATACAACAGTATGAGCAATGCTAGAAGATTGCCACAGTTGGGTATGTCCTTAGCTCAAAGCTCCCAACTCATTAACCCATGGGCGTTCGCTAAGTGGGGACTTGATATTATCAGCCCCTTCCCTATATCTGCCAGATAGAAAAAGTTCATCATAGTCGGATGTGATTACTTCACAAAGTAGGTGGAAGCTAAGATAGTAGCGAAGGTCATAGATAAGAACATTCAGTATTTCCTCTACAACAACATCTTGAACAAGTTTAGAGTCCCCTATTCCATTATGATGGACAATAGGAAACAGTTCAACTTAAACAAGATAAAAGATTTCTATGCAAAATATAAGATCACTTCACATTATACCTTGATCCTCCACCCTTAGGTGAATGGTCAGGTCTCAATCAACAAAACCATAATGGAGAGCTTTAAAGACCAGAGTTGATTGCCTAAGCAGCAAATAGGTAGATGAACCCCCCAGTATACTGTAGGAATATCGCACTACCAGGCAAACCCCGATCGAAGAGATCCCCTTTCAACTTACCTTCAGATCCGAAGAAGTCCTACCTATAGAGCTTGAGCTATAAAACATTCAGGTTTAGTCTTATGATGAACCTATCAATGAGGTAAGCCTTAGGGTCGAACTGGACACAATAGAGGAGATACGGACCATAGTCAACAAGCAAGTAACAGTTTATCAATAAAGAGCTGCTATATACTATGATAAGAAGGTCAGGTACAAGGTTTTTCTCTTAGGTGACTTGATAGGTAGAAAACTAAAGGCAGTTAGGCCCAAAGAAGCCTAGAGGAAGCTTACCTTAAACTAGGAAGACCCTAAGAGTAAAAGAAGCCTTAAGAGATGACGTGTATAAGCTTGAAACATTAGAGGGCGAGCTTATTCTAAGAACTTGGGATTCAAACAACCTGAGAAAGTTTTTTGAATGAAAGAGCTTATTTTCATCATATTTAGCCACATTACACATGTGTAAAGTCTAAAATAGGATCTTGTGAACTCCTCTTGATTAGTAAGTTCACCCATAGGAAAAAAATGTGAACAAAATGAAAGTTCTATGTTAATGTGATTTCTCTCCTTTTTCCTTCGAGCAAAAACTACCATAAGAAAGTTGTTAAGCTGAAGCTCAACAAGAGAGTCAAGATGGCAGAAGCATTAGAGTTTAAAGAATCCCACCCTCTCGTGCTAATCGAACTCGAATAACTCCCATCAAGAGCTCGAGTAACTGCTACTTAAGGGTAACTCTCCTAAAGAGCTTGGTTAACTCCCACTTAAGGATTACCCCCCTTAAGAGCTTGGGTGACTCACTCTTAAAGGTAACTCCTCTCAAGAGCTCGGGTAACTCACTCTTAAGGGTAATTCCCCTCAAGAGCTTAGGTAACTTCTTCTTAAGGATAACTCTCATTGAAGAACTTAAACGTAATAATAACAAACTAAGTCTACAATTAAGACTAAGATTGCTATCTATACATGAGCTCGAACTACATAACAAAGCTAGAAAGAACTTAAAGTAAAAGAAAAATAAAATTCATTGATTTAAATTAGATCGCTATAGCAGTTTTAACTAGCATTTTAGCCAAGATAGGTTTTGAGCATCCTTGCTAGAAGCATACAAGATGAACTCCTAAAAGCTTAAATGTTTACAAGTTTATATATGTTTGATCTTCATGTCAAAACCCTAAGCTCGAGTCATCTTCGGGGTAAACAAGATGGTGATGCACCATTTGTACATATTCTAGTCCGAAAAGTACAAAGGGATCTGCCAGCAAGCTAGATCAAACTTTATAAGCCACATAAATATCCAGGTAAGGTCGCCATAAATCCAAATCTTCTAGGTGCCGAGTGATAAATTCATATTTCATACACTTTTTATTGGACAATTTGTGTTTAATTATTATTGATTTTATAGAAATCTATAAAAATTGTTACTTAAGTGTTTCTTAATTTAATATTTCAGGTCATAAAGGACTTAGACTTGCAAATATACAAAAATTAAAGGATTTTTTAACAAAATTGAAGAAGAAAACAAAGTACACCAACCATGGAAGCATTTACACCACTGGCCTTCAATACAAAGAAGCCAGCCTTTATCAATTGAAAACTAAGTTGCCAGCGTTTATCAAGAATTTCACCAGCTTCTTCAATTACAACGAATACTGGCAATTTTTCATCCCACACCACTGACGTTAAGTTGGCTTAACACAAGCATAGATTGCAATTCTTTAATGCTGGCATCAATACTACCAGGGTACAAGAGGGATTTCATTAGCCTTGAATTTTTGGACGTACGCTGGCAAATCAAAATTCTACACTACCAGTATTAGACCAGTATAGCTTGTCCATAGATTGCAAATCATTAAGGCCGATGCAAATGCTACCAGTGTTCACATCAGTGCAAGATCTATGCCACCTCTACACTATCGGCATACAATCTGTAATTGTTAGCCCACATTAAAACGATTCAAATTCCTTGGTTTTTGCTTATAAATTCCTAGGGTTTGTTCATTTGAAAGACACACACGAAATTTCCTTCTGATATTCTCCAGATCCATATTAGATTGGAGATCGTAGATTAGATCTGTTGGAGAGTTGTTATGGATTCACTTTTGTCGATTGAGTAGCCATGTAATCATTAAAGGACTGAAGGTCAAGACTTTTCTTGAAGTTTTGCAACAAGATACTTTTGATTGAATTGTGATCTCTAATCTTTTAATTTTTATGGAATATCAATCCGTGATTGTGGTTTTAAAGATGAAATTTCTTGTTGTGATTACTTTAAATTGTAATTGTTTGAATTCATCCATGACTTGCTAAGCTTCTTGTGGGAATATGATGAAATCTTAAGATAGCTAAGAGGATGATTATAGTCTTGTTATACAATTGTTAGATTTGTGAAATATTCATATTGTAATTCCTTCTATAAATCATGTTGCTTGATTGAACTAGGTTTATAAAAATCTTGATAACTTAGAAGAGAAACTAGGGTTCATAAGAAATCCTTAGATTTGGGTTAAATCACAATTATAGAAGTGGCGTAATTTGATCAGATTTAGAAATTATCTTTTGAGATTCATGCAATGTGTTAGATTTGTATCTCACTAAGGGATTAGGGAAATTGGTTTAGGGAATTAGTCAATCATAGAATTGGAAGATTTATGATTGTAATTCCAATTCCACTGTTAATTTGTGTAGCAGAAGTTAATGGATTGATTGGTGGTTTTTTAAATTTTAAAACTTGAGAAAGGTTTAAGATCTTTGATGATTTCATATGAATATCCACAAAGTTAATGGTTATTATAACATGCTAGCAATCTGATTAGTAAGACTAGGGTGGATTCTGTTTTCCCCACACTCAATTGATATATTTCTCTCAAAAACTCTCTTTGCTCTTATTGATAATTATAGTCTAGGGTTAGCATTAGTTAATTGCTTCAAAATCAACTGCCTAAATAATTGTAGAATCTAATACATGTTTAGAACTTAAGTAATCCTCGTGGGATTGATACTCTGCTCATCATTATATTACTTCATCTGATCTAATATACTTGATTGAAGAATTCGTCTTTATTTTTACATATACTTTTATAGCGGATCACCCAATTTTTTCCCAATCACTTCCACTTTCCATGAAAATGGCTGAAGAAATGGGCACTGATGCATTAGAGAAGTCGATTCCCTCCTTCACAACTAAAGTCCTAAAGCAAACAAAGGCATGCAAGAGGTTGTCAAAGAAGGATGAAGAACCTGTTCACTCTCTCCACTCCACTATAATCACTGTAACCTCAAGGACAAGTCCATGAAGAGGGTAACATCAACTTAAGGGTTTGCAAAAGAGAAATAAAGCCCTAAGCTTAGACAGGAGCGAAGAAGGGAATCATATTGAGCTTAAAGTCGGCATGGCAAAGCAGCATGACTTTTAGATCACTGCCTCTACCCTTTCTTGATTCCACGTAAACAGAGATAGCAAGGCAACCGACCCTATTAAATAGAGATAGTAAAGTAACAAGAGCTCGTAACTATAACCCACGACCCCCAAGGGCTTAACTCTAACCAAAAAAGATTAAGGAAATCATCAAGTCAAAACGATAACATCTTGATTGAAAAATAAGTAAAGTGTGGAAAATTAAGGATAAGAGGAGCTCAGCTCAAGATTTAAGAGCTAAGTTTTTTGAAGATGTGGTAAACATCAACTTAACTGAAGATACTATTTATAAGCAAAAATAAAAATAGTATTTTGATAGCATTGACCAAATCTTGAGAATCTCGAGTACCAACCTTAACCATTCAATCAAGCCTTGGGAAAACACAAAGCCTTAGGAAGGAAAGTTCCGTGGCACATGCAAGTCACCTACCACTTGATGTCATCACCTATGACTAGGCTGTCATAAGCCTATCGATGCTCAAGCACTAGGTTGACTAACTACATACTACCCTTATTTGCTCCACATCATCATCAATTAATGAATTTAAAGCTAAGTTAAGTTGGAAACAACTTCAACATGGTAAACTAGGCCTCATCAGCTTGAACACGAAGTTGAAGAGCAAAGTGGAACTATGGACAATTAGTGAAATTTCAACAATGAGAAATATCAAGAATACAAGCAAATGAAAAAGTTACAAACAAAATTTCATTTCATTCGTCAATGAAACTTACAAATGCAAGGCACCTCGAAGGATTTAAAAAACAGAGAAAAATGAGAATGATGAACTGATAAACTGACTCGATGAACAACTACAACAGAAACAACTCAATCTATTCTCTCTATAGTCTCCCATCTGTAGAAAATCTCCTTACTTGTCATGGGACGAGGAGTGTTAGAAACTGTTTAACCAGATTTTCCCTAGGGGCTCTATGGGACCTATAAGGACCTCGACTCAACCTTCTTCACATGGTTCAAGAACTAAAGTAGGATCAGGGGCCATAATAGAAAAGGCCTGCTGATCTTCCCCTTGATTAATGACAGTGACAGCTCCTTCAAGTCTTGCAGAGGCAGCTTCTTTAGCTCTTACACTTCCCTCAACTCTTGTGGGCTCCTCATCCTTAACCTCATCTTTGCTGTCATCATCCTTCTCTTCCTCCTTAACCTTAGCAACAACTTCACCAAGCCATATAGCTAGAAAGCTAAGGTCCAAGTCATCGTACCTTTCAAGCACTTAATTTCGGATCACCTTAGCACTTTCCTTTGCAAGCTTCCTTTGGAGCTTAGTCAACTCATTGCTCTTAAAGAGCTCTCTAAGGACCTGCTTCTTGGTCGTGTCGCTTACAACCCCCACCCTCTAAGCTTCCCACTCGAGCTTATATAAAGAAAGAACACTCATAAAAAATAAAAAACAAACAAAATATGCTGGATTGGAAGAAAAACAATACCCCTACCTTAAAAGCCTTTTGCTCTGAGTTGAATGCCTCCGCCTCCTCCTTCAGTCTGTTAAGCTCCGAGATGAATGCCTTGACCTCCTTCTTCTGCTTGTTAAGCTCCAAGGTAGCATCCTTCAATTGATAGGATAAAGAATCTTGTTTCTTCATAGCTTTCCATCTTTTCTTGTAATCATCAACAGTGACCTTAAGTAAAGACTGCCTTACCCTGGCATTAGAGGACTTTGACCTCTATGTCATATAGTAACCTCTTCTTCTCCTTCATATTAGCATTCAGGTCAGTCCTTAATCTAACCCCCTTGTTTCACTTCAATGACTCCTTCTCTAGATTGAATTTCAATCTCCTGAACTCCTTGAGACCCTAGTCAGAAGACATCAAGTTCGATAAAAAAAGAGACATACATGCAATCCAACGCGAAAAGAACTTAGTGAATAAAAGAATTGACTTACCACTCCCCAGTTTCCTCTTGCATACCTCATAGCCTCAAAGATAGTTCGCATAGCTTATAACACGTAACGAAGGAATGGGACCCCTTAGAAAACTCACCACAATTTAAAGTAAACAAGGAAATTACCTCATACATCTTACATGCTAAAAAATTCATTGCTTGCTTTTTAGACTTTAGTTCACTAAATAAGGTCCTCATCCTATTTTTTTCCTGCACAACAACCTCCTCAAACGAGCTTTAATCAACAGGGAAATCGCTTTTCTTCATGGCCCTACCTCTAATGAGGTCGAGCTTACCTCCAGTAATACCCATACCAGTTGATCTTTACAAGCTCTGGACCTCATCGAGTCACCGAGAACATTGCTGATGGTCCCAGTGGCTCAATCCTAGGGGACGCTTGCATATTCGATGACTCAACAACCGAAGAAGGTCAATGCAAACTTTGCCCTTTAGGGAGACTAAGGGCATGGTAGGGTTTGCATAATCTAAACACTCTATTTAGCAATAGGAGCCTCTCTGATCCTTTGCTTCTTGGCCTGGGTACATTGAATCTCCCTCTAGTACTCAAGTGTTTTTATCTTGCTCGTCAACCTTGACAGCTTGCCTCTTTGAATGTATCGTCTTCTTTGCTTGGCCCTTCTCTTTGTCAATGGCCTTGTAAGAAGCTCGTTTATGTCCCTTGATAAGTGTCAAAAGACCCATATTCTTTGTGTTTATTTGGACATATTTATTATTTAATTTTTTTGACTTAATCAGGAAAGGGACATTTATTTTGTTAAATATTTATTTAGGCTTTGAAGATCTCATTATGACAATTCAAGAGAAATGAAAGCAAATGGGCAAGTTTATGTTGGTTTACACAGGAAAGATGGCCTTTACTTTTCAGCCCTCCCTTCAGCACAACCAAGGGCAAACACAAGGAGGATGAAATTAGTAGGCTATAAATACCCATCTTGCCTTCATTTTATGAATCTATCATCTAGAGCCAATCCCGCAGCACGAAAAAATAGAATAGAATAGTATGATAGAAAGAATAGAGTGTCTTAGAAATATTCGATTATAAAGAGAGAACTTAGTGAATTTTTAGGGTCTCACAACAGCTTTGTGCTTCATTGCATTAATTCATCAAGGATTATGGTTTTTATTGATTTATCTCATTATTAACTATTTCTCTGAATTGTTGATTTGTCTTACTATATTAATGGAGGAATAGTTGATTTTGCTTGAGTTTGTGGATCCTTAGGTCAATTTGTGTAACTCCGTTGTGCTTATTTTGGATACATGTTGATTTATTGAATTCAATAGCTTGAGCTTAATATATCTTGAATCTGTATAGTGCACACTATGAGTTCATGTTTGATATCATTGAAATAGGCTTAGAGTTTGTTTTAATGAATAGATCCAGGCTATTAATGAGGTTGATCTTAAATACCTTTAGAGAGGAAGGGTGAAAATTTTTTATTGCTTTTTTTTAAAATTCATTGGGTTGGTTTCTAAAACAAAGGATTATTGTTTTTTATGCGGATCTAGGCCGATGATAACTTGTGAAGAGATTTAGGTAATCTAGTCTAAATCTAGAGTTTTTGACCTTAAGAGAGGCATTAGTTTACATTAATGAATCCAACGTTTAATAATTAACACAACTTCTTTTGATAATTTCTTAAGTTACATGAATAGACTTAAAGTGAAGCATAGCCAAAGCTACCTTTTGAATTGATATATCTTATCTCTTACTTGCTTGCTGTGAAATCTGTTGTTTGCTGATGCTTATTAGATTAGGATTAGTTTAGATCCTTTGTTGTATAAACTTTTCCTGTTTTGTTTAGGCTAGATAATAGGAAAAGAGTGAGTAGAAGTAATCACCAGCTTTCCCTTGGAATACTACCTAGATCTTCAACTATTCTACATCTGAATTTAAGCTTGTCTTTTATTGAGACCGTAGTTAGAAAAAGATTTAAAAAAAAATCGTAAATTTAAAACTCGGTCTGGCAACATACCATCCCTCATCTCCATCTCCACACCTAAAACGAAAGGTGCCAATAACAAGTCAATAAATAAAAAAAAATCCGCTAAGTTGAGCTTGAATGCTTGAAAACCATGGATTTGTCACCAAATCGCAAAAGTATTCCTTTGTTAGAGCTTGATTTGACAGAAGCACTAGGCGTTTGGGAGCAGTTGAGCATAGGATAGCTTGTGATGATAAAAAAAACTCCTTCCACAAAGGAGAAAAGGGCATCCTCGAATTGAATTTAAACACCATATAATAGAGTGTGAACCTCTGCTCTCATAGCAAACAAGCTTAATTAAACTGAGAAAGGGATATAACCTCCCATTCCTTAGGTAAGCCTTGCATCTTCCCTCTTTGAGCTTCATTGAGTCTTGTCTTAGTAAGGCTACTGCAAGCTCTATTAGGTCCAATGCCATTAATGGTCTTTGTGTGTAATGACTCGTTAGACTTCGCCTCTTCACAATCTTTGGTGTATTTTGTGTAGAGGAAGCTAATATACCTTCTCAGCCAAGTTTATCATATATATTGAAGTAAAGATTAGTACCTTCAGAGTCCTCAATGGCCTCCTTGACCTTTACCTCATGATCACCCCTTTAGGTCATACCCTTACTTAACTGCCTCCTCTCCTTGCTCGAACTAAAACCCCTCAAGTTGGCACTTGACCCTCCATTACCTCTCCTTACCTTCTCGGCGACACTTTGCACCTTACCACTAGATTCATGAGAAAAAGACTAAGGCTAGGAATTACCTAAACTCAACATCGTACAAGTATTAGAATGACGTAAGAAAAATGGACATCGAAGATTTGAGAAACAAGATCGCTCTTCATAAGAGAGACTTGAAAACAATTTTGAATGCGAAGTCTCCTCTAAGACTTGAGTGTTTATAGTAAAAGCAAAGAAGACATGACGACTCCTATCGTTCGGAATGCAGGATTGAATCTTGACAATCAAAACATTGCAATGAAATCAACACCATCGAATGTTCAAAGACTATCATTACAATGGTCACATCCCTTTAAATTCAAGAAGCTTCCCTAATAAGCCTCTAATTCCTAAGCCCATAGCATATGCTTGGATTAAAATGAAGCGAGCTCCAAACATGGATTTCAATAATCCCCAAAGCAATAACTTCTTCATGAATTCAGTAGATGTAGCTCAAAACTGCCAGAAGCAACAACTTGCTCATCAGTTTAAGGGATGTAGCTTAGATTAAGAAAGAACTATGAAAATATTGATCCCACATATAGACCTCGTGAGCTGGGCATAGATTGTTTACTCTCTGTTCTCTCATAAGGAGAGTAGGGGGAACAAGTGTTGACAACCGAATATAACACAACCCACTCAGCTCATTATCATCCCCACATGGATCGAAAAGCCTAAGAAGGATCCAAAAGATCATTAACTCCACCGCCTCAAGAAAAGCCCATGGCAAGTGAAGCATCGGATCTTGCCTTGCCAGGGGATCTTGAGCTTGTGCTCACCTTAACCACAAGGGAAACCTTCGAGCTCATCTCGAGCTGTCTCCATAAGATCTCCACTTGATCCTTATCCCAACATGGGACCAACGGTGACATCACTAGTTTAGCTATGCTCCATGCAGTGACAACTCCTTCACCTCGGGTACTAGAAAAATCCATCACCTCGGGGTGCCAGGTTAGTTACCTGATGGAGATTCACCTTAATAGAAAAGATTCAGTATACCTCGTTCTAATATGGCCATGAACTATGAAGAGCTCTTCCCTCCAAAAGGAAGGGGTAGAATGACTTTTATCTAATTAGTACTCCTTTAGAGATTCTCTCAGAGACTCACAGACTGATTTAAGTATTGGAGTGGCCATGTTAGACAACCCTCCAACATACTACCAACTTTTTTTTTTTTTTGTAGGGGCATAACTCTATTAGCAGGATTGACACCCTCACCCTCAACAAAATGGATTATTGGAATGTGGGCTACTGATTCTAAGGTTAATCGGTTGCAATTATAATGAATTTTTTACTCTCACAAGGAGAGTAGGGGGAACAAGTGTTGACAACCAAATATAACACAACTCGCTCAGCCCATTATCATCCCCACATGGATCGAAAAGCCTAAGAAGGATTCAATAGATCATCAACTCCACCACCTCAAGAAAAGCCCATGGCAAGTGAAGCCTCGGATCCTGCCCTACTAAGGGATCTTGAGCTTGCGCTCACCTTGACCACAAGGGAAACCTTCGAGCTCATCCCAAGTTGTCTCCCTGTCCCAACATGGGACCAACGGGGACATCACTAGTTTAGCTATGCTCCATGCAGCAACAACTCCTTCACCTAGAGTACCAGAAAAATCCATAACCTCGAGTACCAGGTTAGCTACCAGATGAAGATTTGTCCTAATAGAAAAGATTCAGTATGCCTCGTTCTAATATGGCCATGAACTATAAAAAGCTCTTCCCTCCACAAGGGAGGGCAGGATGACTTTTATCTAATTAGTACTTCTTTAGAGATTCTCTCATAGACTCACAGACTAATTTAAGCACCGGAGTGACTATGTCAGACAACCTTCCAACATACCACCAACTGTTTTTTTTTTTTTTTTTGTGTTTGTAGGGGCATAACTCTATTAGCATAATTGACACCCTTAACAAAATGGAAATTGGAGCTTTGGCTACTAATTCTAAGGTTAATCGGTTGCAATTATAATGAATTGTTTACTCTCACAAGGAGAGCAGGGGGAACAAGTGTTGACAACTGAATATAACACAACCCACTTAGCCCATTATCATCCCCACATGGATCGAAAAGCCTAAGAAGGATTCAAAAGATCATCACCTCCACCACCTCAAGAAAAGCCCATGGCAAGTGAAGCCTCGGATCCTGCCCTGCCAGGGGATCTTGAGCTTATGCTCATCTTGACCACAAGGGAAACCTTCGAGCTCATCCCGAGCTATCTCCATAAGATCTCTACTTGATCACTGTCCCAACATGGGACCAACGGGGACATCACTAGGTTAGCTATGCTCCATGCAGTGACAACTCCTCCACCTCGGGTACTAGAAAAATCCATCACCTCGGGTGCCAGATTAGCTACCAGATGGAGATTCGCCCTAATAGAAAAGATTCAATATACCTTGGTCTAATATGGCCATGAACTATGAAGAGCTCTTCCCTCCACAAGGGAGGGGCAGAATGAGTCTTATCTAATTAGTACTCCTTTAGAGATTCTCTCAGAGACTCACAGACTAATTTAAGCATTGGAGTGGTCATGCAAGACAACCTTCCAATATACCACCAACTTTTTTTTCTTTTGTTTATAGGGGCATAACTCTATTAGCAGAATCGACACCCTCAACAAAATGGAAATTGGATCATTGGCTATTGATTCTAAGGTTAATCGGTTGCATTATAATGAATTGATGCTTAGGTGATGCAATATGATCGAAATTGACCAAGAAATCGTGCTAATTTGATAAAAAAATTTGCTAGGTTCGATTGAGTTTAAGGATAAGGTTTAGAGCACGAGAAGATTTGGGAATTTTAGGAGAGTTTGAATGAGGAAGAAGAAATAGAATATGGCAATATTAGCGCCACTCCCTCGATCTCCTTCCCCCCTCCCCAAGCCTTTCTCTTTTTAGAGACGAGATCATAAGTAGACGATCGCGTCTCTTCAAGAGGGGAGGTCACTATAGCGAGGCAACCTCATCTCTTGAAGCAAAAGTTATGTAATATGCACTGACTTCGTCATTTGTAGAGACAAGGTCATCCACTTATAACCTGTTTCTTGAAGAGACGAGGTCAACTTGCCTCTAACTAGGATTATTTTTACCTCAGTAGTGTTTTATAAATTTTTTAAATTAATAACATTAATTTTCTTTTCCCATGTTTTATCATTTACAATTAAGTGACTAGAGGCATTTTTTTTTATAAAGACATGATCCAATACGACATTCGTTGTGTACCATCCAAAATCAGTTGTTAATTACCATGTGTCAACTTGACAAATAAAAAAAATTGAGCAAAAACGTTGTATGTCGCTCTCTCTCTAATCTCTCAAAACCTTTCTCTGTCTATGAACCATTTCTTCACCGCCGCAAGCCAACTTGTTGAGTCAACTAACCCATTTCCTTCACCTACTATGAAATATCCAAAAATTTTCTTACAAATAAATAAAAATAATAAGATTAATAACCAATAATAATTATATTGGAATAAAATATATAGAATAAAAATAATCAATAGCAATATTAATGTTCTTCAACAAATACAATAGGATAGTTTTAAAAATAAATAAATTAGCATATAAATTAAGAATATAATAAGAGCAAGTAATTTAAAAAGGGAAATATTAACAAATATATGTCACATGGTATTAAACAAGCGAGAAGGGGTAAAAAGGAATTTAGGTGATAACATAATCAATACAAGCTATGAGGGCATATACGTAAATCATATCTCAAGCATTCCTTAACTGAAATTTGTTTTGAAATTCCATAACCGAAATTCTCATTATTTTTAAAACGAAAAATTTATTTTTCTAAAACTGACAAAATTTGAATCAATTCTAAAACGGTTAATTTTTTGTTATTACTTTTGAATGAATATATATATAGTTCTTGTTTTAACTCTAAAAAAGGACCGACCTAAGAGACAAAAATTACAAATCCATTTGTTCCTCCTTCTTCTTGTTTTTGGCAATTGAAAATCATGTTGTTCCAAGTTTCTACTGCGAGTGCACTTGATAGAAGCAAATTGTGTTAACTTTAGGGAGCGGTCGACGGTTGGCTATTTGCACTTGGTTCGTACTGGATTCGCTTTCAAGGCAGTGGCACATCCACTACACAATCGAGATTCTTATTATGTAGATCACCTATTATCTATTTGTGGTAAGATTTCCTACTTGAGTACATGTACGCAGTGACTTACTTATTGCTTGTCTAGGATAGGCATCTTAAATGAATTGATACTTAAAGATGGCTTAATAAATGATTGATTGTTTGTGTGTGGTTGTTTCTAGACCTGGTCCGAGGGGCAGTAACCTTGCTAAGTATTGCCAGCATGGTAGGTAGACGTTTAGACCATCGAGAATGGCTCGGTAGGTAACTAATAAGGGAAATAGTAGCGGGATATCATCTATCTACATCGGTGAGAAGTTGCACTTGTACAATTTATGATTGTGGGTTCTGTTAAATTGAACAGTATAATGGACTGAGATAGGTAGAGATGCGTAACGGCTGTAACCATTAGATGAGGCAATTACTTTGATAGAGATAGGAGATATATGTATTCGGACTGCGTATATCAACTCTCTGAGCAGTTGCTACTACTTAGGAATCCTAGGTTCCCCATCGTGTACAGGAGTGTGAGTACTCCATTGTTGTTTTCTTGTACCTTAATTAAAAGGATCTAAATAGTTGGTTGTTGCATTGCATTAGAATAAGTGGGTATGATCATATCATGTGTGCTTATATTGTTGTTGTACTGGGCTTCGGCTTATTCCTTTCTTTTTTAGATGATGCTGATATGAATGCTTTGATTACTTGGGCTATGGATTGAATCCAGGTGAGCGATTGGATGAGCTGGATGTTAGATGCATAAGATATTGTTGTATTTTTAATAGGAGAGTTTAATATCTGTGTGGTGAAATTTTTGATGTATTATTGAGCAATCACTTACTGTTGTTTATGAAACTTAAATGAGAATTTCTAAATTTAAAATTGGTTAGAAACTCATACGATGAAGAATAGCCTTTGCGTATAAGGCTTAAATATTATACGTAGCGAAACTGTTGGTACTCTAGACTTTATTTGAGACATGACAGTTTTAAATTATATTAGAGCATGTTTTGACGTGACAAAGAATTAGGATGTTCTTTTAGGATAGTGAAATGAGTGCAATGGATCATTAGTTGTTTTTTTTTTTTACCATTACAATAGAGGGAGGAGGGATTTGAACCTGGGACCTCTCACTTGTGAGATTAGGGAGATGCCACTAGGCTATAATGTCATTGGTGCAGGGGATCATTAAGTTGATGTCAATGTTTGTGTTATGTGCTTGTTGGCTGACTTTTAACTGAAAGACAAGTATGACAATTTTATCTTATTAAATAAATAATTTGACTTAAATTTACTTTTTTGTTGATATCTGAAAATGGATTAAACTGGATTATTGTGTGATGTTTGACTTGTGTGTATTATGTAATATTTGTCTTATGATTATTATTTTCTTATTATTGCTTGAAAACAGATTTAAACGTAAACTTGGCTAAATTAACGTAGAGCACGAATAACTTAGACAAACATAGGAATTATCCCTTATCCTTAATTAAAAAGTTGTTATATTGATATGTAATGTGTATGTGGTGTGATAATAGATTAGAATGGGCCTAACCGTTAATTTTAGGTCCCACATGATTGAAATAAATTAAAACAAATTAAAATAAACCTATATAATTTCAAGACTAACTTGGATCTTAAATTTTAAGATGGGATTAATTAACAATCTAAGTTCAAATGAACCGTAAAATCTTAGATAAATTTAGTCTTCTCTAAATGGACTTTCCTAGAAGCTTTAGAGCCTTATGACTTAAAAGTCAAACCATTTACCATATTTACGTTTCATGGACTTGAATTCCACTATATGTGCTCAATACTCTTTACGTATTTCCAGGTTAGTCCAATTTCAAAATATTTAAGTCCATTACTCATTTCTAAGTATTGAACTACTTATTGGGTTCAAATATACCTTCTTAGACCCAAAAGTTTTAAAATACAAACAGTGGGCCGAAATAGGAATTAGAAGGTGTGATAGTCTAATTAAAACTTAAAATCCATTATTTTGAGCTTACCCAATTCATTAAGTCCAATATCCAATTTTACTCTAAATTAGACTTAAAATCCCATATCAATCTAATCTATAAATTAAATTCTTTAAATCACTTAGTTACCAATTTTCTAAAGCTCTTTACATATATTCTTGTTAGGGTCAATATATAGACATTATCTAACTTTCTACTAAAGGTAATATTGGTTAAACAAATAAATCGAAGAAAAAATAACAAAAAAAAAAGCAAAAGAAGATAAATAAATAAATAGTAATTGATACTTAAAATTTACTAGTTGATCTTGATATCTTCAAGTTAACTAAAACATGCGACGCATCTAACATATCGTCAAAATAGAAACCATAAAATCAAACATTTTATTAGTAAAAGAATGATGATGAGTGGTTATTATTATTCATAGTGAAATAATGATCATGATAAGGCTATAAAAATAATAAAAGAGTGATATAATTTAATATAGAGTAAGTAATGGTTATTTGAAAAATTTTATGTTAATCAAAATTCTAACGTAATTATAAATTCGATATATTGTGAATCTAAAAAAAAATGCAAATCATGACAAATGAATAAGTCTATGTAAAAGAATATGAACATGATATGTTTCATATGCATGTTGGCATATGTATACACATAGGATGGGATAGTGAATCCATAACTTTCTTTATTGATTCGTCATGTCTTATCAGTTAACGTCATGTTATGGTTTTTCATCTTTGAGTCAAGTCGAGTCAAGTTGAGTCGTCAGTTGTCTTTGTCAAGTTCGAGTTTCGTTAAGTTAAATATGTGGTCGCTTGTAAACCTCTGAATTTTTCCTTACTCTTAGAAAATAATCTTAGAGTTACATACCGAAATTGAAACCTTAAAAACCAACCAAAGTTTAAACCGAATTCTAAACAAGATCAAATACGGAATTTCTTAACTTTAAGAAAGAGAAGATCTCTAAAAACAAAATGGAAAATCCTATAATTGTTCGATTCAAAATCCGTACGTGAAACAATTCATCTATCTGATCCATGTAAATCGAGACGATAAATCCAAATAATACTTGTCGACAAAATACTAAAACTTTAAACCTTTCGATGAATTTTAGAATAAAAAAAATTTAATTACCACCAAAAATCAAATAGAGTAAACCCATAACCCTAAACTCGACTAAACAATCTCGAGAATTGTTAGATACTAAATAAATCATAAAAATAAAGTAAAAAATTAAATTTTGAACCAAAAATATAAAACAGTCATAAATCCCAAAATTTTGTAATCCTGCGAATAAATCTTAAAGTTGAAATTAAAACTAGATCCCTAAAAGTCAACTAGGCCAACAATAAGCCCTAGTGAAACTAGATCCGACAATCTCGTGCTCTTAGCCCTAGGCAATAAAATTGAATTAATCGTAGATTATAGTCCATAACAATATAGTGAAGCTTAAAAAATCGGATTCGTCAAAATTTAGTTCATTTCGAACCCAAACGGGATCAGATTTAGAAAACCATGCTCCAGTGCACCGAATGGTAAAAATATTCTGATAACACCCTTAAACTCGTAATAATATAAGGATTCCAAAAATATCAATTTTAGAATTTTTTTTAGTAACTAAAAATATCAGATATAACATATTTACTAGTATTTTTCTTACTATTGGTAATTTATTTGTCTTATTTACTATTCATCATACCATTTCTACTATTCATTACTATTTACTTATTTCTATTTTTTCTT
The DNA here is from genome assembly GCA_024138025.1 of Combretum micranthum. NCBI lineage: Eukaryota > Viridiplantae > Streptophyta > Magnoliopsida > Myrtales > Combretaceae > Combretum > Combretum micranthum. Next base: position 247,325 of record JAMXBD010000565.1, read on the forward strand.
ACTACCTATTTCTTACAACCTATAAACTTATTTCTTATATTTACTTTTTCAATATTACTTTTTACTTAACTTCTCTTATACTTTACTTACTTTGTTTTTTACTAAAATTAATTTTTTTATTACATCTTCTCTCTCCCCCTCTCTTTTGTTGTCCACTTTCCCTCTCTCTTCCCTCAATTTCTTTTTCTTATTTATTTATTTAATTAACTCATAATTCCCTCCACATTTATCCATAAATACCCCTTCTCTCCTTCACTTCTTACACACTTTTCTTTTATCATAACAAAACTCTACCAAAATCATTTCTCAACTTTTCTCTCTAATTTTCCTATCCAAAATTCTCTTCCCAACTCTCTCTTCTTTCATAAAACTATCATCCACATATTACTACCAAAACTTCATTTTTTTTCTTTAATCAACAAGTAATTTTAGGTAAAGGTTCCTACATTCATCTTCATGTCATGCAAATTAACATGACCATAGCGTATATTTCTCAAACCCATGGGTGTTATGGATGCAATAAAATGTTCATGTTTTGTTCTTGTTCTTATTCATACAAAAGTTTATTGTTATGTTGATATTATATTATGCTCTATTTATTGCTTTTAATCTAACTTCTATATGTTACTAAATATAGTTATGTATACATATATTCTTAGAGTCTATAAGCTCACTAATATAACTTTTATTTAATTATGCTCTTATATATTTCTTGCAATTTATTTATTTGTTTCATGTAATTTTATGAAGACTAGTCTTAGGCTTGTCCTCATCAAGTGAAAATAAATTTTCTTTTTTTTTTTTTTACTTATCCATAATCTAAATCCAGAAAGCCTTGAAATAATCTAAGACTTCCATGGTTTTCTTGTTTGTTTTCTTATTTTCTTAAAGGATTTGCCCATGTCTAAGTCCAGGAAATTTTAATACAAGCCAAGACTTTCCAATACTTGACTTTTATTATGTGCTTATTTAATTTTATATCTTTTACCTTTTGTATGAATTATTTTTTATTTAACTACAATTTCATATTCATGCATGGTCATATCGTGTTGTCTTAATAAAAATAAAGATGAGTTTTTTCTTTAGTAAAGAAAATAAGACCACTCTTTTTGAAATAAATTTTGTCACTTAAAGAAAGATTTCTCATCAAAGACTTGGAATTTTGTTTCACTAAATCCTTTTCAAAAGTTAAATAAGTCCATCATAAAATTTTAGTGATATATTATTGTGCTAGATTTCTTCAAAGATTTAACTAAGTAGTCTCATTGCACACTTTCTTTTCAAACCAATATAAAAATTATTGTTTAAATGTAATGTTGATAATTCTTTATTATACAAATTTTTCTTAAAACTTATTTATAAGATTCTCACCAACACTTTAATTAAAAAAAATTAAGAATCAGACAAGGTATTCCAAGTCAAGCTAAAATCAACTTACTAGTTAAAATCCATTTAGAAATAAAGTGAGTATATGACTTAAGGAACTAAGTTTTAAGAAGTAAAATCCATTTCTTTTAACAAATTAAGGAAGTACAAATAATAGTTATAACAATTAGGCACTCACTTGTAACAAACTAAAGATTTTTCCAATAAAGGTTCATGTGTTAAAAAATTATGGGTTTAAAAAAGAGTCATTATGAGAATAAGAATTTAAAACAAGCTATTTCTTTAATTTTCCTCATAAGCTAAAACGTTAAAATGTTTTTATACACAATTTAGAATGATTTTCTTCACAGCCACATAAAGTTTCATGTTTTGGAAAATAATTATCTTAAAGAAATTTAATATAAGGATGGAATATTCAAAAGCTCAAAATAAACATAAAACCATGATTTTTCTATAATTGAGTTTCATATTTTCAAAATCCAAGAATTCAGAGTTTCATATCATCAAGAAGTAAAACTGTGTCTTGTAAAATAAACAATTAAATAGAATTCTCTTAAAAAATGAGACTTTTGGGATTTCAAAATACAATGAATCATGATTTCCTTGTTGATTGAGTTTTATTTATAAACTAGCAAATTTAATCATAAGTCAAGGATTGATTTTTCACTAAGTTCTATCTTTCACAAATATTGTTTACAAATTTTATTTTTAAGACAACATCAATAGAATTATGTATATAATATGAACCTATATATATATTAAAAAAATATTTTTCAAACTATATGTATATTTATGTGTTTGCTATAGAATTTTTGGTTGAAATAGAATTGAGAAAAATTACAAGTTGAGGCTGGAATTTTCATGAAGTTGGAATTTTCACGCTAGAGATGTACTGAACTGTTTTTGAACCCAAGTAACTTGAAATGATTAAAATAACCTTAGAAATAGATAGATCTCTTTGAGGAGGTAGAAAATGACATCTTAAATGCGAAATTTTGAGTTAGAATGAGCAAGTTATTGCCATTTTAAGTTCAGGATTTCACATAATTAGAATTTTGACTAAACTAACAAGATAGAATTAGAAAATTTAAGTAGAACTTCTATAAAATACTCATCCCGGGTTTTTTTTTTCTTCTAGGTGACGAAGAATACGGGATTTCCCTTCTCGAGGATTACTACGACTAAGAAGATTGCGATATGAATGAGGAAGTTTTTCCTTTTGATTTAGTTACCTTACTTGCGCTTGTAGATAGTTACACTAGATCTATAGGTACAAGATAAAATGAACATGTATGAGGTATGAGTTTATATATATATATATATATATATGCTCTTATGTATGTATGACAATGAATGCTAAGCATATCAGAACCCACAAATCATTGTTTGAGTACATCATTAATATTACATATTATTATTACATGTTACTTATGTGTGTATGGTGTTTGTTTGATCGCCCTTAAGTATACGTTAATCATACTTGGCTTCGATATAAATTAAATGGACATGTATTGCATCCATCGAATCACATGTCAAAAGCTACTACTCCTACACAAAGAATTGGAAGGTCTGAGGCCAAGATAGCTTGGGCCCATACTCATTCTTAGGAAACTAAGGCATACCGGGAATACATTCTAGGGATAAGTGACATTGATCGATCTCTGAGGGTAGAGTGCGCTCGGAGACTAGCAACAAAAGATCGTGAAGACCTTCAACTGCCATTCCCTAACCTTTGATACAGATGAGTAAATACATTCTATATATGGTTTCCGGATAACCATATATATTTATGTAATCATGTGATTGTTGCATAGTGTGTATATCATATACATGAAATTAATAAACTTGTTTAAAATCACGGTACGAATAAAAGGGAATATCTTACTAAGTTTGTTATAAGCTTACACACCCATAAGCTTTTGTTGAAACATGTATGTTTGCAGTTACGTTCGAGGATCGGAATATTAAGGAAATCATTTGCAAATCTTTGAACTATTATAGAAGGAGTGGAAACATAGGATGGATTTACTTTCACGAAATTTCCTTTTAAGTTATATATGATATGTCAATGTTTTGGAGATTACTAAGACAAGTATTTGTGTAATCCTAAAGACATTAGTAGGGGTATGCCCCTAAGAATTGTAATTGGCCTTATTTATGTTAATATTAAGTATTCCTCTTGCCTTGTTAATCAATTGTTATCAAAGTAAATTGCATTACTCCGATGCATTGCCTCGATGTGTTGTATGCCTTGTGCATGATATGAAATCTTTACATGATTAAGGAAGTCATTCTTAGTCTTTAATATTGTGTATGATAGACTGCCACGTCTAGGATAACCCTCAGGGCGTGACATCGCCTGACTAGTTCCTAATGATATATATTTGTTAAATTGTATGAGATATCGACTTTATAAAGAATAAAGAAATATTAAAAACTTGTAAAATATAAAATTGAGATATATAAGGATGAAATATACTAATATTTAAATCTTTTATGAAATATTAACTTTTACAAGTGGTTGCGTAAATTTCGAGGAAGAAATTTCTTTTAGGGGGGAAGAATGAAATATTTCGAAAATTTCTTACAAATAAATAAAAATAATATTCATAACCAATAATAATTATATTAGAATAAAATATATATAGAATAAAAAAATCAATAGCAATAATAATTGTCTTCAAAAATACAATAAGAAAGTTTTAAGAATAAATAAAGTAGCACACAAATTAAGAATATAATAAGAGCAAGTAATTTAAAAAGGGAAACGTTAACAAATATATGTCACATGCTACGAAACAAGTAAGAAGGGGTAAAAAGGACTTTAAGTAATAACTTACTTAATCAATACAAGTCATAAGGGCATATGAGTAAATTATATCTCAAGCATTCCTTAATAACTAAAACTTGTTTTTAAATTCCGTAACAGAAAAACTATTATTCTTGAAATCGAAATTCTCATTATTTTTAAATAGAAAAGTTGTTCTTCTAAAACTGACAAAATTTAATCAATTATAAAATGGTCAATTCTTTGTTATTACTCTTAAATGAATATATATGGTTCTTGTTTTTACTCAAAAAAAGGACCGACCTAAGAGACAAAAATTACAAATTCGTTTGTTCCTTCTTTTTCTTGTTTTGGGCAATTGAAAATCATGCTGTTCCAAGCTTCTACTACGAGTGCATGTGATAGAAGCAAATTGTGCTACCTTTAGGAAGTGGTCAACAGTTAGCTATTTGCACCCAGGTCGTATCGGATTCCCTTTCAAGGCAGTGGCATATCCACCGCACAATCAAGATTCTTATTTTATAATCACCTGTTATCTATTTGTGGCAAGATTTCCTACTTGAGTACAAATACGCAATGACTTACTTGTTGCTTGTTTAGGATAGGCATCCTAAATGAATTGATACTTAAAGACAACTTAATAAATGATTGATTGTTTGTGTGTGGTTGTTTCTAGACCTGGTCGAGGGGCGGTAACCTTGCTAGGTATTGCTAACATGGTAGTTAGATGCTTAGGCCATCGAAGATGTCATGGTGGGTAGCTAATAGGGAAACGGTAGTAAGATATTGTCTATCTTTATTGGTGAGAAGTTGCACTTGTACAATTTAGGATTGTAGGCTTCGTTAAATTGAACAGTATGATGGACTGAGATAGGTAGAGATGCATAATGGATGTGACCCTTAGACGAGGCTATTACTTTGATAGAGATAGGAGATATAGGTATTCAAGCTGTGTATATCAACCCTTTGAGTAGTTGTAGCTACTCAGCAATCCTCGATCCCTATCGTGTCACCAAAGTGTGAGTGCTCCACTATTGTTTTGCTACACCTTAATTGAAAAGATCCAAATGTTTGGTTTTGTTGCATTGCATCAGAATAAGTATGTGTGATCATACCGTGTCTGCTTTTGTTGCTATTGTACTCGGCTTTGGCTGATTCCCTTCTTTTATAGGTGATGATGATGATGATGTTGATATGAATGCTTTGATTACTTGGGCTATAGATTGACTCCTGGTGAGTGACTGGATGTTAGATGCATAGGATATTGTTGTTATTAATAGGAGAGTTTAATATCTGTGTTGTAAAATTTTTTATATATTATTGAGCAATTATTTATTGTTATTTATGAAACTTAAATGAGGATTTCTCAATTTAAAATTGGTTAAAAACTCACATAATTAAGAATAACCTTTGCGTATAATGCTTAAGTATTATACATGGCAGAACTATTGGTGCTCTCAACCCTATTTAGGACACGACATACTGTACATTGATCACTATCCTTACCCATTTGCAACTAGTCATTGAGTCGCTATACGAACATCACAATTTAACTCATCAGCCTATATCTACTAACTCACACACAAACTTAATGAGTTGACTCATACCAAAACCAAAACTAAGCTAGACATGAAACTCATTCACCACCATCGAACCATCTTCATCCCCAAGACATAACCTTCGACTGCTATAGATGGAAACCTAACTTTTGACCATCAACGCAACTTTGCTTCAATCGAATCCATGAACTATGTAAGCCTCTCACTTAAGAACTTGTCACCAAACCAGTGTACATCTATTGTAAGTTTGTTCATGGCTCGGTCTGGGTTTGAGCACAATGCTTGTTTTATCTTCGGTGGAGATTAGCTATGGGTGATTACAGTGAATAGGTTTTTCAGTAGAGTTTAGCACGGGGGCTCTGATGGATTTCGAAAGGTAGCTGTGACTATTCTATGAGTTTTCTAGGTTTCGATTTTGGAAAGAAAATGAAGAAGAGTAGAGAGGGAAAGGGTGCGATAGTCTTAGAGAGGGAGAGAGCGATAGCGATGGACAACGTTTTTGTTCAAGTTTTTCTTTTTGTTTGTCAAGCTGACATGTGGCAAATAACGGCTAATTTTGGATGGTATATAACAAACGTTATCTCAGGTTATGTCTTTGTCAATATATATGTATAGAGATAATGATAAAAATGATACCTAAACTTTTGCAAAAAAAAAAAAAAAAAAAAATTGGTACCTAAAATTTGGTTTTATAATTTATCCCTTTCTTAAAAAGTTATATGTTTGATCATATTGTTTTATATATATAATTTTTCAATAAAAGGAATTTGGCATAGAATGAATTCATTGCCTTTATTAGTAATATAGATAGATGATTAAGTAATATCCTAAAAATACAAATTAAAAAAAAAGAACAACAAAATATCTTTCCCAACTCATATCATGTGACAGGCCACCTATAAGATTAAAAAGTGGGCAGCCATTAGCTGGGAGTGTTGAAGGTAGAAATCATTTCAGAATCGGAAGCCGAAATATAAAAATGTTTATTGGGGATGCTTGGATCAAGTGAAATTTGTATTTTTACGCTGTCAGACATTTTATATTGTAGTGTAATATTCCAAATTTGGTCGATAAAATACTGCTATTTTTTCCTCTTTTGTTTTTTCACCAGTAACGCTACTTTCTTATCATTTCTATATTTTATCATAATGAATTAAAGATGATTATTTAATCTTGTATTGTTTTTTTGATCTTAAAGAAAAATATAAGAAGCATTATTTGAAGTAAGACTAACATGGCTGGGCAAATTTAAAATAATAATAACTTGATTTCATAAAGCTTTATAAAATTAGTAAAAAAAAAAAAAACTTTCTTAAACAAACAATAAAATAGAGATTTCCACGGTAAAAGAGAATATTTAAAAAAATCGACGTGGCATTTTCATAGCAATCCCTCAATAACTTACCATAGGCAATAATGAATAACAGTCGTCCTAAACAATTTTACCTAGACTAAAGTCATAGCTTCACACTTGGCTTCTATATCTATTATATGCTACATGTAATATACATGTGTTATACAACTACTAATAATTTTTTAACACGTAATCATGCGGTATACAACTACTAATAATTTTCTAACACGTGGTCATATGATAGTAGTTACTTTAAAAACTACTCCTAACTTATTCATATATTAAATAATTATTGGTAATTGATAAGTGTTAAAAGACCCAAATTTTTTATTCTTATTTGAACTTACTTTGTATGTAATTCTTATGATTTATTAAAGAAAAGGACATTTATTCAGTTAAAATTCGTTTTCAAGCTTCACGGCTTATTTGGAAGATTATATGATGATTTGAAGCTAATAAAGCAAGTTTGGCTCGGATTATGCAAGAAACAAGGCTTTTATTTTTAGCCCTCCCTTCATCACAGCAAGGGCAGAATAGGAAGGGACGAATTGAGAAGAATATAAATACCCATCTTGCATTCTTTTTGCGAAGTTTTTAGAGAAATAGCCGCTAGTAGCCAAAAAAACATTTTAAAGGTTTTAGAAGGGTTTTTCTCTAAACCCTATTAGAAGAACAAAATTTTCCATTTAGAGAGAGAACTCTACAGATTTTCTAGGGTTTCATAGCAGCTTTGTGCTTAAACGCTTCGATTCATCAAGGATATTCATTCTTATTGCCTTATCTTATTATGGATCTTTGTTATTTCTCTAATTTATTGCTTTATATTGTCATATTCATGGAGGAGTATTCGATTTTGCTTGGGTTTGTAGATCCTTGGTCGATTTCATGTAACGTTACTGTGCTTTGTCTTGAATACATGTTGTTTTATTGTATTCAATAGCTTAAGCTTCATAGATCTGAATCTGTATAATGCACCATATGGGTTCATGTTAGATTTCGTTAAAATAGGCTGGGAGGTCAGTTTAGTGAATAGATCTAGGTTATTGATGAATTGATCCTAACTACCTCGAGAGAGGATGGGTGAAAATCTTTTGTCGCTTGTTGTGAAATTCATTGAGTTGGTTTCTAAAACAAAGGATTCTTGTTCTTTATGCGGATCGAGGCTAATGATAGCTTGAGAAGAGATTCCGATAGTCTAGTTTATATCTAGAGTTTATGACCTTGAGAGAGGCTTAAATTTACATCATGAATCCGATAGTTCAATAAGTCAACACAACTTTTTCTGAGAAATTCTTGAGTTACATGAATAGATCTAAGGTGAAGCATAACACAAGCAACCTTGTGAATTGATATATCTTTAGTTTTGCATGCTTGCTTAAAACTTGTTACTGATTTTTGCTATTTCTTTTATTAGATTAGGCTTAATTAGCTTCTGTGTATATAAAATTCCCTTTGTTTTTATTCGCTAGATGATAGGAAAAGAGCGAGCGAGAGTAGAAGTACTCACTCGCTTTCCTTGAAATATGACTAGATCTTTTTCTACAATGCTACATCTGATGGGCGTATTACCTTGTGGAGACCGTAGTTAGACAGTGATTTAGAAAAGAATTTATAAATTTTAAAACTCGGTTTTTCCTTCACCAAGTTTTTGGCGCCGTTGCTGATGATTGATTGGTGGTATTTTGAAAAGCTTAATGCTATTAATCTAGCCATTTTTCTTTTCTTTCTTTTCTTTTGCTTTTGCTGAGTTCTATGGTGAATTCTTCTCATTGAGCTAAACCTACATATGTCATTCCAATAACATGGATTTTGGTTGGTGGATTCCTAGAGACCATTATTGGAATGTGCCTTATAATCCTCAACAAAATGAACCTAAAATTGAAGAAAAAATGTGAATGCTATTTACTGGAATTGTGGTGAGGAGGATTGGTACTATTTATGTTCAAATCCATGTTTTTATAATGCTCTTTCATGCATTCAATTACCTCCTTTGTGCATTAATGAAAATCAAGTTGATGAGAACATAAATATCTTAGCTCCTGCATCAAAAAATTCTACTTTTAATGTATTATCATCACAAGAGATTTTCAATGAATTTGATAAGATGCATGATTTTGAGCATGTTGATCGTGATTTGATGATGGAGAATATGCATGAAACAGATTGTGAAATAGAACTTTCTAAACAAGCGTTGAATGAAAAATCTAATGAGTAGGTAAGGTTAAGGAGGAGACTTCATTTAAGGTTGTGAATGAGGAAATTCATTTTTCCAAAGAGGAAATAGAGGATGGGTAGGATGAGCAAGAATTGAAAAATGCAAAAATTGGTTATTCTACATTATTTATTATGTTTTGAGTGTATGGGAGACGATGAATTTCTAGAGTTTTTCCTTGAACTTATTGGTTATATTGTGAGTTTGAGCAGGCACCAAACTCCCAATACCCCTCTCCTCATAAATTTTTTTTTTTCTTTTTAATAATGGGAATTGAACTAAATAGAGTAAGTAAAGATGAGAAGGAAATTCCCTTTGAATTCTGTAAAAACAAGTCCCTGGGACACTTTTGTTTGGGATCCTGGTGGATGAGGATTTGTTTGGTTATTAATAAGTTAAGCTTTTGACATTAAATAATCCATGTTTAACCTTGTTGTATTGAGTTCTTTTTGTTTTCTTTTTGTTTTTCCTATCCTAAGTCTAATTTTCTATAAAAAAAATGCAGGTGTTAGATGTTGTGATACAATGTTAAAGAGCTGAGAGTTCAATTTTTTTTATTATGGGAAAAAGCAGGATGTGACATGAGGAGGACATAGCAAAAATTTTCAGATTTAAAGCCTGTCAAGCCCTAAATCTTCCATATTTTCCTATTGCAAATTAGTCATATTTTTTTTTTGCTCTATATTACTTTTAGGTTCTATTTACAGGATTGTTCTGTTTTTAGCACATGTCAAGGCTTCGAGCATGCTGTTGGAGGCTTGAGGATGTTGTTGCGCTTAAAATTTCATCTCAGCACACCCTCAAGCTTGCCAGGGTAGAAGGTTGTGCAGATTGTCAAGGGCATTACCGGGCCCAAATTTTCTCTGCTCGAGCACTCGATTAACGCTGTTGAACGCTATGGAAATACTTCTGCCCGCCCCTAATCCCTATTAAGGTAGAAGCCTTTGCTAAACATCACACCTAGTCGCGCCCAAATTCCAAAATATCGAGCCCTTGAAGAGAACTACAAGACATGACTTGAAGTCAGCCTACCCCGACCCCACCCTTGCATAAGCTTGACTATTCCTCTCCATGCCTCGATTGCTCCAATGATCCTTTACGTGATGCTATGCTCCAAACCTCCCCACGCCCCTAATCTCGCCCGCGTAAAAGGGGGAGATGAATCTACATGTGATCAAATGTGTAAAAAAAAAAAAACCAAAGGAAAGAAAGAGAGTATCCAGGGGAGAGCTGACAAAATCAGCTTTTCTTAAAAAAAATACAAAGAAGAGAATAGGTGTAGTAGCTTGTTTTCCGACACAAACACACACACTTATTGTATCTCATATTCTCACTTGCTCTCATTCATTTCAAACAAACACTTACACTCCTTTGCATATCATTTGAGCTTAATTGTTTGATTTGGGATAGGCTAATTTCTTTTTAGTTTTTGTCATCTTTTCTATCGTTCTGCTTTACTGTTTTTGCAGCTTTGATCTTTTGCCTTGATGAATTCTCAAGTATTATGCTACTGCTACTAATCCATGCTATCCAAATTCTCCTCTCTTATCCTGGTTAAAAGCACTTCATATTGAAAATTCTCCATAAATCAGGGAAGTCTTTCACTTCCTTTTTCTTACATTCTTTCCATGTTTTTTTCCTTACTTGTGCTTGATTGGATACACATTGTGGACAATGTGTTGCTTAAGTGTAGGGGAGGGATACGTTGGAAGGAAAGAAAATATTATGGGTTCTAGGTTGAGCTTAATGTTACATATGATACACTTGTTCATCAAATTTCCCCCATTTATGAGTGTGCAAATGAGTTGTAATGTTGATATTAGAATCTTGAAATTGTACTCATTTCATTGGAGCTAGCATTTAAAAAATGATGTATAGTGACTTTGTGTGCCGTACTCAATTATTTTGAACTTAGTATACTTAGTCAAAGTTTTGAGATAAAATCTATGTAAGGAAAATTTTACTTTTTGTTTAATTGTTAAATCTAAGTTTTGAAAGAGGTGAAAATTTTTAGTTTAAAATTAAATGATTGTGTTTCTAAGCTTGTTAGTAGTATATTTGCTTTTTCAACTATTTTGAGAGCTTTTCTAACCTTTTGTGAAAGGGGCATAAGAAATCTATCACTTGGTAATTCTTCTCAAGTAATGTCATATATATATATATATATATATATAACAAAAGAAAAAGCCAAAGAGCTAAGCTGAAGAGAAGTGGGCTAAAACCTGTCCAGATGGGGAAAAAAAAAAGATGGGGGCAAAAACCTCCCCCTCTAAAGGCTAATAAAATAAATAAATAAAAAGAGATTTATCAAAAGAGAAAAAAATCCAAGGGAATGATAGATGTCATATACTTTCATTATAGGTTGTTGTGCTTAGAGAGATAGTTGAATGATTTATATGATTTCTAATAAGTGATGAGATGTGACCCTACCACTTTTGTTTTGTTTGAATTTGTATCTCTTCTATGATTTTGGAAGTGGTTATTAAATGGCAAGATTAACAGTTTGACTTACCTGGATTACTTTTAAAAATTGACTATAGCATGCTTAGTATAAGTACAAATATGATGTGTTTGAGCAGTTGACAGTAATAAGTAACTTGGGGTTGATTGAATTGAAGAATGTTAGGCTTGATTTGATATTTTCTAATGAGTATAGTTGATGATAGATTCTTTTATCCTTATTTTGTTTGCTTGAGGACAAGCAAACGATTAAGTGTGGGAGAATTGATAAGTGTCAAAAGACCATATTTTTATGCTTATTTAGACATACTTTTTATGTATTTCTTATGATTTATTAAAGAAAAGGACATTTATTTTATTAAAATTCATTCTCATGCTTCAAGGGCTTATTTGGAAGATTATATGATGATTTAAAGCAAATAAAGTAACTTTGACCCAGATTATGCAAAAAACAAGGCTTTTATTTTTAGCCTTCCCTTCATCACAACAATGGAAGAATAGGAGGGATGAATTGAGAAGAACATAACTACCCATCTTACATTCTTTATACGAAGTTTTTAAAGAGAGTTTTTTAGAGAGCCAGTAGCCAGTAGCCAAAAAGAGACATTTTTAGGGTTTTAGAAAGGTCTTTCTCTAAACCTTAATAGAAGAATGAATTTTCCTTTTAGAGAGAGAACTCATAGATTCTCTAGGGTTTCACAGTAGCTTTGCTCTTAAATGTTTCGATTCATCAAGGATATTTGTTCTTATTGCCTTATCTTATTATGTGTCTTCGTTATTTCTCTGATTTATTGCTTTATATCGTCATATTCATGGAGGGGTAGTGGATTTTGCTTAGGTGTGGATCTTTGGTCGATTTCATATAACATTACTGTGCTTTATTTTAATACGTGTTGTTTTATTGTATTTAATAGCTTGAGCTTCATAGATCTTGAATCTGTATAGTGCACAATATAGGTTCATGTCAAATTTCGTTAAAATAGGCTGGGGGGTCGTTTTAATGAATAGATATAGGTTATTGATGAGATTGATCCTAACTACCTCAAGAGAGGATGAGTGAAAATCTTTTGTCTCTTGTTGTGAAATTCATCGAGTTGGTTTCTAAAACAAAGGATTCTTGTTTTTTATGTGGATCGAGGCTGGTGATAGCTTGAGAAGAGATTCCAATAATCTAATTTAGATCTAGAGCTTATGAACTTGAGAGAGGCTTAAATTTACATCAGTAAATCCGACAGTTCAATAATTCAATACAACTTTTTCTGAGAAATTCTTGAGTTACATGGGTAGACCTACGGTAAAGCATGACTCAAGTAACCTTGTGAATTGATATATCTTTAGTCATGCATGCTTGCTGTGAAATGCATTGCTGATTTTTGCTATTTCTTTTGTTAGATTAGGCTTAGATTAGCTTCTGTGTATATAAAACCCTCTTGTTTTTGTCGTCTAGATAATCGAAAAAGAGTAAGAGTAGAAGTACTCATTAGCTTTCTCTTGGAATACGACCTAGATCTTTTTCTACTATGCTATATCTGATGGGTACGTTGCCCTGTGGAGACCATAGTTAGACAATGATTTAGAAAAGAATTTACAAATTTTAAAACTTGGTTTTTACTTCACTAGTAGTTACCTACCATACAAACATACAAGTGATATGCATTATGCATCAAATATTTTTCATATGCCTTATGCATGCCATCAGGAGACACTATTCAAGATGAAGCCAAACTTGGTATGCCAAAGCCATACAAGTAAGGCAAAGAAATAGCTAGGTGTGGATTTATCTATTTTTAACAATATTGTTCGTTAAGAATATGATATATATATATATATATAAACAATTTTCCATATTATTTTATATACCAATACAATTCCCTATATGTTACACTTTTAAGAGTGGATATTAATAAAATTAAGTAAATTAAGGACTTATCTCACCTTTTACTTCTCATTAAGTATGGTTGAGGCTTTTGCCTTGATTGATGATTATTAACAACTTTCAGCCCTTTTTTTGTTATGTGATATGATGATGTTGCTATGTGTTATAATTATCATATTGTCTTATCATATTACATACTTTGACATCGTACAATAATGCAAGGTTTGTGTTGTTTAGTCTAATTTACTCATTGTTGCATTGTTAATATGCTTAATTAAAGTACCATAGGAATTTATTGTAATGCTCATATATTTAATGGGCGTATAGTTTTAAGCTAATGGGTTTTAAAAAATAAGGTTAAAAAAACATCTTTAAATTTTACCATAGGGATTTATTGTAATGCTCATATATTTAATGGGCGTATAGTTTTAAGCTAATGGGTTAAAAAAACATCTTTAAATTTTGCTACTTTGAGCATTGCTAATTCTTTTAAAATAATCTCAACATTTGAAAAACAGGTTTATAGCTTAGTGCCCTATTTAGCAACGTTATCTATATAGAAGAAAGTATTAAAAAAACTTAGCATTTACCATTTTTTTTTTCTCTCTCTCTCTCTGTTTTTTTTTAATCTTATATGCATGAAATGATTGGGTCTGTTCTATATTTAAGTAATATATATTGAAAGTTTAACATTCTAAAAAACTATTTTATTTATATTTTATATGCTTTTAATTTATAATTATGGAAAAAGTAGCTGTTGAGGGAAATCAAGATGTAAAATATCGTATATTTTTTAAAGAAAATGATTTAGAAGATATAATTCAATACATTGAAAAATAAAATTATAATTAGTGATACTGTAAAATTGAATAAATTACACGATAAATAAGTCAAACTTTATAATATTTTTTAGACATTTAATTTTATAAGAGAGGTACACTTAACAAACATTTAATTTGAATAGAAGTCGAATATGAAGGAATAAAACCACAATTTGTTTGCCAACTCCTGGTTATACCATAATTCAACTTGAATTGAGTATCACATTGTAATTCAGGTATAATTATATAGTTTTTAAGAACGTTTCCTCTTTTCAAAACCATTAGATAAATTAGTCTCTACACGGGCATAGCTCAAGAGTCAATTGTGTTATTCTCTTTGGAAATAAAAAAATTTGAGTTGTAAAAGAAAAAGGAGAACCACATTTTTATTTCTTCGGAACAATCTAAGTATACTTGCTAAAAATCACTTTATTAAGCCTTTTGTTGGATTGATGGGGTGTAACAACAATTCATATAAAGTTTTGATATATGGTTTGGTTATATATATATATATATATATATCAGGAAAAGGAAATCAACTTGATTTATCACGCTTGGAAGTCCTCCTTTCACCATTATTACTCCTAATGCACTGTTTAACACTACGTATTTAAGTACCCTTTAAAACCCTCAACTCTCTCTCTTCCTTGGCATTGTTCCTTAATTGATAAGTTTTCTCTTTACTCTGTCTGTCCTCCTCTATCTCACCACTTCTATCTCAAAACCCTGTTCAGAATTCTAATGTGATTTTGTGTCGGTGATTTGTTTACAAGAAAGTAAAGTACAAATGTAGACGCATGTTCTGAGGCCATTCGAGTAGCTACTGGCTTCGAAATGCTTTCAAAAATGTACCTTTCCAATCCCTTTTCCTTTGTTTTTTTTTTTTTAATTTATACCTATAATCTTCTATTGGGTACTAGATCTATTAAGATACTATCAATTTGTAATAGTTTACAACTAAAATTCAATTATGCAGTTTTTTTTTTGTAGAAACCCTAACTCATAATCTTCTTGCCACCTTGAGTTACTTCATTCTTTATTGAATTTCAAGTTGTAGTACACCACTGGTTTCCTTTAATTGTATTTAAAATCTAAAGTTCGATTGTAAGTTTATGTGAGGAAGATATTTTGAAATTCTCTTTTTTTTTTTTTCCTATTTGTGTACATATTTTATTATTGGGTTAAATGGTTGCATTCGTAATTGAACTTTCCCCAAATATAGAATTCAGAATTTGAAAATTCAAATAGTGAATTTAATACCTAACAAAAACTTTTGTGATAGTCATTATAATCTCTATTAATAGAGTAAATTCTATTCACACAATTAACATTTGTAGTAAATGGGAAAGTGAGACATGTAACTAAAAAATGAAAATTAAATAATTAATCAGATAGATTAACATACACATTAAAGTTGTTAAGAGTTAATTTGTAATTGTCTAATTAGACAAAACAATGTTAATCCACTTCTTTATCATCTTTTTTTTTTTTTTAATTGGCTACTTAACACAAGTTATTTCTTGTTCATTGTAAGTGCTGGCTTAATAAATAGAGTTAGCTCTATGAATTGAGGTAGTATTAATAAACTGAAAATTTTCAATTGAAAATTAAATTGATTATTTTAGAACCCAAATAATTAATTATACATATTAGTGATATTAATAAGAGCCGTTGAGTTTTATTATGGTGCAGACCAGTACTCTTGTGGAATATAAATTACATATACTTTTATTTTGTTAGTCTGGTTAGATTTTCAAATCTATTAGAAAAGAAGTCTTGATAAACCTCCTCTATAGAGTGTAAGGTAAGTATTAATTTTGTATTTTACCAACATTGTTTACATTTTGTATATATGTGATTAATAACAACAAGGAGAATCTATGCTTGACTTGAAAATAGATAAGGACATGTATGGCTATAGATGAACTTCAAGTGGGTGTTGAATTGTTTAACAAGAAGTAAATGCAATGAGGAAGCATAATGGTAGGAAAATAAGGTAGTACATTATGCTAAGCCTAGATGCAGACGAGTTTAAATTCAAACGAAACCTTAATACCACCAACCCAACAAGATCAATCTAACACGAGTGTCTAAAATTTTTTAGCATTTGCAATACAATTAACATTAGTGGGATTAGTGATAAGAGATGCATATAATTCACTTCATCTAATGTGGTTGGTGAGTCTCTATATGAAGATTAAAAAATTTTATAATTTCAATATTAATTTAATAAAATCGATCCATTGACTATCTAATGGTTTAGATTTTATTAAATCATGATTGTATTATTCAAATAGTAATATAACAATATATCAATTATTAATTTATTTTAATAATTATTAAAACATTGCATTAAGTCTTGGAGCATTACAAAGAAAATCTATGGCACCGTCCTCGGCAATGTTGTATCGGAGAAGTTGGACCAAGCACTACTGCCCATGGACTGATGAGACAATGCTACCCAAGAGAGAGTTTATTTATTAGTTTTATGATTGACAAATGGGCAAGGTAAGGTATAGATAAAAGCAAGTTTTGTAAGATTACGAGTATAAATGCTTATGATCGGAATAAACGCACCTGAAAGGATACAAATATATGTTCAATTAATACTTGACCCTTATTAACGTATCTATCTATGTTTAGTAGTTATATATTTTAGTTATTACCATAGCATATGTGTTTATATTTAATAGTTACTTATATTTTTGGTAGATATTTTATTTTTCTTTGACCATGTATATTTTGTATCAGTATATATTTAATAATCGTATATTCTTAAATCAAAATTGTATAAGAGTTTTCATTGTTGTAAGATCTATAGAAAAGAGCAATAGTCTTTTCTTTTCTTTTCATTGTCATCTTCCTTTTTTCACACCTTAACATAACATATATATAAAGAGAAGCAAAAATATATCCATAATGTATGTGGTTAAGTAAAATTATGAATTTAATTATTTTTTAAAATAGATCCAAAAAATTATTTGAAAAACCTGTTTTTAAGGTGGCTAGTGGTGTTGGTGGCAATCACCATAACAACCACTTTAGCTAACAGATGCTATATTTAGTATAATATAATTAAAAATTATTAAATCTATATTATTATTTGAAGATATAAATTCTAATAAATATGAGACACCAAAAGCGACCTCATTGATCCAAAAGTTATAAGTACATATAGTTATTGGCTTGCTTCAATTTTTAATAAATTCCCAAATACTTCCATACTCAGCTCGTTCACCATGCTAAATAAATAAAACCATAATAAAATTACTATTCATAAGAAACCAAACAAAAATCTAATATAATTTTTATCATAATTTTATAGGAAAAAACCTGTTTCACCGTTTATTATTTAAATGAATACTTAATATCACGATAGAGACTCTTTATACTACTATCTCTTTACGAATAATAAACCTATAATGAAATTACTACTATAAAGTAAACGGGCACTATATGTACGAAAATTTTCTCACATATAATAGTTATAAAGAGAGAAGATGGAGCATTGCATAGAAAAGTAGTGAGCTGATGATGATGGAGCCCTTAATCTTATCCGGTCTCTCTCATGCGTAGACATTAGGAATAATAATACGACAAAAACATCCAAGTTATCGAAAAGAAACGACAAGACACGTTGGGGACCTTGAAAGCGAAACGACATGACTTTATGTACATTGGAAAAAAAAAAAAAACACAGTTGGTCTTGGACGATTGGATAGAGTCCACTCCACACCATATCCCTTCACCCTCCACGGTGGTTGCTCTTTGTCACATCACTGTAGAGCCTGCGATGAAGATTGAAAAAATCAACGTTAGAAAATAATTGTACATATTTATATATATATATAAGCAATTATAAAAGATTTAAATAGTTTGAAAAGGACATAATTGAATTTTTATTGCGTTTTTTCAATAGTCAGATTACAAGTGTAATTACTCTAATTTCTACCAACAAAAGGATTCCAATAAAAAAAAACTTCTTAACTTTCCGGTCCATTATTTTACATCAAGTGATAATATATTATAATTTTGGCAAAAAAAAAAAAGAATAATATATTATAATGAAATGATAACTTTCACTATCTCATCACCAAGAAAGTTATTTGAAAGTGGGGTCCAACTATGAAACATGATTAAAGCTATCGTGCACTAGGTGTCTAGGCGTATACGAGGTGTTTCCTTTAATTTTTTTTAATGAAATTTAATATATTTTTTATTTAAAAAAAATACCATTAGCCTAAATTGATTTCAGTCACCCTAAGACAAGTTAAATAGTAAGCTTTTAACTAAAGTAAATCGTATGTCTTTTCAGAATATTGGCATCAAATAATTTAGTTGAAATCCTGCATGATTGAACTTTTGAATTTTATTTTTTTGGTGCAACACTGATCTTTAATCATATCACTTGCAGCTTTTCAGCTTAAATGTTAATTACCAAGGATATTTGCATTTACAATTAATTTCACTGTAATTGGGATATAAATCCTTGCTTAATACACATTCAATTTACAATTAATATCACTTTTATAAAAAGATATTTCTTTTTTATAATGGGTTTTAACTAATTGGGAAAATTTATGGTTCTCACAGGGATTACAAGGGGATTGATCTCAACCATAATCAAAGTACTTGATTTTTCTTATATACTAATTTTATTTTAATTATCGACTTAATTATAATATTACAGACAAAACAATCCCGTTACTAATATTCCATTGATCTTTACAGTTCTCGCTCTTGAAATATGATCCGACCTTCGTGAGATTTTTCTATGGTACCATTGAGGGATGATCAAACAACATATGACCCATCTGTTAAAAACAGCTAATGTATTCATTTATCTACTGGTTGAACCGACCACCTTAAAAGTTCTCGGCCTGTGTCTTATTTTATTTTAAAAATTCTCCAAGGATTCTGATTAACAAAATATTATAAAAATTTTGCTTATTTTGTTTTGTTTTCGATATGTACACACTTTGCATACTTATCCTTACTTCTTCCTTTCATTTCCTTCCTTTTTTTATTTTTATTTTTTGGCTTTATGCTAAGATCAAGTGATACCACACGATTAGACAAAAAGCCTCATCGATAAAAAAAATATCTTAGTCTTTTTTCTGGGATAAAAGAGAGATATACACGTACTTCTACATGGTCCTCGATGTTACAAGATTTCAATCATTTTAATATATATATATAATATATATATTTATAAAGACCATCCAATCCCTAATATTATAAATAAATTAATTATAAAAACATTAGTGTAAAAAAATTTATAATCTCCAATCACAATTGTAAATCTAAAAATGTTGTAATGGGAATGATCCGTTGCAACCGCCATGAATCATAATATTTTTTTTTTTTTTTTTTTTTTACAAAATATGTAATCAACAGGCTACTCTTTTATCTTCTCAATCGATGGAACCATCCAATCCAATCCATTAATCATGAAATTTTTATAATATTAAGCCTCAATTATGCTTAAAATCGAATGATAAACTAGATGGTCCCGACCATAGCACGGTATAATTGGATCACTCACCAGTCATAAACAGTGGGGGAGTTAGGCTGTGATGGCTTGTCAAAGTAGTTTCCTCCTATGGTCTTGGTGGCAAGGTTGCTTCCTGGGTGGAACACACTCCTCCAGACGTTGTCTCTACGTGCCGACATAGGAGTTGGCGGAGTGGTAGGTGTCGTCGGCGTGGTTGGGGTGGCCGGCATGGAGGTGGATCTTTGAAACTTGCTACTCTCCCCTTCACCATCTTCAATAACAGCCAAATTCATTTCATAAAAATTAAAATCATTTCATATAAAAAATAATCAGATAAATCTTACAGCAAAATATCAGTGATTGATTTTGATTGATTTGATACCT
The DNA here is from genome assembly GCA_024138025.1 of Combretum micranthum. NCBI lineage: Eukaryota > Viridiplantae > Streptophyta > Magnoliopsida > Myrtales > Combretaceae > Combretum > Combretum micranthum. The sequence continues at coordinate 267,659 of JAMXBD010000565.1, forward strand.
TTGATCGTCACGGTTGGTTTGGTGGTGCTGATCTTTCTCAGCCGGCCAAGGCCGCGATCCGGCTGAGGTCCGGCAACGACATCATCCCAAAGCTTCTCAAGAAGAACCATAGTTACCGTCTTACTCAACTATGATGTTAGCTGTTTTGTACCAGGCTTCATTATAAAAGCACCTTGTTATATTTATAGAGGAGAACGTTAAAATATCTTCCTATTTTTTGGATTATTTGCAAATTTTTTCCTATTTGGAGCACTTATTTCCTTCCTTTTATTTCATTTTTCTATTTTCTAATTTTTTTTGCCCTTTCCTTTATTCTGTGGGATGGTCACGTGTGTTAGTATGATAGGAAGCTATACATGTCACTGACCTAATAAGTTTGGAAAAATAATACAAGAAGAATATAATATTTGTTTGCTTTTATTTATTTATTTTTACACCTATGTTCGATCTTAATTATTATAAAATCTAAGTTCTTAAAAAGGATGTTAAAATAGGATTCGTATGAGTTGTTAAAAAAAAAAAAGAATAGGATCTTTATTGTTTTAAATTATACATGGTGTTAAAAGATAGGTTTTGATGTAAAAAAAAAAAAAAAAGACAACGTGCTCATAAAATGAAAAGAAAAATATAATTCCTAAAACAACAAAGTAAAAGAAAATTTAGGTTTTCTGTTTATTTATTTTTATATTTTATGACCAATGGTTTTATTTATTGTTTTTCTTTTTATTTTAAGATTTGACTATGATGACACTTGATGGAGGGTCATAACAATCTTATTTTGATTTGAATTTTTAACATTTAGGTTTTATGATAAAAGGACAAATTGAAAACAGAGGTCTTAAAATTAGATTGCAAACTTTCTTTTTAATGCACTATTCTCCATCAATTTGATATAAAAATAGGGAATTTATACGCCCTTGTCCTTTCAGTTTATAATCCTATCTTAATATAACGAGCTTTTATGATTTCGCTATTCAATCATTCAATCATTAAAATAAATATGTCAATTAGAATATTAACTAATTTAGTGGCTCGATCATAATTAGATATGATATAAACCGTTGGATAATAATAGAATCGGTCTCATTAAAATTAATGAATCGCGTATATTACCTCAATGTAAATGGTGATCTAAGAGTTAGATTAGGGTTATAATAAATTTAAGCCGTTTGAAACTTATCCCGTTATAAAAAGCAGGGATTATAAGAATTTTCCATGACAACATTAATCAAAGGAAAAGTTTTTGTACAATATATGAACTAAATAACGTAGGAATAGAACACATTTGTAATTTCATATTCTCAAATTTTTTTAGACAATTTAAGAATCTAAAAGATAAGAAGATACTTTTAAATACTAAAAAAAATCCTTTTTGATATATAAATATATATATATATATAATTATAGTATATTGGTATTCCAAAGAACGTCACTCCCAGTCTTAATTTAAGAATAGTAAGTGGGTGGAGTCCATAGAAAAATGGGGGGAGACTGGAGTGAGCGTAACGTGGGAATGGATAAGGATGAAGACTCAGCAATTAGAAATGGGACCGGGTGATAATATCTCATTCAAGATCTTAGAGGAGTTGGTCACGGGTTGCTCTCCAAGTGTACATCCTACATTTTTATAATTAATTATTGTCCTAGTCTTAAGTGCAACGTGGTATCTAAATAATACAAAGTGCGTTTTTTTTTTTTTTTTTGGCCCTTTCAACCTCAATGACACGTCCGTTATTGGAGAAAATTCTCCACTTGCCAATTTATTAAAAAATTATTTACATAAATATTAATGATAATGAAATACTAAAGCACTACCACGAGGATAAAATATAAATTTATCTTTTTTATACATTCCACACGTCCTACATGCTGTTTTTTATGATTTTATAAAAATAGTAAAACTTTTTATTTATAATAAATCGCATATTGAAAATATGATATTATTTTATATTTATAATAAACTGCATATTTAACTTGTAATTTTGTAATATATTAAAGTTTTAAATACGTGTTAAATATGTAACTATTTTGTTTTAATAAAAATTGCATATCTTAGATGTGATTTTATATTGATATTTTAGCAAGTAAAGTTCTGTAAATTGTATTTAGATATTATAGATGTATAGATTTGAATGAAGTAGAAAATGAAGGAGGAGTAAGCAATCTTAATTGTCTAAAATGCACTTGTGACAGCTGGAGGAGCTATCAAGCATCAAACCTAGTAATGAACAAGTGTTTTATCTTTTGAGATATAATTCTAACATCACCTTGGTGTTTCTACTTTCTATAGAGACTTAGGGTAATATAGAGCTTAGCCATCAATGTCATCCGTTGGATCATATTAATAATCGACGGTCAAAATGAGTCATTTTTAGTACATGAGCCATAACGAAAAAGGTTGGATAATAAACAAGCCGGTCTGATAAGCCCTACTCTAAGCCCACTATATCAAAACTCTCAAGATCATCTAAATTAGAACTAGACTCTTTAAATCCTTTCACTTAGAACAAAAAGTCAAGTCCATATAAATAATAATATTTATATGACTCAAAATCTATATACAGATATATATGATGTAAAGTTGATAGACATGTGTTATACACATAAAGATAATATTATTTTCATTCTCTATGTAATCATTACATCCATTATTTAACTATTAAAATAATGAAAAAGTTAATTCATGATTCAATAACAAAGAAATCTATTTATAAATAAAGAAGGCAATCAAAACAGGAAAATAAAAAAGAAATATTACCTTATAAATTGAAAAAAAAAAAATGAGACAACTTGATAATAGTTGTAACTAAAAGAGTAATGAATGGGACAATAGAATCTATCCTATGAATTCCTGAAATCTTATTTCATTAATTCTTATACTTAACAATAAATATCAATTAAAATTATATGTAAAATATATTTGAAACGTCATTATGTTATGCGACTTCATGCATAATAAATGTTTAGAGTGAGGTAATCATTTTTGTTCCCCCAATAGAAGAACATGACATAAAATGTATATTTGGCCTTAATAGTTTACATATAGCGTATGATTTTTTTTTCCCTCCTCTTTTGTGGGAGTATTCATGTGCAAATCACAATGATTTTGGGTATCAGTGGGTTTTTCTCCTCCATTAATTTCATATCCAATTCATTTGAATGTTGATAATATATAAAATTAATCAGATAATAGAGATAGAAACTTAGATCTTATAGTATCATCATAACTTTCAATCAATTCGATTAGAACTAGAATCTAATGTTGTATGGAGTATGAAATTCTCCACCCTGCCTTGGTTTTAATCCAATAATTAGGAAGGCTCACCCATCAAAATACCATGGGCTTTATTTGTCTTCTTATGAGTACATCATAAGTTAAAGTGCATGTGAGTTGAATAAGTCCAACATTCTATTTTTCTTCAGCTTCTTTCCTTTTTCTGGTATCCTCGGGTAATACACATCATGCGTGTGTGTGTGTGAGATGTGAAACTATCAACCATATATTAATATATGAACGAGATATTAGATAGTTTTTAAAGCAATCATCACTCGTTTGACCACATATTGAAATATCATTAATAATTATACATCATGTGTATATTATATATGATGCGTAGTATCCACTGATAGTTGAATGCAAAGAAGCTTAACAAAGCATAAAAACTTAATTGACAAATTGTGCACGTTAACTTTTTCAATTCTAATTCTAATACTTTGTTTCATATAATGAAATGAATTAAGAAGAAAAAAATTATAAAAGAATAAAAAATGAAGGAAAAAAATTATCAGGGTATTTAAATCATTTCATGTGTTTAAATAATAAAAGGGAGGAAAATTGATGTAATCTTAATTATTATACAAAATAAAATAAGATACAATAGTAAATTATTTGTATACTCTTGAAAGATAATAAGTATTTTAAAAAGAAGGGTATGAGAGTAATTTTAAAAAAATTCTCCTTTTCCCTCTTAATTCTCTCCATTTTTGAGGGAACAAAGAAAAATGGTAAGAATAATAAAAATATTTCATACATTTTCTTTTCATCGGCTTTCCCTTTCAAAATAGATAAGGTGATGAAATTTTATCTCCTTGATTTTTTTTTTTTTTTTTTGCCTTCCAATTTCCTTATATTAAACGCACAATGTAAGTGTTATTGTAAGTTTGTCATTCCAATCTACAAGGGGAAGAAGTGTAGTGAGTTGATATCCATTTAAGTTCAATTTTGTATCTTGTCATTAATTATCAAATCTAAACTATTGATTAATATTATTTGATATCTATGATATCGAGTGTGCATTTGTGCGTCTATTTGAGCTAGTTGTAGATGTTTGTATAGAGTATGGAATATGTTGGTCAAGGACTAGCCATTTCAAACTAATTATTGGTTGAGTGTCTAGAAAGAAGCAACATTTATTTTATTGAAGTTCATGTACATGGCATATGTAAGTCGATGACTAATGCTGCAATGAGATTAAGGTGTCGAATGGAAGACAACCGACTATAAGAACATAGTTAATCAAACTAATTATAGAAGTTGAATGGCTAAAGCTTGCATGCCCTTACTATAACTACAAATAAGTAGAGTTTATATGGTACAATATAAAGTAAAAATTTGAATTTAGATTAATTTAGCTTGCAAGTTAATTAAGTTAAACATTATAAATAGATTTCATCGCAACTTACGAGCTAGTTATGGTTCAAAACTGGCCCCGATATTGATAGTCCTAGTTCTTATTTTCAAGAATCAGCCACAATCTCATTTAAGCTGGGCTAATGCTTAAACAGTAGACCCAATGGCTCAAGGATAGATTCTATACCAAAACCAACATTGTAAATTTAGTCTTTAACATTTTATTGTATTTCTATTTATGTACTAAACATTTTATTTCTTCTATTTGAGTTCTCAACATTTCAAAACTTTTCTATTTGAGTTTTCATTTGTTAAATATTTCATTAAGAATCAACACCGATCAACTTTTAACTGGTTTAGAGTACTTAATTTAACATAATACTATTATCAAATATATTTAATTAAGTTAGTTGATATAAAATACAAAATAAAAAGAAAAAAACTAAACGCATATACACAATCTTCTACTTCCTCCACTCTACATCAATATATATATATATATATATAAAACACCTTCAAGTGAGTATGTACAAGACAATTGGATTTCAAATATGCAGTTGTTGTTCTCAAGTGATTTGCCTCATTCCATAAACAGGGGCATTTCTCTCTTTCAATTATTCTTCCCCAACATATTACCCATATAAAAGCATTCTACAAACTTGTGGATAAAGGGAATCACATGGCTTTTATGAGGAAATCACTTAATGGAATTTTAAGTCGCTTTGTTATCTTAGTTTTGGATTTTAGTATGAGATTATCAAGATTGAAGCCTAACAATAAGGGTTTATCTTGCTTCTTTTGATTTTTATTTGATAATTTTAGCAACTACCTCATAATTTATTTGTGCCTTGTAAAATCTACTCATGGATGTTGACGAGATTTGGTTTCTACCAGGAAAAAAAATATAGTAGAATATAGATTAGCATCATGGTTGAAAAATTCTACTTTTGATATAAACAATTTAGATAAAGACCAAGATGATTGACATAAGAAGGCAACGCTAAATTGAGTATAGTTTTTCAGGTGAATCACATGTCCACCATTTTTTTTTTCAAAAAAATTTACATAATATAAATTATACAAAAAAAAAATACTAAAATACTAATGCTATATGGTATCTTGAGAATGCGATACCATATTTTATATGAGTATCGCATCTTTCGAATGTGATATAGCAATGCGCATAAAATATCTTTCAAGGGTATTGCATGTGCGAATTGTGATTCACAAGGCTATCGCATTTTATACATGCGATATACATTAGCATCACATTTTGAACATGTGATACACATATTATAATTTGTGTTAGTGCCGCATTTTGATTATGTGATACTCTTATGATCTTAAATACTGCATCTTTAAAATGAGATATGATGGCATTTGTATAATTAATTTTCTCTAATTGTAATTGTGTAATTTTTTTTTCAGGAATAGATAAATAAGAATTTTTTCATGATTTTTCTAAAAGAGGAAGAAAATATATAGGCATGGCAATGATAGATTATGAAAGAACATGCGCAAGAAGGATTCAAGTTTTTTTTTTTTTTCATTTCCTGAATCACTTAAATATATTTGATAGTAATATTTTGCTAAATTAAGTATTGCAAACCAATTGAAAGTTGATGCACGTTAATTCTTAAAAGAATTTTTAGTAGAGTTATTGGAAAAATTCAAATAGAAAAGTTTTGAAACATTAAGGACTCAAATAAAAGAAGAAGAAGAAAAAGATTAAAGACTCAAATAAAAAAGGCAGTGAATCGTCGAGAACTCAAGTTGTACTTTTCCTTTTTGAAGTTCTTAACTAAATTAAAAAAATTAATTTAAAATCAATTAAAGAAGAAAATTGGACTTAAGATTACTAGTCTTTAGCTCATTTTCATAAGCAAGTGTTAAGTATGTGTATTTATTTGTACACAATCGCATCAAATTTTAGTTGCAATATTAGTCATGTGAGACTAAAATATATTTTGAAGGCTTTTGAAATTGTGACAAAAGAAAAAGTAGTCCCATCTTATAAAAAATGAGACTATTCATTAATTAAGCTCTATATAAAGCAAAATAGACATATTTTTCAAGTATATTTATATTTTATGTTGTTAACAACAACTTATTAAATCTGTGAATTAGTAATAATTTCATTCTTTTCACAACAAAAAATAGTGTAAATATAATTTTTTTTATTTTTGCATTAGTATTCAATTTTATTTTGTTTATATTTTTATTTTTTTTTTTAATTTGAAATGGGTAGACTTGTCAGGTCTGCAATTTAGTGCTAGTGAATGGACATAGAATCAGGGATCCATACAAGTCCTTGCTCAATTTAGACGCTACAATCTAGGGTAGGATTAAGTTTTTGACCTTGGTGGTGTTGAATTAGTGAGTTCATTGTGAATTTTGATGAGGAAACAGATTACACAATTACCCATTTAATTGAAATAAGTTACAATTAATTAGAAAAAATGTATGTAAGTTAAGGTGATTGAAATTGTGTTGTATGTTTGTATATGTAATATTCTTGCACAAGTGGTTCGGATTACTTTGAAGTGATACGAACCTGTGGAGTGTTTGTTTTATATTTTTGCAAATCTTTTTTAATAAGTCCAGACCACTTAAAAAGAGTCTAGATCTCCTAGATCACAGAATGTGTCAGTCAGAAGGGACTAAAGTTTAGAAGGCTTGCTTAGAAGTCTTGACCACTTAGTCATAAAAAGTGTTGAAGGAAGGAAGCTCACCCAAGAGTCTAGACCACATGTTAAAGAGTCCAGACCACTTGTTAAAGAGTCCAGACCACTTAGCAACAGAATATTCCAAAGTCGCAAAGCACTTTAAAGAGTCCGGATTAGTTGTAAAAAGTCTGGACTCTTTAAGTTTATTCAACTAGCCATTGGGCACTTAATGTTCGACTATTGGAGTTGTTTTTTTTTCGGGGCGTTTGCTAGGTCTTTCAAGACCCTTTAAATGTAAGTCATTGGGTAGTTGTAGAAAGAAACTAGAGCTTATTTATTGCAAACATCTCTTGTAAACACTCTCTACAAGTATTAATTATAATTTATGATAGTTAGTAAGTGAGAGCTAAGTATAGTGCTATTCGCACTGTACTTGCCATCCATTATAAGGCACCACACTACATTGGTTATGAGTGATGGTGGAATTTTAAGTTAAGTCTAGTATGCTTGAGAGCTTTTGTGTAAAAGCTTAACTCAAGTATATTGTGTATTTGTGTTGGTGTGTTGTGAAGTATTTGTTTGTTGTGTTGAATGAATGTGTGAAGTGCTTCTTGAGTGAGACATTGGCTGTGGACCGTAGAGACTGGGGGGCCTGAACGAATTCTATGTTAAATTTTGGTGCAATCTTCCCTAAGCCTTACTTTTATTTATTGCACTTTACATTATTGTTATTTATTTATTTTTTGTTTTGCACAATTAAGCATTAAGTTCTTGTGTTTTTTAACTAAAAAGCATTAAGTTCTTGAAAAGATAAAATTTAGTACATAATCTTAATTCTTTAGATGTTACTAAATTTCTATAGGTGGGTCAGATAAGGGCACATCTTAGTTCAAACTTGCCTCATGATGATGCCTAATTGTAAAGTTCAAGTTTGACTTGTTAAACTATTCGAAAAGTTAAACTTAAACTTATTTGACTATTCATTCAAGTAAACATCAAGGTGAATTGAAGTAACTCTAGATAATTTAAACTCTTTTCCTTTTTTTATTTTAATATCTACCCTTAATTATTATAATGAAGTGATGACGGCATCCATGTGGTGCTTCCACTTGTTTTAATAGGTGTCATTTGAATAAAATGAATATATTGATTTTTGTTAGAAATGTTTTGTTATCATAAAAAAGGGGGGAGAATTTTAAGTTTTCGCTTTATTAGTTTTGATGATAACAAAAATAAATGAAGTTATCTAATTAATTTAACTAAGCGTGCAACAATAGTTAGAATGTATATCATAAGCAATGTCAAAATCAATGTGAGAAGTTTTGTTAGAACTTGTGTTAGAACGACCATCAAAATCTTTAAAGTGAGGAGAACAATTTACAAGAATATTTTCTTGAGCTTGCATCATATCATGGATGGGATTATTAATAATGAAGACCTAACTTTACTCCTTAGATGTATTTGGGTAATACTTCTAATGCGTTTTACTCAAGAAGGATTTAAAATCCATAGGATAAACTTAAGTTGGATTTCTTCATCATATTATCTTCAAGAAATTTTTTTTTTTATGAAAGCCAAGTTTCTTCAGTAAAGATACTATAGGAGTTTACTTAAATTTAATGGAAGATTTATCAGAATTCAACTTGAAAGAAGATAAAGGAGATTTAGATGAGGACCGCCACCATCAAAGAAGTTATGGATAAGGATAAGTACCAGCATATCTTTATAACTAAATATCTCGATTTTTGTGGAGATTTAAAATCATATGGTTTCAAGAACATCCAAGTTTATTTGTTTCGGAAGACATGATAATATCATCTATATATTTCAAGGATAAGGTTGAAGTTTAAAATTTTCAAGATAACAACCTCCAACAAATAAGAGGGGATGGGTGAATTGTTTGCAATTAAAATTTTTACTTAAAGGATGGTTTAACTTCAATTAAACATGCATAGTTATTAATTAAACTTGCAAATATGAAAGATAATGCGAACAAAACAACAAGAAATTAAAGTGTAATAAAGTAAATGAGACTCGAGATTTATAGAAGTTACTCCTTGTGAGTCAATTACCTTTTTCAACTCCACTAATAGGGTTTCGATTCTCCACACTGGTTGTTTCACTAATTCAATAAACCAAATGAGAGATTATAAATATCAATACTATCTTGTTCTGTCTATCAAGCCTCATATATAGACTAATCATAGAACTATAAGATACTAAATATAATCCTCTCACAACCACTAAACTTGACTCTCAAATATATAGTAAGGATAATTTCAAAAGAGGTATAATAAGTTCTCAAAAGTTTAAGCACAATACAAAATAAAATGTTTATGCAAATAGCAAATGCAAGCAGCTTTTGACGAAGATTCTAGTGAATCAAAGTATGATCGTATTAAGACTTATTGTGTGTGCAGATGTATCTTGAGATTTGAACTTTGACTTCTTTTATATTCTTCAAAGATGTGACAACTCCCTTGAGCAAATCTTTCTTATATAATTATCTTTATCTGTTGAAGAATATTTGAAACTTGAAATTTTGAAAATATCTTTCTAAAATCTTGGAGGTTGTTATCTTGAAAAATTTGAACTTTGACCTTATCCTTGAAATATTTTTCTGTTACCTATAATACATGACATTATTATGTCTTCCGAAAAAAATAAGCTTGGATATCCTTGAAACCATATGATTTTGAATCTCCACAAAAATAAGGATATTTAATTGTAAAAAATGACGGTGTTATCCTTATCCATAACTTCTTTAACAGTGGTGAACCTCCTCCAAATCTTGCATGTCTTCTTTCAAGTTAAACTTTGATAAATCTTTCATTAAAATTAAGTAAATTCCTATAGTATCTCCATCAAAGATACTTAGCTTTCATTAAAAAAAAAAGGGTGGAAAAAGTCCTTTTTGGTACATTAACTTTGATGAAGTAGATAATTAGGTAACTAAACTTTTGAAAAGTCTAATCCCATGCCTAATTAAACTTTTCATGCCTCCTTTTAGGTACTTGAATTTTTTAAAAAGTCCAATTTCATACCTAATTAAACGTTTCGTGCCCCTTTTTCATTACCCCACTCTTTTATTATTTCTGAAAATAGTTGACATGTTAGATAACGATTGAGCAAATAGTGTTTAAAGGCATGAAAAGTTCAATTATGTATGAAATTGGACATTAAAAGTTCAGGTACTTAATTGTCCATTTCATCAAAGTTTAGGCACCAAAAGAGACCTTTATCAAAAGAAAAAAAAAATGTTTTGAAGATAACATGTCAAACAAATCCAACTTAAGTATTATCCTCATGGATTTTAAATCTTCCTTGTATAGAATGCATTAGCTGCATTACTTAAATATATCTAATGAGCGTTGCTAGGTCTTTGCTCTAAATAAACTCATCCTTGCTATGAAGAAAGTTCATGAAAATATTCTTGTAAATTGTTTTTCTTAGTTTAAAGATCCTGACAGTGGTTCTAACACAAGTTCTAACAAAACTTCTCACATTAATTCTGACATTTCTTATGACATAAATTCTAATAAAGCTTCTAACTGTTGCTGCACACATAGTTAAATTAATTAGATAATGTTATTTTTTTATTTATTTTGTTATCATAAAAACTAATAAAGAGAGAATATTAAGTTTTCTCCATTTTTAATGTAACAAAACATTTCTAAAAGAATAGTTAATATATTCAGATAACATCTATTCTCCCCCCTTTTTGTTATCATCTTTTAAAATATGCATTAATTCTCCCCCTTAACATAATAGTCATGGGACTTGATAGAGTATCACATGTTTTATTTAAACTAATATCTAAATATTTCCTTTAAAATTATGAGTATTAATTGTAAATTCCTTTGAAACTATATACAAACAAGATTTGTACTCGTGATACATGTCCTATTGAGTGTTGGTGTATGAAAAGTTAACCAATGGAGTTCATTGATATTTGAGAGTCATTTAGTAATTTCATTAATATTATTGCATAATCAATTGTAACTAGAAAAATGTCAAATTTGTTACTTGAACTTTACACAAAAATTCAATATGGTACATAAACTTTGAAATTGTCAAATTAATACTCAATCAAATTTTATGACATCAACATTGTTTTTCTAACGAGGAAGAAGCAACCTATTAGTACTAGATGGTATTAAGATAAGTAATAAAAATTTATGATATGTTTCATTTTGAGTAAACAATGTTAAAGAAGTAGTAAAAATGGTTGTAAAAAGTTTGATTGCGTATTAAATAGACCACTTCAAAGTTTAGGTACCAAAATGAGTATTTAAGCAAAATTCAAGTATTAAATTTGACATTCACCCATTATAATATATTATATCTAAATATTCTATTTTGTAGGCTACAATTTTTTGATACTTCTGTATCATCACAATTTTATAGAAGACTTTATAGCCATGTCTTTGTGATTATGCTTTTTAGGCTCTTCCAATTGAGAAAAGTATTACTGAGTATTACACACAAAAAATTAAATGTGTGTTGTAAGCATAACTATCAATAAAATTTTAATATATATATTTATATACTACCATACCATGAGTGTCAAAATTTGATTCATACTTATGCACTATGTGTCCATAAATGTAAAATATAATATATAATACCCAAGATATAAGTGCGAGTTTAGTTTGTTATATATCCATATTAAATATGGAGATATTAGGCTAGAAGTCCACAATTTATGCCATAAATATCTCCAAATCACTCATATGTTAATAACTCCTACAATGTCAATCTCGTACTTGTCATCATAAACAACCTTATAAGTCTTAGGTTTCATAAATCAACAAACACTAAACATATATTACTATTCATACCAAAAACACAAGGCTAATGTAAGGACTCGACCCACTTAATCCATAAATTAAGCATGCCAAATCCCCCGACCACGCATAATACTCAAGTATTAGGAAATATCCAAGTATTATACGTAAGGTCTAAAAAGAAGTGTTTGTAATGATTGCTTGCTTAAAATAAATATAACATTCACATGATTTGAATTAAGAAATAGTACCATTGCATAAGTAGTGGGTCGTCACATATATGCAAAACATACATCAAATATATTACTTAAGGATATCCTAAGGATCACACCAAACATATAAAGCTTACATACATGCAAGCTACATTACATATAGAACTTAAATCAAAATTACATTCCAAGGCTTAACAAATAAGCCTAGACACTTCACAAAATATATCAAAAGTCCTAAACAACTACTACTGGTCACACTCCTAATCATCCATAGATGTCTCCCAATTAGACTTATAGCCCATATCGTCGTAGAGCTGATCATCATAATCACTTGCAAGTTAGCACATGAGCCAAAAGGCTCAGTACATAATAATGCAACAAATACATATGCCAAGCACACTCAACTGAATGCAATGCAACAATTCACCATAACTTTATTATCTTTAGTTAAGTGAGTAAAAGAAAACACTGGAGTATTCAAATTCCGATTCAAACTTGGAAATTCTAGGGGTCTTGAGTAACAGCAGCTACTCAAGGGGTTGATATAGATAGACCGGATATCTATATCTCCTGTATCTAACCAATAAAGATTATTAATAGCTTCATCTAGGGTTCACACTCCTTTATACACTCCACTTATCCCGATCTATAACATCATTTAGTTCAACGGTCCCATAACTGTGAATTAAAACATATTATTTCCTCCCGAACCTAAGTAGAGATGTACCTACATAAGTTAACCCATTAGCTATCCACTTAGCCATTAAAAAAAACCACCACTGCATCATGGTAAAGCATTGCATCATGACAAAGATTTGGGCTAAGCACCTAAACTACCATGCCATTGCATCATGATAAGGTCGTCGTTCCCCGGACTAGACATGACTCAACCACAAACCATTTTAATAAACTTTTCATTAGTCTTTAATTAAGGTCAAACTTGAATATGCCTATCCTAAGCAATAATCAATCAAATTATTATGTACCTGGATCGGATTGAGAATAAAAGGGAATCTCCAATTGAGTATCTATCTCTGTTCCACACAAATTAAATTATATCAATATAACTATCCTAAACCAAGCTTACACTCACTAGTTTAAAAACTTATGAAGTTATTGAATCTCATTTAAAAACAATCCAAAGTCATCACATAACATATATAAATATATATATATATATATATCATACAAGTCAAATTCTTAATCAAAAATTCATATATCATGTATTAGAAGATGTTGAAAGAAGGTTAAAAAAATTGAAATTTGTAGGGCCTACGCTGGCAATTTACACTAGCAGAAGACTCAACACCGGTAGTGTGAGGGTTCTACGCAGGTGGCGTTGAAGACGTCGTTAAGAAAAATATATTATGTACAAAACTTTTAGGTCATTACATCGGTAGTGTATAGGCTGTGTAGACCTCAACGCCCGCGGTGTTGGGGTCTAAGCCAGTACTGTTCAAGCTACCTTTCAAAATATCAGAAGCCAAATTTTTTAAGCCGGTAGGTACATCGGAGGCGTTCAAGGCGGCATACACTGCAGTTCATGTTGCAGATCTTCTCTATTTTTCAAACATGAAATTTTTATATTTTATTCTTCCAACTTCTTCTAAACCATATTATAGCCTTCCTAATACATGATATAAGAATCTTATATCATCAAACACACACAAACTCCTTTCTAACATCATGAAAACACAATACTCCTCCTCAACCATTAAAACACACTTAACCCTATAATTTCATTTTCTTCACATCCACTATTTCAACATGAACCCACTCTTCAATACAACTCAACAATACCAACTTCTCATCATACCACAACTCAACACCATCATTACACTTCCATAAATAAAATCATAAGCTATCTCAACATCATAATATAACAATACACATATATATCCAACATGCATTATATTTGACAGAAATTTCATGGATTAAAAGAGAAATAAAGCATCTTAAACATCATATAAACTTACCTTAATGTATATATGATGGTTGGGGATGGATTCTTGGTGTGTTAGGTGCAAGAAAACTTGGTTTGGATGTTAGAAAATGTAGCCTTACTAGAAATACGAATTTTCTTCCTCTTAGTTCTGTTTTGGATGTCCAAAGTGTAAGAAATAAGGCTTGATATTTTATCCGATAATTATTGACTTTTGAGGTAGATTTTCTAAGGGCTTTGGGCCTTAATTAAGCTTTGATTTTGGGCTTGATTTAGGTTTAATAAGGCCAAAACAAATTTGCTAGGTTTATGGACTATACACTTAGTTTAAAACAAATTTAATTCATCATATATTATTCACTACAATAACAATTAGCATTAACACAATAATTTCTAACATGAATAAACTATCAACCTAGATATATTTACCATAGATTATTATCTAGTTATTACTTCATAACACATACAATTATTTCAAACACCACAATTCACACTAACACATACACACATATAACAATCAAATTTAACATGCATTAAGTATGAATTTAAACTTTGGTTATTTCAGCTGAAGTCTATATTTTCATAAAATTAACACATAACTAAAGTCTTCGTTTTCATTAATCAACAGATATCTACTATTCATCACCTAAAAAGTCTTTAACACTAGTAATGTTTCCAAAACCCACTGATTGGTTGCGATAAGCAATACAATAGTGTAGACACCTAATTTTTGCCCATTTAAGGTTAAATTTATAATAAAAATTAACATTATATTAAGCTCACAAAAAAAATCCGTATAAATTATTATAAATTTTTTTGAGCTTAATATAATATTAATTTTCATTATAAATTAATTATGGGTTTAATTAAACAATTTAATCAACTAAGTTATTTAATTAAACCTATTTTTGGAAACCCTTAAATATGATTTAAATGTACAACTTGATTGGGGCACAGGCCAACGACCTGATGGTAAATGACACACATATGCACATTGGAGACCATGGTTCAAATCGCGTGAGGAGCAGAAAAAAAATTTTGTGCATGGCACCTAAGGTACACCCGCCCACGCGTATCTCTCATGTGGCACACGTGTATACCACACGCGCATCTTCTTCCTCCCTGAGTCAACTTTTACTCGCTCGAACAGCTCACTTCTAGCTCATTTTTTATCCACTTTCAAGCTTTTTTTTCAATCAAATTGATGGAGGGATTTGGAAGTACACATGGAATAATATGAATTTGAGCCAAAAACTAACTCCAACAATCATGAATTAGCTTTCAATTTTAGATCCAAAGTTTGCGAAAAAGTTGTTTTCGCGCATAATGAAAATTGAAACAAATTCAAATATGATCCGTTGGGGCTTCTAGAATCATTATCTGATGTTTCTAGAAGCCCAATCTGGTAGGTAATCACCATATTCTATCTAAATTCATGCGTGAATCCAACTACCACCATCAACCACGGCAGTCACCATACCCCGATTCGAATCTTATAAATAGGACTTTGAATTCACTATTCAATCATCCCCAAGCAATCAAACACATCAAAAAATACATCCACATTCATCAATGAGCATAAAAAAAAACATCAGAACTACAAGAATTGCTCATAATTTCGAATTCGAAAAAATTTTCGAAATTTTTTGGGTTTTTGGAAGAAAAATTCTAATTGAAGTTCCACCATTGATTTTAGAACTTTTGATCACCAACAAAGGATTCCATGTAGGTTTAGCTTCCAATTGGTGGCATTCGCTTGACGTTTGAAGCTCCATCACTAACTTGTTCAGAGTCCACCGCTGCCACCACCTTCCTTTGGTTTGAAACCACTGCCTCCAGCCGCTTCGAACCAAGCCACTACCATAAAAACACCCCCTATCCTTCATTTGTTCTTTCCATCACACCCTAAGCTACCAACAACCACCAGAACGCCGGCAGCACGCATCGACATCCACCTCCCTTGAAAGACCAGACCCAAATTCAAATCCGGCTCGAATCCGGATCTAAGCCCGCATCTGACCCGTGCCCCTGCTTCATATCAGACCAGGTGAGTTATTGTTGTTGTTGTTATTATTATTATTATTTGTTTTTATGATGCGTAAGAAAAAAAATAATTTCTTCTTTTGGTAAATATATAAAAAATAATAATATTTTATTATTATTATTATAATTATTATCTTTTTTTTAGTTAAGAAAAAGGGAAAAATACAAAATATAGATATAGTATGCGTATATAAATATATACGGATAAGATATATATATTAATACTTATAAATACATAGAAATGCAAAAAAAAAATGTATAACTAAATAAAAAAAATTCTTTTAAGACTTAGAAAAATCTATTTTCTAAAATAAAAAAAATGGATGTGTTAGTTCATAGGGTCACATATAAAATTTGTCTTAAGGAAAACTTAAAATTTAATAAATTTAAAGCGAAAATAGTTCTAAATCCTAAAAATCACCAATAGACTAAAGTTTTTATAAAAAAGAATTATGTGTTATTTGATCCCGATTAGTGAATATGTAGGCACCTCCGGGGCGATATAAAAAACAAAAAACCTTTATTTATTTATTTTTGTAAATATTGAATTAATTCATTGTTCATATTGTAAGCTTTAATAATAAATTATAAATATCAATATTATTTGTACTTATTTGTAAATGTTAATGTAAATAATGATTTTTTATTCCTTAAAATTGCAATAACAACTTGTAGATGTTACAATTTGTAAATTTTTTTTTTAGTAAATTTTCGAGCATTAAAAGGACAAACTTCAAATTTTAAATTTCAAGTGGTAACCATGTGGTTTTAATAGGTTAGTCCCCGAATCAAATTTTCTGGTTTATAAAGTTTGGTTTGTAAATCAAATATTTCACAGACTAGTAGTTAAGTTAGGATTAACTAACCCATTAATCCTAACTTATATATCTTTCTTGATTCCAATTGGGTGGCGACTCCAAATTGTCTTCAAAAAATAAATTTCTTTTAATTCTTAGTCGAGGATTTGTATTAAATAGGTTTGAGTTTAATACGGATCAGATTAATAGAAATTAAACCAGAAACGAAAAATCCAGGCTCAACAAATAGCCTATACGATCACTGTATGTACTTGAAATAGGAAAAGAGTTAGCTGAGACCCACTATGTACACACTACATATACAAGTGTGTGATCAAGTAACAACACATTCACATGTAGACATAAAATTAACGCAATAACTAATATTTTATTATCTTTGGTTTAAGTTGGGCAAACAATAGAAGGATAACTTATTATCTCGCCATATGTAAATATAATAACACACACATATATAATATTAGGTACTTCTCGACATCCATGATTTCAAATTACCTAAGTACAATTTGGTGCAACGATAATGCAACTCCACGTAAGGACTATGAAACTTTAAGGATCTTGGGGTGCTGCATCAACATTACTGGTACTTTCAATCTACTAACTCTAGTCAAGCACATGGAGCAATTAATTATTGTAATCAATTATTCAATTAGTTGGTTTAGGATTCTATCCTCAGTAAGCATAAGCAACAAATATAGTCTATGCATTCCTAGATAGTAGGCTTGTAATGAACTCAAACTTTGAGTACTCTTTAAACCTGGTCTACAACATAGTTAAAGTATTTGGAACCATTTACACTTCCAAACTCATTTATAGATCATATTTCCTATAGTTTTCACTCTTACACTAACATTGATATCGAAGTTTGTTAGGTAAACTACTTGAATTTAATTATGAGGTAATTCAAAATTTGTATAAGATACTTATATATAATTTAAAAAATAGATTATAAAATATTAGTTCAAAAATATAAGATTGGTATTTAATTTGGTAAATATTGTAGGTGCCAAATCATGAGTAGAGTTTTTTGTAGAAAGAGGGTGTGGAAGCACCATAGACCTACAAATATAAAAACTTGGTCAATGATATGCTGTTAAGTATTTCGATACAGCTATTCTGATGCTTAAATTATTTGTGGGTTCTTGAAGGTGCTAAAACAATACAACACTAATAGTCCAAAACAATAATAGTCTTAAGTGTCTTAGGGATCTTACTTCTTTCTCAAAGGGTTCCGTATAGGAGGTGGGCATAATGGAATCCGTTAAGAACCATGAGATGTTTTCTTTACACGTAGCGGATTCCCATAGGGCCGT
Source organism: Combretum micranthum (assembly GCA_024138025.1). Taxonomy (NCBI): domain Eukaryota; kingdom Viridiplantae; phylum Streptophyta; class Magnoliopsida; order Myrtales; family Combretaceae; genus Combretum; species Combretum micranthum. The sequence continues at coordinate 286,067 of JAMXBD010000565.1, forward strand.
TATCTGTCCTAATTCATGGAGCACAATACTGCTAGGTGTAGAACGCAATTATGCCAAGATTAGAGCATGGATATATCAAGCATGGAGAGCGGGCAAATGAATGTTGATTATCAAAGAGATACGGATGTCAAGTTATTGTAGGCCCCCCTTTTCAGGTTGGGGGTCGCAATTGACATGACTTTATCACCATAGACCTCCATTTAAGGAGGTACAATTGAGGTTAGGAGCTTTAGTTGCTTGGAGGAGCCAAGGTCATCATGGAGCTTTGTGGTGAGGTCAGAACGTTGTGTCCTCTCAAAGCCTTCGTGAGATGGGCTTCTTGAGACTTGCTAATGGGCCCAGGACTTGATGGCCTAAGGTTTCGGCCCAACAAGTCATAGTCGAAAATCTCTTACCAATAGTAATATCTCAATTTCAAGATTTTTACGTGTATTTTAATCTTAAGGAAATGAGTTGAACGATTTCATGCATTTTAGAGGGAAACTTTACAAGTTTTGAATAAGTTGTACTGAAGATGATTTCAACATGATCATGTGAGGATGTCATGTTGAAATTAGAGACTCAACATAACGAGGATAACGTGGTCATCTGGTGGTCGTATTACAAAATAAGAAATGTGAAACAATGCCTAATGCATATATTAGAGCTTTTACTTGTTGTACTGATAATATTAGAAACCTTATTATTATTAGAGAAAGAAGGATTTATACGTGTATATATTTTATTCTTGATATTGTGGTGGTGAAGTTTTGTAGGATAATGTTATGGATATTACTTGAATATTTTCGAAAATTTTCAATTTACCACCTGAACTATTTTTGCTAAATGTGCTACGTAATTATAACTTTTTGTGTCACTGTGACTACCGACATCAAATAACTCAATGTCATTTGTACAGTCATCACGTTTGTCCAATGAAAATGTGACATGTAAGAAAAAAATTTTAAAAAAGAAAACCTAGAAATTTAGAAAAATTGGGAAAAAATGAAAACATCAATGGCAATGGCTTTAACACATGGAATCTTACCCGATCCGATCTCAATCTAGGCACCACCCTCCTCCTCACAAATTTTACCTGATCAAACATTCTACTTGAATTCTTCCCATATGAAAACACATCTTTACTTCTATTGTACGATGAAGGGGCCACTAAAAGAGAACAAGTAGCAAATGAATCCACCATTTTTTTTCCTTTTTTCCTTTGCACCAAGTTTCACTATACAAATCCACCAAAAATTTGAACTTTCTGTAAATTCCTTACACCACAAGCCCTATTCTATTCATGATTCAATCAAAACTCATGTCTTGCTAATATTTTTACACTCTAAACCACCAAAGATCTAAACTTTACATAAAATTTTCCAAATTAACCTAAAACCAAATGAATTTTCACAATAGGAGAAATTTAGTAAATGGATGAAGCCATACCTCCCCTCATTTTATTTCAATTCTGTTCTCACTTGGCCAAGTACATAAGGTTTTGATCAACCTCATTTCATCCTCAGCCGTAATGGTGGTAGCATAGTACGATGGGGAAAGTGTCCTCTTCGGCCTCTTAATCTTAATAAAACAATTCTCAACCTCTCCTCAATGTTCTCAATCATGATATCATTGTCATTGTTGCTGCTACTGTTGCTGTTGTTGTGCTTCGAATCAGCCTCTTAGTTATCATCATTGAATTGCATGGGCTCGACGGTAGTGTTGGTGTTAGTATTGTTATTGGTGTTGAAGGAGGAAAGGAGGAAGGAGGAGAGAGTGGTCTGTAGTGTGTAAGTGAGGAGAAGTATATCTAGTCGAGGAGAGATGGGTCGACAATGACGGTAGTGGTGAAGGTATTTGATTGGCCATTAGGGTTGTCAGTTCAAGGGATGCTATTTGTTTTGGTAATTGTTTGTGATGTTCAAGGGATGAAAATAGAATTTGTGATGTTTTCTTCATTTTTTTTCTTTTCTAGATTGCCAGGTTGTATTTTTTTCAAATTCTTTCCTTACATGTCACTTTTTCATTGCACAAATGGCATTAAATTGTTTGATGTAAGTAGTAACAGTGATACGAAAAGTTACAATTAGGCAGCACATTTAGCAAAATAAATGCTCATGTAGTAAATTAAAAAATTTCAAAAAGTTTAGGTAGTATCGGTGACATTGCCCCAAGTTTTTTCTCAGTTCTCAAAATATCATATTGTATTTTTGCAAACATAAATTCAACATCCGAATTTTTAATTTTAGGTATAATGTTGTTCTTATTGTTACTTAGTATCTGCACATTTACGCGTAGGCCTTAAATAAAATTATTGGACTGGAAATAGCCTAAAGACGATGACCTATGAGCCTTTATACCAACTATTGGATGAGGACAAGTGAACAATAATTACTGTTAGATGATATAGTTATGAATGGTGGCTTCCCCTTTCTACAACTTTGAAAGAGTCCAACTGCCCGCTATTGGTAAATACATATGGATTGCGTGGTAAATTATTGATGTAATGACAGGAATTCTCTGGTTGAATCAACTCTTTATGATTCTAATGATGCTTATAATATATTGTGAGAGCTTTATTTTAGTTGAGAAAAGAATAAAAAAAATGAAGAGTCTCTTAGAAAGTTCAAATGAAAAGAAACTGAAGTTCCATGTTCCTAATTTTTGAGTAATAAACCTAGTAATGGGTCTGTTTGGATTGTCTATTTTTCATCTGTATCTGTATCTTTTTTAAAATGATATGTGTAAATATATCCGATTTGCATCTAAATTTTATCTATATTTATTCTATTTGATCTTTTGATGAGAACTGTCAACTTTTTTTTATCTATATCTATTTCTTGATAAATAATTTGTTAGAAAAAAGTTTGAAAAAGTATCTGTATCTGTCGGAAAAAAGCCAAAACAAACAGACCCTATAGGAGTGAGAATAAATGCTTTAAGTTGTTAAAAGCTATTGAGTATATCTAGGCTTAGTATTATTTTATTCTTATGAATAAGAGAGTTTGGGCAAGTTTAGGACTAATAGAATAGGACTCCTCCCATTAAAAAATATAACGGTGCCTTAGAATTTTATTTTAAAGATTTTTTGGTCATATCACATATTATACATTTAATTCTTTTGTGGTAAATTAAAGTGGAAGTATTAACATTTAAATATAAATTTATTTAAGATATTAATATTTCGATTTTGAATGGTTAAATCAATACTTTACGAAATAAATCGAACAAGTTATTAACATTTTATAAGGTTTATTTTAGATATCAACGTTTTAATTAATCTTCAACTAAGTTTTCTTAGTTTTTATCAATGGTTAATTACTAATATTTTATTTGACTTATTTTGTAAGCATTATCACATTTTTCAACTACTTGAAATATATATTCCTTAAATGAATTTAAAATTCTCCATTGGAGGAACTTCACTCCAACCTTTATCATTACACGATAAACTGCTAATAATGCTTTCACTATATAAATAATTAAATGTCCTTGTCTTTTTGAGAGAATCGCAAGTGGAATAATTTTAATATTACGATGACATTCTTTGAGATCGCCACCAAGGAAGTTCGTCCGGCACGATGATAAGAGCACAATAATTAATTATTATATACCAGACCAGGCCAAACTAATTTAATGCTTAGAATAATATGGTTCAGCATATACTAAACTCACCTGGGAAATGATTTCGAGTATATTGACCGTGCAATTGGATGTATATAAAATCATATCTTTTATTTACTTTTAAACGCAAATAATATTAGAATAGAGACTATACATAAGAAAATGGGATGAGTAATGGTCGATTTCCTCTATATGCAAAACGTTGAGTAGAAAATGTGCCTATATTCACTTTCATATTTCATAGTAAAATCCGAAGATTATTTGCCGGTTTTTAGGGGGCCAATTTCGTATTTCAAAAAGAAAAACAAACACAACCAAACATGTGAGAGCATACAAAAACTCATGCATATATACAAAACATACTCGTTGTACTTTATAAATACAATGTTGAGGAAATCAAATTAGTCATAACTTACCTCAAATGGCTACTCTCTTGCAAAACAAAGTGTCAATGGATGATGCACCAGACAATACTTCATTCGAATCACTCTCTTTTTCTAGCTTTTTATCGATTCAAGATCAACAAAAGATTCAAGATCAACGAAAAACCAAATCGACCACCACAAACACCAAACATGATAAAGAATTTCAATTTGATCCGTCCTTCGTTTGACTATTCCATCAAGAGTAATCACAAGATGGATCCACCACTTGCATTGTTTCTTCCTTCAAAGCCACCAAAGAAGAAGCCTTCTATGGCTCATCATCCTACTTCATCTGATTTGATCTCAGTGGTTCGAAACAAAAATAGTGGAGATAAGTCTAGTCGAGATAGTAAATGTGAAGCCGTGATGATGCAACTAAAAATTCTTCATTTGGAGGAAGATTTTTTAGGTCAATAATGAGGCCTTGCAGGAAACATAATGCTAATGAGCCAGTTCCTAAAGCTAAATTCATTCGAAGGGAAAAAGAGCATAAGTCATTTTGATATGTTGTTTTTGTTTGCAATTTGTTTTTAGCATTGCGATTACCCTTAGACTATTTTTATTAGGGTTGGCAATTGGGGATTGGATCTGTCAATCCAAACATAATACAAGAAAATTATAAATGGGATATAAAATACAACTTGTTAGTCAAAATTTTGAGTACTTTAGAATATTGCAAATATAATTAGTTATTGTTTACTTTTTGGTAAATTCTTAGAGCTATATAGATTGTTACAAGGTCTTTTTATGATCAATCATCATAGAAATGATTAAGAAAATAAGAATGAAGTACTAGCTTGATGTTCTTGGGAAAAATATATCAATGGGATCTTTTATATTGTGCTTTATAGATATGCCTACTTGGAATTATGGTATGAATAAGTTTGCAACAAAAAAGGAATAGGGGATAAAGATTAAGGAAAAAAAAAAACAATAAATTAGACCATGTTAAAAAACCAAAACGGTTTTCTCAATTTGTTAAGAGGCAAGTATTTAAAACTTCTATTGATGAGGCCACAATTACATCAAGAAAACATATTAATGATATGGAACCTCTACTATCTTTTGTTACTTCGAGATAGGGATTGATGATGTTATTGTGATACCTTTTAAGGGAAGAGATGCCGATTAATGAGGTAAAAAGGTTTAAAGTCAAGAGGATCGAATTGAGGTCAAACTAGGATTGAAATGGAGTCAATAAAGTATTAGAATATGATTCATATAAGTAATAATATTATTAATCTTCTAGAGATTTGAAGTTGAGCACTTTTCACTTTATACTTTTTATTTTTGTTAGACTCTAGATTATTTTGTTAGTATATTGTATTGTTATAATTTAAAAGATACTACCACAACCTATTGGAGTCGGGTTGGGTTGCATCAATTGTGCCTTTTTTATGCACTGTCAAGTAGAGTAAAGTGCTTTTAATTCGATGGTTTGATTTTGGTTTGGTGTCAGGTACTCAAATATAGATACAATACCGTATACAAATTAAAAAAAAAAAAGGCAATTCAAAAAAATCTTAAATGGGTGTTTTGAACTAATTTTATAATAAATATAGTTAAATCATATTAGACTGGTAGAGTAGGGACAGCCCAAATTTAATATTGCTTACAAAACTTCAGCTAAAGAAGATGGTCGAGCTGGTCTAATGTATGTTATTTTAATGTAGCACCACAATGTCTTTACGCATATTGTGCACTTCAGTGGGTTTTTCTAGCTAGAACTCAAAAATTTAATAGAACTTGATGTCCAAGAAAATCTCGACGTATCAAATTATGGCCCAGTGGACTATAAAATTAGGCCTAGGCCTTGTAGATTTAATTATTTGAACCCCTTTTTATAATACTTCCTACTGGCGATAACGATCCTAGTCCCGACATCAAGTCTTTTCCGTAAAGTTTGTAATAAAAATAGATGTTTTATTTATTTATTAAAGGCTAGGACAAAATTATTTTCGGTGGAAAAGAAGCCATAGAAATGCTAGGTAATCATTAAATTGCTTGCTTTAATTATAATTGAAAATTGTAGGCTTATTTATTTTCCTCTTTCGGTAAGCCCAAGACATTATATTAACATGAAAAACAGATGGTACATGGAGGAGAGGCCGAGATAGGGCCCCATTATGGGAATTAAGGTGGTTTAGTAGCCTTTTTCGGCTACCTCTGTACAAGCCATAGGAAGTCCTATCTTGATTAAGCTTTCCCAAAAGCGCCTTGGTGGCTTCCAAAAAACCTTGCCTTCATCTTTCATGATTTGAGCCTCCTTTGCCAACATTCACGATTGAGTTTGTTTCCCTAGGAGAGTAAAGAGCTCTAGCCTATTGAAGCTTCGATAAGTTTTTCCTAAAAGCAAAGATGAGATTAGTATATTTGATTTAAGATTTACATTATCAGTTAGAACTTTTATTGCCATATGCGACTCCGAGTTGATTTCTAATATGAGTATGTTGTTTTAGGCAAAACTTTGTTCCCCAGTAGATGCTCAAAGTTCAGCTGCTAGGATGTCTACATCGCCTAGTTTCAGGGCCTATCCAAATATCCATTTCCTCTATCATCGAGCACCACCATGCCTAAAGTGGCTCTTTGCTAAAGGCATTGATAAGCCGTTAACATTCATTTTACACAGGAGGGTTCTAGAGGTTTCTAGATAATATTGCATCTTTCTATTTTGAAAATTTGTCTCTAGTTTTGATGTGTGCCCTCATTCATGTGCTGAGAGCCTTATGTCTTCTTCAAGATTGATGGCTTTGTCTACTTGAGAAAATATTAGCTTGTTTCTTGTAAACCATAATCTCCACACATAACAGCAAATATATAGGGTTTAGGTGAATGTTCACAGGGTATTTGCCTTTTAATATAGCAATGCTATCCTTAACCAATCAATCATAGGAGAAATGGAGTTAAAGGTTTCTCATTTTTGGATGATGTTAGATATTGTGTGACAGTACCTAAGAGCATGCTCTATTATTTCATAAGATGTGTTGCATCTCGAGCATTTGGCTTGAGTACTTATATTTCTTTTCTTAGATTGTTTGCTATTGGAAGGTTGTCATGACTAAGTCTCCAAAGAAAAAGTTTAATTTTTGGTGGAAAAGGGGACTTCCAAATCCATGTCTAGCCTATCTCATGGTTTTATTATAAGTGAATTTCCTTTAATTTTCCACATAAATCAGAAACATTTAGGGCCCAATTTAGATTTGGATCTATTTCTTTTTAGTCTTTAGTAGAAGGCACATAAATGATGTGACCAATCAAGTTTGTTACCATGGGGACTAAGTGGAATCCTAACAACTCTTCATTCCACATAAACTCATTTATCCAACATTCATAGACAATAAGGTTCCCAACATGTTGACTTAAAGGTCCTTATATGAGACTTCTTACAGGTTTAGTTACACACCACCAATCATGCCAGAAGCTTGTGCATTTTCCATCCCTAAAGTTGTGAAACCATTTAGTGAGATCCATTGGTTACTTTAAGTTAATTCTTTGCATAGAAATGAAGATAAAGGTGGTAGTTTGTGTAAGTGATCTTTTCTTAGCTTTTGTATTTGGCATTCATTAATTTGGCCTATTTGACTTTACCAACTTTCTAGTCATGCCATCTTTTTAGAGCATTTGTCTTATTTTTGGTTTGTAGGTTTGATAACCCCAATCCACCTTGTTCTTTTGGTTTGGTAGTGGTTTCCCATGAGAACCAATGCATCCGTGTCTTTCATGATTTTTGTTCTAGATAAAACTTCTTACGATATGATCTCGGCTATTGATAAAGTATGGGGGGTTTAGATACTTATGTGTAAAAGTTTGGGGGGATTGTAAAATAGATTTAGATAGCAAGTCTTCCCACCATGCTTAAGTTATTAGCTTTCCAACTGCTAAGTTTCTCTCTTGCTTTGTTAAGGATAAAAGATAGGTGTTTAGTTTTAATTTTCCTTCCTGAGTGAAGGGGGAAACCAAGGTTTACCCAGATCATTTGTTTCTTTGTAGCCTAAAATGTCAGTGATTTATTTCTTTCTGAAGTTGAGGTACTGGGTTGAGAAGAAAACCTTTGTTTTGCTTTGGTTTGCTTCTAAATGAGAGAGTTAAGAGAAATTTTATTCCTTCATGCTTTGGCTAGGAAGAGAATGTCATCAGGAAACATAATGTGTGAACGCTTAAAATCACTGCCTCTTATTTTGAAAGGTGACCATAATTTTTGTGTGGCATTTTCTGTAATCATACGACTTAGGAATTCCAAGCCAATGATGAAAAGGTATGGAGACAGAGGATCTCCTTGCTTAAGCCTTTTGCTGTCAAAAACAAGGTTAGTTAACTTCCCCTTTATAGTAATTTGAGAGGATGATGTAGAAATACAACAATAATAAGCTTTATCCACTAATTAGGGAAATACAAGGCTCTAAGAGTCCATATGATATAATCCATTCAATTCTATCGAAAGTTTTTTTCAAGTTCAATTTTTATCAACATCCACTTGCTTTTAGCTTTCTTTTTCCTAAAGCTGTAAATTAGCTCATTAGTCAGAATAATGTTGTCAGTTACTTTCCTTCCAGGTATAACACTGCATTGTGATGGGTGAATTAGAGAGTCTAGATAGGGCCTTAGTCTATTAACAAAAATCCTTACTACTATCTTATAAAGAGAATTGCAAAGACCGGTGGGTCTAAATTGGCTTATAGAATTTTCCCCTAGGACTTAGGTATGAAAGTGATATGGTTTGATTGAGGTTTCTTAGGAGGGATTAGGATTGGAAAATGTTCAAAATGACATTTGTAGCAGAATCCCCTATGATATTCCAGCATTCAAGGTAGAATCCAGCATGCAAACCATCTTTACTAGGGGCTTTCTAAGCTCCTAAGGATTTAATGGCTTCTAAAATTTCCTCTTTAGAGATTTGATTTTTGGCAGAAAGCTTAGTTTCCTTAGAAAGAGCAAACTACCAATTTTAAGGGAAGGGATTTGAGTTTAAAACCGAGACTCTTGAAGTACAATACATGGAACAAAAATAAGAGAATATGTTCTTGTATATTTCCTTCTGACTATAGATCCAAGTACCATAGTTCAGTCTAAGAGCAAAATCCTAATTTTAGATCTCCTTGTGAGGGAGATTTGATAGTAGTATTTAGTGTTTATTTCACCCTCATTTAACCATTTAGCTGTTGATTTCATTTTCGATAGAGATTCTTCTCTATCAAAGAGATTGTTGAGTTTTTCTTTATAGAATTTTTCCTCCCATACGAGTTGGGTCCGTAAGATTTGTCATGATGGCTAGCTGCATTTTGTTTAAGATATTGACTTTCTTTTCTTTTTCTATTTTTATTATACAAAAGACAGATTTTTTCCATTTCCTCATTTTGTGTGGCAAATCTTCAATGGCTTTAGGCATAAGAAATCATTATTCTACCAAATTTTATGTATAAGAGGAAGACGTGTTGGGTGATCAAACCACATTGGTTGGAACTTGAAATTTAAAATTTTTACTTTTGAGGTCAAGGTTTGGGTAAGGCATTGTGTGTAGAAGAAAGGGTGGGTGATCAGAGACCCAATTCTAGATATGGAGGACCTTAGTTTCAGGGTAGAGAGAAAACTAATTATTCTTGGCCCATGCTTTGTCCAATCTAAGTTGGATGAGGTTTGTAAGGTTTTATTTGTTTATCCAAGTAAATCTAGGCCCAGCAAACCCCAGGTCCTTGAGATTACAAAGATTTATACAAGAAGCATATCTTTGAGCTTTATTATTTTTAAAATTTGCTTCTCTCCATTTTCATTTGGATGGATTATATCATTAAATTCACCCATAACTAGAGAGGATCTATCATTAACAAGAGTGGAACACCCATATAAAGATTGCCAAAAATCTTCCTTAAACTGAGGATTTAGAGGACCATAAACTCCAGAAAAGAACCAAAAGAGATTTTGTTGAGAGTTGGTTACCTGGACAGAAGCATGCATTTCATTTGAGTGTTTTACCTAAGTGACATTCACCACGTCCATATTCCATAATAAAATCATCCCTCCACTCTACCCATTAGATTCTACATATCAATAGGAATCAAGCTGTGATTGTTTAAAGAAAACTTTAGCAACAAGATGATCTAACTTAGTCTCTATAAGCAAGACCATATTTGACATGTATTCTACACGGGCAGCTACAATAGAGTCTCTTTTTTTGTTTGAATCAAGGCCCTTAGTGTTCCAGACCATGACTTTTATGGGTTTAACTAAGTTTAGCATCATGGTATCTTCAGTTTGTTGGAAGCAAAGCCGATGGTAGTTCACTTCAAGAAAGACGTAGCTTTAATCTCAAAATAAAAGTTTACTAGAGATAACGAGCTATCCAAGATCATGAGTGATTCCTCTCTATTTTGGAATAGATAGAGGAGGGTCACATTCTTGGTCATATTGAATACTACTGGGAGAGGGAAGGTGGGAGCTATGAGTTCACTATCCTTAATATTTGATAAGCTACTACTTTCATAGTTTTCTCCCATTCATCCATCGATTTGAAGGGTATCATCTCTTCGTAATTGAGGGAAGTGGGGACTAGGGCTATGAATTCCTTAATTGATCAAACTTTCGGGTTTGATTTGGTGAAGTAAGAGGACCCTTCCATCTCTGTGATTTTCATGTGGATTCGGGGAACCTGATCCATAGGTATTAGGTCATCCTTATTTCTTCGAGGCTGATCAGCACCCAATAGGTTATTGTTGCTGATTCCTTTTTAAGGATCTTGAACCTCTGGTCTATCTAAGGTAGATCAGACGTCAGGGGAAGGAATTGAATATTAAAGGTTAGAATGGTTTTTTGCTTCATGTTTGGATTTGTTTCTAGCAAGAGTTTTGAGTTTGTTTGGTTTAGGGGAAGGGGTGGGAGTGGGTTGTGACAAGAAGGCAAAGCTTTTTAAAGTTAAGGTATTTTTTCTTAGAGAAAGATTAGGCGTAAAACTTGAGGGGAAGTTAGAAATCATCATAAAAAGTTTCTACATGGGAAGGCTGAGGAGTTTGGTGTAGAGACTAAGAGGAGGTATGGGTTTCCTTGCTAACCTTAGAATTGAAAATATTCTTCTCCATAGGAGTGTTATTATTCTTTAAAGTTTAGCATTCTACTGTGATTGGGTTAGTTAGCTTACCCATACTTTGCATAGTACCTTCCTTTTTACTTTTTTGTTTGTTGTTTCTATTTTTTTTTTTCCTTTTTGTTAAACTATCATCCAATCACCATAAGAATTTGTTTCATCCTTAGAATGTAAATGAGCTAGGTTGGTAGATTTTCCTATAGTTCTTTCAAATTCTCCAGTACTCTGAGCACTTTCCATAGACTAACTTTTGACTAAATTTTCCACATTCCCAATATCCATATCACCTTTTTTTTAAGACAAAGCATGGTATTGTGTCTAATAGCTCCACATGTAACTCATAAACTTTTAATGCCTTTGTACTAGAGTTGGTAACTATGACTTTCAATGCAAATTGTGTGGATTAGTATGTCATTAAAGCTAATTTGTATACAAAACCTTGCATATAGAAGTGTATGCATCAATTCTAAGGACTAGATTAATACTTTCCCTATCTTCCTTTTTGCTGCTAGAGCAAAATATTTTAAGGGTAATTCATTAATCCTCACCCATAATGCTATTGAGTTGAAAGAAGCTTGAGAAGATTTGAAATTTGGTTCCCATTTCTTAATAACAAGAAAGTGCCCATATATAAACCATGACCCATCCTAAATAATATTGCTGTAATCCTCGTGGTTATTTAAACCAACCATATAGTAACCGTATTAAATAGCAATAAGTGAGAATCCTTTAGCAAATTGCCTTAGCATAGAGAGTTTACTATGCAGTTGTTTATAACCAATCGAATAACCATAAACCTTGATGATTATTGCATACTTCCATGAAATTCTTAGCAGTTGTTTTTCTCGTGTAGAGAAATTAATTACTTTTGTACCTAGACTTTGGCAGGGTAGATTAACTAGTTAGTCCATAACAGGGCCTTGAGGGTCCTCATCTTCAATGTTTGCTGGATCAACATTCTCCCTTAAGTTGAAGTATACAACATAGGCATTTGGAATACTCATGGCTGCTGCAGCTTTGTAAGATTTCTTTTGGGAGAAGGGTGGTAGATACTTGTTGCAGCTATCGGAGGGAGAGCTAGAGGAAACATTACCTTTGTAGAGAGGGTCATGGGATGAGAGATCATTATCGATTGTGGCTTGCTTTTTCTTCATAGATGAGGAAGAAAGGTCGCGGAGATTAACAATTGAGTAGTGTGGAGCAGGGGGCTGGAAAGAGATTTTCTCTGGTTGGTACATGATGATGCGAAAACAAAATCCAAGATTATTTGCCAGTTTTTAGGAGTCCAATTTTGTTTTTTCAAAAAATAATAACACATACAGCAAAACATGTGAGAGCATACAAAAACTCATGTATCCCTATTATGCCTTATAACTACAATTTTTAGCAAATCAAATTAGTCATAATTTACCATAAATGGTCACTCTCTTACAAACACGATGAAGAATTTCAACTGAGTATCCTACATGTGACTACTTAATCGAGAGTAGCTACTTGCATTGTTTCTTCCACCAAAGCTACTAAAGAAGAAGACTCCGATAACTTATCGACCCGATTCATCTAATTTGACCATGGTAATTCGAAACATAATTAGTAAGGATTATTCTAGTCGAGATATCAGATGTGGCAGCTATGATGATGCAACTAGGAATTCTTCATTTAAAGGGAGATTTTTTAGGTCAATAATGAGGCCTTACAAGAAATATGATGCCATCGAGCCAATTCCTAGAACTAAACTCAACCAAAGGGAGAAAGAGCATAAGTCATTTTGATTTGTTGTTTTTGTTTGCAATTAGTTTGTAACTTTATGATGACTCTTTGACTATTAGGGTTGGCAATTAGGGATTGGATCTATCAATCCAAACATGATATAATAAAGTTCTAAATTGGACATAAAATAAAACCTATTAATGCAAATTGTTAGTCCTAATTAGTACTCTAGAAGAATACTACGAATAAAATTAGTTATTGTTTACTTTTTGATAAGTTTTTATACCTATACAGAATGTTAAAAGGTCCTTTTATGATCAATCATCGTATAAATAATTAAGAAAATGAGAATGAAGTACTAGCTTACTGTTGGTGGGATTGTAAACATTATATCAATAGTATTTTTTATATTTTTCTTTATATTGATATTCTTATACACTTAAAATTTTGGTATGAATAAGAAAAATAGGAATATGGTATAAGAATTAATTAAAAAAAAAGCAATAAATTGGACCATGTTAAAAAAGCTAAAAAGGTTTTCTTGATTCCATTATGGCAAGATTGACAATTTCTATCTATACACTCGGACGAGGCCACAATTACCATCAGCAACCATTTTAATGGTAAATAATCTTATACACATTAAATCTTTTTAACTAGCTTCAAGACATTTATTGTTAATCTTTTTATGACACCTTCTAAGAGATGTAACATAGACGTCTTCATGGGGCGGGCTTTAACCGTGACTCGCCCCGACCCATCCCCGCTGGTTCCATAGCCGGGAACCGGCCCATTGGGACGGGTTAGAATCGTTAGGAGAACCACCTGTTCTGGCAAGTCTGGGCGGTTCATTGACCATAACCCAGCGGTTAGGCCAAGTCTTGGAACCGCCTTCTCGAATCGAGAGAACCAGCGGTTCCAACCCGGTCTAGAAGGATTAACAAGAAAAAAAAATTTGGAACATTGCAAAAGACAGCAATCTATTCTCCAATTTGAAATTTTTTGTGTGTGTGCGTGCGCGGGGCGGGGCGGGGGGAGGGGGGGGGGGGAGTTGGGGTAGGCTTGCAGCAAATTGCTGCTTTGAAAAAAAACAATGAAATTATCAATTTAGAGGGGGACTGCTCTATAAGTAAATAAGAGAATAGATTGGGATACAGAGTAGGGAATCTTGGTAAATAAAAAATAAGAAAAACTTACCAACTTGACAAATTGACAAATTGGACTGCATGATAAATAATTGGGGAGGAGCAAGTTGGATGTCTATACAAGTTTTGTACGCTGGAAAATTATTCAGATACAGTGCAAAAGGTGTGCTAAGATTCTTTCGAAAAAATTTTCGACCGTGCAAAAATCACCTTCAACCAAAATTGCAAATGGCGTGTTGAAAATTATAACAATGTTAGGAATTTTACAAGTTGATTTCAAACGACAAACAAATTGGCATGAAATTTTATGCATGTAACGAAGGCTATAAATTAACGAGTTCAGCTGAGAAAAATATCAAACAATCATCTGTTGCCCGCTTTCAAACATTTGGTCTTAAAATAAAACAAAGATTTGTTTGCAAAATAAATATCAAACATTCTTGCATTTGAGAAATATTGGATATTACTATGTTTGATATTGCTTTTTATTTTTAGACTATATTATACGAGAGAGTTACCTACTTACACTTGTTTCTTATGTTTGTTCTTAAATTTTCGATTTGTTTACAAGCACCCCCATATTACCACTTTGTTGTTGCCAAAAAAAAAAAAAAAAAAAAAAAATCAATGGCTTCCTTTTTCCTTGGTGGCTCATAAAAAAAATCTCGAGAGAAAGACAAATTGAAGGGGAAATTGCCCGAGTATCAGCAAGAGTCTACTATTAATATAGACAATGATGTTGACTGCTATGACCTTAATGAGCCCCGGGTTTCTGATCTAAAATTCACATCTGACCAATTCCCTCTGGTTCCACCGGGTTTTGGAAGCGTTCGATCCTACTGATCATCAATAAGAGGGTGATGACAACAACCTCTAGGATCCGGAAGTGGAACCACTGATGAAGACAAGATTAACATCAAGAAGATAATTTAGAAGATGAAGATATGTAAGATTTTTACTTTATTAAGATAGATTTGATTTAGTCAATATATGTTATTTTATTAGATGAATATTTAAGGACGAGGGAGTCGTCTAAGCAGCAGAAAGGAAAAAACATTGAATGATTTAATTCTGCCGGATTTGCCTTGGACCAGCATTGAATGATTTAATTGTTTTGTTGATTTATTTCCTTTTTCTTGAGACTATATATATTATATGTAGTATTAGTCAATATTGTATTTATTGTTTGCCTTTTAGGATAATATTGTATTTATTATTTACCTTTTTAGGATTTTCATGTAATAGTGTAAATAGCCTTTAGGCTTATCTTTGTAAGACAAACGATATTTGATATCTTTGATATTGAATCGAGAAGATTTTATCTGAATTTGCAATTGCTTAGCAATTGTGTGATTAAGTTCACATTTTGAAATCAATCGTAGTTATTGATTTATGTTATTCAACGCTTCTGTGCTGCGTCAGATTGGTATTAGAGGTAGAATATGTTCCTACTCCAAAGAAAAGTGGAAATGACACATTAAAGAGACTCCTCAAGAAACCCAATCAGAAATTTCAGAAGCCAACACTCCTAAAGTAGAAAGAAACCCTATAGATGAGAAGGTTGAACATCCGCTAGTTATTTCCCCTGAACCTAATGAAAAGGGATCCATTCATAAATATCTCTTGAAAATGTCATAAAAGATGCTAAGACTCTTGAAGTCAGTGAAAGTAAATTTGTGGAAACACCAATACAAGAGACTTCCAAGGTTGCTCAAATCCATGTTACTATGGATGAGAATGAGAAAGAAGAAGTTTCAATAACTATGGATAAAAACTGTAACATTAAAGTTATAGAACAAGTTGTTAGCAAGAGAAAAGTCTTAGAGAGGATGAAGCCACAAACCTACGACAAAATTGGAAGTTTTAGCAAAGTTTTTATTGAAAAGACTAAAACTGCCCAAGAGATACGAGGAGGTGTTAAGGAGTGGAAAGAACATAAATCAGTGGGAAAGAAGATGGTAGAGTTGAAGGGAAGTGAAGTTTTACAGGAGAAAGTACAAGCATATTTGCAAAAGAGGTTCATATTTGATCCTAGAGGATACTTATCCATGATTCCAAATTTATCTTCATCAACTCAGTGGTAAAAAAACCCCTATATACAGATTCATCCCTAAACTCGAGGATGAGTTTTTCTTTAGTGGGAGAGAATGATGAAGACAGAATTAACATCAAAAAGATAATTTAGAAGATGAAGATATGGAAGATTTTTACTTTATTAAGATATATTTGATTTAGTCAATATATCTTATTTTATTAGATGAATATTTAAGGAAGAGGGAGTCGTTTAAGCAGCGGAAAGGGAAACAACATTGAATGATTTAATTCTGCCGAATTTACCTTGGACCAGCATTGAATGATTTAATTGTTTTGTTGATTTATTTCCTTTTTCTTGGGACTATATATATATATATATATATATTATATGTAGCATTAGTCAATATTGTATTTATTGTTTTACCTTTTAGGATAATATTGTATTTATTATTTTATCTTTTAGGATTTTTTCCTTTTTAGGATTTTCATGTAATAGTATAAATAGCTTTTAAGCTTGTCTTTGTAAGACAACTAATATTTGACATCTTTGATATTGAATCGAGAAGATTTTCTCTGAATTTGTAATTGCTTAGCAATTGTGTGATTAAGTTCATGTTTTCAAATCAATTGTAGTTATTAATTTCTGTTATTCAACGCTACTGTGTTGCATCAACCACTACCACAACATGAAGCCGGGGATTATGATGGTTCAGGTGAAGAAATACACCCTTCTGTCGAACCAAACCCATCCAACAAGCCACCTCGACTATACAAGTCTGAAATGTTTACTAAACATTTCAGAAGGGTCAAAGGGTCGGACAGGAAGACTAGTGCGCATTGCAATTATTGCAATGCAAACTATGCCTTTTCCAAAGGAGATGGATATGGTAGTCTTTTCAAACATATGAAGTCGAAGCATCCAAGCGAATATGGTATGGATCCATCACAACAGCAAATATCACGGTCTAGTTTGAAAAAAGAAGTAAGGCTATGGCAATTTAAGGAGAAACCATATCGTGATGCTATGGTGTAAATGATAAGCTGGTTGCATTTGGGATTTAATGCCAGCAAAAATGCAAACCTTATTTATTGCCATCAAGAAATCTTGCAGCCACGAGCTCCTAAATGGAGTGTTTCGACCATGAAACGACATTGTCTTAAACTGTATTGGAGGGGGAAGGCACAACTACAAGCTATTGTTGCTGATCTCGATACGTGTGTCTCTATTTCTTCAGACATTTGGACTGACAGATGGGGTAAAAGTTCCTATATGGGAATTACATGTCATTTGATTGATCGACATTGGGTAATGCATAAGAGATTGATTGCATTACGAAAAATAAAAGAAGCCCATACGGCGCAAAACATATATGCGACAATCCAAACAATTCTTGATGAATATGGTTTGACGAATAAAATTTTTTCGATAGGTTTTGATAATGCTGCAACAAATATAGCCAGTATTTCTAACTTAGAATTGTTGTGTCAGCCAACACTTGGGAGAACCTTTTTCCATATAAAAGTGCATGTCATATCTTAAATTTATGTGTGAAGGATGGAATAGAGTCTTTAAATATCCATAAGTCTTCGATAAAAGCAGTGGTTTATTACATTATGGATCATCCATCAGTTAATAGAGAATGGCGGAAATGGTGTGGGGTGCATGGTAAGAGACAAAAAAAATTCAAAAAAGACGTGCAACACTTGTGGAATTTAACGTATGAGCTTTTATCAAGCACGATACCATACAAGGAGCTGCTTTGTGGCTTCGCCATTGCACATGTACCGAACATAGCACTACATCCCAACGAATGGAAATTATATACCAACTTATTAGAACTATTGAAGGTATTTTATGACTGCATAAATGTTTTCTCTTGGGTGTACAACCCTAATGTACATCTCTTCTTACTGGAGGCCTGTAACATCATCGGGATGCTCCAACAGATAAGATCTCATTCAGTTCTACAAATATGTGTTAACGATATGGCTCATAAGTGGTTGAAGTATTATAGGGAAATTCCTATGATATATAATGTGGCATGGTTGTTGGATCCACAAAATAAAGTTAATTGACTTCGGGAAGTCCTCAAGTATTATTATGAACATGTGGACAGGTTGTCAAACACTTAAGACATTTATGCAATTTTTGCTAGTAATGTCATCAAGAGACAACTAATATGCTATTGAACTTATATTCTCAATTTACTACTACATATGGAGGACAAATCCCCACTAGTCCAGCAACCCATGTTAATGCTCCAACATCAACCACCTTGGAAAAGCCCGAAGTAGTGCTCCAACACAGGCGGTTCAAAAGGCATCGTGGTATTGGTAGAAGTGGATCGGATTTAGAGGTAGATAAGTACTTGAACACGGCGTTCGAGTTTAAAGATATGGTTGACGAGTACAACTTCGACATCCTAGCCTGGTGGAAATGCCACAAGGAGACATTTCCAATACTATCTCAGATCGCTAGACAAGTGCTAGCTGCACCTACTTTAACTGTGGCAGTTAAGCAAGCTTTCAACATTACAAGGCAGCAATTGGATGAGCATAGGTCCCGCTATGGCCCAGCAATAGTTGAGGCACTGGCATGCCACCATGTCTGGACACGTGCGGAGCAACGACAACAAGACTTAATGGACTATACAAGCGATGATGATGAGTATTTCAGTGACTTCAACTCCTCCAGGGAAAGCACAACTGCCACTTCACCAGGGACTGGTCCAGGCTAATGAGTATTGAGTTTACTTTTAAATGTTTCTTATTATTTTAGCAAGGTATTAATGCTATAATCAGGGTTAATGAATTGTCTGGTTATAGTTAGTCATTTGTTATTGTTCTAGTGACTGTACTAATATAGTATTAGATGTAAGATATAATGCCTCGCCCAGTGGATTGTACTCTTTAATGTTTGGATGCATATTAATCTATAAGTATGTGTTTGTTATAGATGTTATTTAAGTACTAAGTAGTATTTTTTATTGAAATAGTTTCAAATATTCATTTATGAAATACATAAACTAAATTTGGCTTTGTGGAATTAAAGTATTTCAATATATCTGATTTTTGAAATTCAAATAAAATAAAAAAAATTGAAAAAAAAGTTGCCGGTTCACAGTTCTTGTGGAATTGGATCCGAAACCGCATGAACCGGCAGTTTCAAAGAATCATGAACCGCTTCGGCTCTGGCGATTCCTGTTCAAGTCCAAAACCGACCTGAATCGTTACGACCTCTAATGTAACATCATTAAGAAAGTATAGAGGCTTAAGGTAGAGAAGATCGAATTGAAGTCAAATTAGGATTGAACCAGAGTCAAGAAAGTATTAAAACATGATTCATATAAGTAATAATGTTATTCATCGTCTTGAGATTTGAAGCCGAGCATTTTTCACTTTGTATGTTATATCTTCCTTAGATTATAGATTGTTTCTTTAGTGTATTGTAGGTTTATAATTTAGAAGACCCAGTCACATCCTATAGGAATTGGGTTGGTTGGTTCGGTCAATTGTGTCGTCTCGATGCATTATTAAGAAGGATTTGGCTTGTTAGTTTGATTTTGGTTCAACGTCAGTTTTACTGTTCATTTCTAACCTAGTGTTTGGTAGAAAACAAATGAAAAAGATAAAGATAAAGATTTAATTATCCATATATAGATTAAATATAAATATAAATATAAATATAGATTAGATGCAAATCAAATACAAATAAAAGAATAGAAAATTCATGCAAATCTTAAATGGGTGACCCCATTCTAGTATTGTTTACAGCACTTCAGCTGAAACGATGGTCGGCCTGCCTCATATGTTAGTAAAATGTGGCACAATAATGTCTTTATACAGAATGTGCCCTTTCAGTGGGCTTTTAATAGCAAGAATTCAAAATTTAATAGAAGTTGAGGCCCAAGAAAATCTCAAAGTAACATACTGTGGCCCAGTGGACTATAAAATTAGGCCTATGCCTTGTAGCGTTAATCATTCGAATCCCTCTTTTTATAAAACTTACTTATAAGGACCCTAGTCGCTAAGAGATGATTTGGTGAGGATTACATGATATTTGTAATATAGCATGTAGTTATTAATAGTATTATAATAGTGATCATATATTGATATTATTTTAGATCATTATTTAGAAATTATCAATTATCATATTCATGTATTAATATATACACCATATCTTATATATATCCTTGATGCATATCACTCACTCAATAATTTTAAAAATCTGTGATAAAAGCAGAAATTTTATTAAAGGCCCCGGCAATCATTTTCACAGAGAAAAAAATTGTTAGGTGGATACATTAATTTATTAATCAGGTCACTTTCGAACACCCTAGTCCCCATCCATCCCGACTGAGAAATCCATCCAACGAAAGCCCGCATTCTGTGCTAATAATAATAATCAACGGGACCACGCTATGACCATGTCATTTTCACTTGATTTTATTTGGATAGCTTAAGAGACGGTTCATATATTTTTAGTATTGCTCTATGAAAGCAAAATATAGTATTGTCATTATCGCCCTTCAATTAAGGGTGTTGTAGTTGATAAATAATTTTCAAAGCTTTACGAATTTTGCAACAGTACATAGTGGAAAAACGTGCACATCTTATTCTTTCCTTTCCTTCTTTTCTTTTTCTTTTTCTTTTTGTTAAATATTTAGTATACGGTTGTGCTATCATTATTGCTCTATGATAAATTTTTCTAGCATAATTATCTTATTGGTCTAGGGCATCATAGGAATAGATTTTTTTCTATCCGTGATGATCTGTGTGGATGATTGAAATTGATTATGAAGGCTTTACACCAATTTTTATTTGGATTTATCTCTTTGGATTAAAATGACATGACTTAGAGAGTTAGACCTAGTTGTTTGAGATGATCAAGAGAGATTTGATATGCTAGGCTTAGAGTAGGGCCTATTAGAATTAGTTTGTCAAATTCAAACCATTCTTATATTAGCTCACACACTACAAATAATGCCCTTGATAGGCCTGGGTCTAGAAGGAGCCCACTTTAATATCCATTATGAGGAGGCTTATCATAACCGTTGGTCGTCCGTTATCTTCGATATGAAAACAGCTAGATTTCCTATACCACTACTCCTTACCTCGTTTGAATAATTGAAAATCTTGAAAAAACGTTATTGTGCTGCTAGATTTTCATCTTAGTGAATCAATACTTGTCTTGGTTAAGGAACAGACATCAATTCATCATACTTAGTAAGGTTATTATTTTTTAGTTTTCTTACCTGTCACACTTATGTTAAAACTTATTAAGACTACCTACTCATCTTTCCTACACACTTCTATTTTGATCACCCTTGTATATGTCATTTTTTAGGTCATATGTGGCATGATAGTTACACGGTATACGCGTGATTATCACAATCGAATCCTTGTAATCACAATCTATGGTTTAGCCCCTTGCATTATCTATGTGTTGGAGATTGGAAAATGTATAAAGACAATCCAATGATCGTGCATTTTATATTTTTAGTTTGTTTATTTGAAGGTAAAAGAAGGGAAATAAAAAAAGTATTTCAAGAATAGAATTGATTGGAAATATTTACTTTTAGTAATATTTTTATTCCCTATATAGAGGGAATAATTATAACCATTTGTGTTTTTTTTTTTAACACCCCTCTATCCCATTGTGGTAGTAATAATAAAATAAATAAAAAGATTATTTTACCCCAATTTAATACAATAATTAATAACTTAAAATTAGTACATTGGAGCTGAAACATTTATTCTCAATAATAAAACATCAAATGAAGTAAATAATTTAATACATCATTCTTTTTCTATTACTGATTATACTATTACTCAAGGCATAACTTCTTTAATATTTGTCTATTCCCTATATCCATATAATAAACGTAAGTGTGGTTTAAGCAGAGTTTAAATGCCATTTGCCAACCTCTTACAACTTGCGGTTTCAAAAAATGAGTAAGAGCATCATCTAGTTAGGTAATACTTGAATTTTCACCTATTCTAGTTATTCACTGCTTGCGGCTTCCGCGAATAAGAAGCGTAAAATTGTGTTAAAAAGATGAAAATCTTATTATATTGTACAACCTAGAATATATTGTACATTCACGGGAGTCAATCAATTCTTACATTATGGTGTGAATTTGTATTGAAGAAATCACATGGCTACGTCTATTCATTTGGCTGGATTAATTTACTCAAATCCAAGGATTCAATGGTTATTACACGTGATGTATAATATACACGTAATATATAATTATTAATGATATTTTAACATGCAATCATATAGATAGTAATTTTTTTAAAAATTATCTACTACTTCATTATATATTAACATATAATTAATAATTATACACAACATATACACACATATGATATATATCATTCATCCAATATTTTTTCCCATATCGGCAGGCATATTTTGAATCCTTACATGCTTTATAATAAATTTATAATAACATCATGACCCATTTTCATATCAAGACAATATAAGATATAATATCCTCTACATAATATCTTATTCGATTATCCATTCACAACCCTAATAATCTTTTTTTTTTTTAAATTTAGGTGACACTTAAGAAGAATTAAAGTAGAGAAAAATGAGCTTCGTAAAAAATTCCTAAAAATAAGATAATGAAGAACTAATTAACTAGTTGTGAATACAAGTAAATTAACTAAATCTCTTGATAGTTGCTTGTTTTATATATTAAAAACTAGAATTTCACTATATGGGGTTGAATCTAAATATAAACATGTCTTAATAATCAGATATTGACATCGGTGCATGTGTGATATTGTGTTTGTGATACGTGATTTTTAAAATTAAAAAAAATATGATATAAATATATATATATATATATATATACTTTAGCTGAACGTATGAGATGAGTATTATTAGTTGATAATCATATAATTAACGCAGACCCCATGATAGACACGGTATGGAATGTATATATACATACGTATTGAACATTGTTGATTTAATAAATTATAATACGTGAATATTGACATTAATGTCAGGTATTAAAGTAATAATATATGGATATATGTAATGATAAATTTTGATAGAATTTACTGAACATGTCGGTCTGGAAATCTAATAAACATTGACATATTAATGTTGTTTAAATTGATAATTTCTGGATGAATTATGAAATCTGTGCATATATGTTAAAAATACCAAATTTATGTTCTACTTACATTTTGATTATTATGCTTTTGCTAAAGAAAATATGAAAATATGCCAGACAAATGAGTATGCATATTTAGGAAATTTTGATGAATTGATCATGCTTTTGAAATCACGATGATGATGAGTATAAAATAAATGCAGAATGATATATAATAACGTCATTATAGTATTAATTTGTCGATGAAATGATTTTAATTAAGTATATGCGGATGATGCAAATGTGTGTGCTGAATTGATGGGAATTGCTGGAAATTAATTGAATTAAATTGATACGTAATAGTATTATATTTATAATTTAGTAAATAAATGATTATTAAATGAATAAATCGGTTGAACACGTGAACATTGAAATCTGTAATTAACAAAACAAGTGACAGAAATTTCTAGAAATGAGTCAACATAATTTGATATAGGGAATGACTGAATTGGAAATTTGACATGCCGATATTGAATTAATTATGCCAAATATGTAGTATATCCGTCAAACCGGTATGATTTAAGACGTTCCAGGACTTGAGTACATGATCGAACATAATCTCAATAATTAATACTAATTTGACCATGAACCGGCTGAGTGAAAAATAGACCCAAACTGAATATGCTTATATGTTAACAAAAATATAATATTAAAATTATAAATATATGATTATAATTATTATTTAATGAAAATAATGAACAAATATAAGTTTTAGGCTTGACTAATTGATTATGGACCTAAACACCAATGTACCCAAACAAGCCCTAAATTAGGATATGATTTAACTAAATAATTATAATTGGGTTTTGATAGCTAAAATTTGCTATATACATAGTCTTAGGCCCAATAACCTGAATTCTAACCAATTAGATCTATTTATACCTGAATAGGTCAAATTAAATCATATCAAATCTTTCCTTTAGAGCCTAAACCTTCAAAGTATAGCCAAACATTAATTCTATGCCTTATGAACTTAATTCCATAATAATAGGCCCAAAACCAGTACCTACATCAATTGAGCCTATTTCTAAAATATTTAAATCCATTATCGTTTTATAGGTATTAAATTGCCTAATGAGCTTATGTAACATTTCTTGGGCTCATAAGCCTTAAGATATATCTAGTGGGCTTAAATAGAAATTTAGAAGGTTCGATAGTTTTAATAAATCTAAATTAAATTCCAATTGGACCTTTTACTCAATTCTTAAGTCCAATACCTAATTTTTCTCAATTGGGCTTAATAAAATATTTAAGCCTGATTCTACATAAATTATAATTTGTATTCTCAAATCCTTAAAGCCCATTATCCTAAACATCAAAGATTTAGTTAAATTATTATTGAGCCTAGTATTGGACCCCTAAGGCTTAATACATTTAGATAATAAATTCAATTTCTAAATTCCATAGACTTAGTCCAAATCATCTAAGCTCAACAACCTTAGATGGATCTATCTCAATTATAACTTAAAATCATTATATTACTCAAGACCTCATGTTAATTTATTAATCGATATGATATGAATAATTGATTTGTATATTCAATTCTTATACAAATTAATCTTCCTTGAATATATATATTCGATCAACCTATTGTCTTACATGTGATTTATTATCATCTACTGATTCATTACCAAGTACACAGTGACATGTGTGTTGATTGCTTAAGGTAGACATTCTTACATAGACTTAAATTTAGAGATGATTGAATATTTGAGTGTGTTGTTTATGTGTGTGTCATTTAATTAGGATTGGGGAATGACAATCTTGTCGTTGGTGGTTCGATGGGTAGCTGATAGGGCAAATGGTATCGGGGTAATGTCTAATTAGACTCGAAGAAAAGTAATACAATCTAATTTAGATTTATGGGACCGATTGAACGGCATTGTATTATGGACTAAGATAAGTAGAGATACATAACAACTATGAACCCTACACGAGATTATTATATAGAATGTTTCTTTAGGAGATTAAGATATTCAACCTATCTTAATCAACTCCTTGAGCAGTTACTACTACTTAGGACCCTCAGATTCTCATGGCTTGTTATCTGGAGTATGAGTGCTCCCATGTTGTTTGAATTGCCTTAAATAATAAATATAAACTATTGATTATTGCATCACATATAGTTTAGACGCACGTGTTATATCTTATGTGTGTACAAGGTATCAGTTCACTCTTGTTGTTTTTCAGGTATAGATTATTCAGATAGTGAGTACTATGATGATTTGGGGTATGAGACCGATTTGAGGAGTTATTGGATGGCTTTAGCGACTAGGATTGAGGCTCATGTTTTACTTTCATTTAGACATTGGTTTATTTCAGGCTTATGTTATCTTTTAGGTCTTTCCCTGAGCCTTGGACTTGTAATGAGTTTTAACTTTTTTTCAAATAACTTTTATAATTGTTATCTCCATGGATGTTTTTGGAGAATTTGAAAACGATGTTATCTTTTATGTTTTGTTTGCTCTTGGGAGTAGGCTTTTAAAGATATTTTGTACAATTTTTCATTTCCATTGCATCATTTAAAATTTGTAAAAACTAAATAAACAATTTCAAAATATAAAATTTGTTAGCAAACGAATTAGATAAACGAGTCTTTTAGGTTTATCTTAGCATATAGCATTTCAGTATTATATGTGATGAAATTGGATATACCTGACCCTAATCGAGGAGTAATACTTTTAGCATCTTACATGCTTTATAATAAGATGATGACAACTTTTGTCTTTGAAAACAAACAAATAATTAATAAAACTTCACCAGTTCTTTTAGATTTATTATTTGTATCATAGCTAATAAAGAAGTTGTTTGCTTATGTATTTATGTCTAAAAGCTAAGTATAAATTATGAAAATGATGTTTTGGTCTCTGATGAGTTTATCATATGTTGACTAAGATAGGAGTCAATGCTTGGTTTTAGTTTATAAGCAAACTTCTTAAATTGCTTTTAGTGTAGATTGCAATTCTTACTTTGCGAGATTCAATTTGGCAATGTAATAGAAAGATTTATATTCTAATGTAGATGTTTGGCATGCCTTTCTAAAGTTTTTGCCCTTTCCATTTGCAACCAGTCATCTCTTAGCAAATTGTAATGGAGGATTATCTAAACTCTTATATAGTTTTTTATTATTATTTTTTTTTTGTGCCACTCCTATTTATAGAGTTTGAAATGAGTGTAGAACTTCTATTGACCAAATGAATATCATTAATTTTTTATAATAATATTAATGAATAATATTAATTGATAGTTAACTTTAGGAAAAGATCCGAACTTTTTCTCTTGCCAATGCGGTTAACAATCAATAGATATCAAATCTAAATTGTGAAATTAAATAACACCAGGATTTTACTTGAAAACCTAAATCAGGAAAACCACGGAACTGCCACACGAACAAATCTTCCACTATCAAAATGAGAATTACAATTTCATCACTAGACACAGCTAGTGAATCTCTCAATCTCACCAATCAATTGGTGGAATACACAACACTTGACTTTTCTCCCTCTAGAATCTCTCTCTAGGTTGTGAGATATCCCCTCGTGTCTCTCTCTGTGTTCTTCCTCTAAAAATGAAAACAGGAACAAATATAACAAAACGAGGGAATATAAATTGTCATATAACAATTGCAAATCAAAATAGCAAAGCTGGCGGCATAGGAGGACTAGTGTAACTTCGGCGTTTCATGCGTCGGCTCTTGGGGCTGGCGTAGCCTCCCTGGAGCTCTCAGCAAAAATTTGCAAGATTCATCAATTTCAAGGCCGGTGGTGTAGACTCTACATTTGCGAGTGTTGACCCTGTTTCAATAAAATTATCCTTGTTTTGCACTAATATATCCAAATATATCCATATACTAGGGATTCGCTTGTTGTAGATCCATATGAGCTGGATCTATAACCTAACATTAACTTCCATGTCAAATGGATAAGTGTAGTTGATAAATTTAACTTTCCTTTAAATAAAGTTTCTTAGCATTTTTTGGGCTGTTGTATAAAAATATTTTATTCTTTATGCATTATTTTCTAGAAAACAAAAACCTATGAATATAGAGTGGTTGTAAGGGAAGATAGAGGGTAGCTTGCATGAACTTGCAGCCATAATGAAGAGAAAAACCATGAGCAAGTTTAAAACAAAATAACAATTAATTAAAAAAATAGAGATACAGATGAGAAAAGTGATGGAAAAAAAAAAAGAAAAAGAAAAAGGAAGGGAAGCCTTTTGGAAAATTTACCATTTTAATTTATCGAAATCATTATATTTTGTTAGAGGTAACTTTTGAGAACGTTCTAAAAAGGATTGCATATGCCTATTTTTTAAAAAAGTTTAGGGGCTACCATTATTTTTGTTGTTTTCAAATAGATATTTATCAAAAAATAGATACAGATGACACAACAAGAAAACTGGGCTTTAAAAATAAAAATTCTATCTCTGAAAGTAAATTTTCATCACAAAAATTATTGTCACAAATTTTATTTATAAAATTATAACTACATTTTCTAATTTCCATCTCAGAATTTTTGGTTTTAAAAGCTTGTGTTCTTGTAGTGTGAAAAGTGAACATTTTTAATTATAACAGATCAAACAGATAAGATACAGATAAAAATCAAACAATCCAAATAGACCCTATGTGTAATAATGATAATTTAAAAAGGGAAAAAAATATACAAAAGGAAATTTATATACTCGTAAACGTGAACTTTATTGATAAGATTTTTAACATAAAGGGTTAAAATAGCTTATGTATCCATCGGGGTTTCAGGTGTGTAATAGTAATAATTCTTGTGAATCTTTTTAAGTGTTGCTTCGTGTTAGTTTCTTGTACTTATTTATTTGTCTGTGTTCTCAACTAACTAATCAACTTTCATTGATTAGGTAGGGAAGTAAGGTGAACTGGGAACCAGATTCTCAAATTAGGGTTATGATTTTGGTGAAAAAAAGTAAGAGCAAAATGACGAAGTTGACAACTCTGATTTTTGTCATCTCCTGAATGTGAATATCATCAACCTTTTCTTCCCCAAGTGCAAGTTGCGAGCTTATTTATTTTTCTCCTTACGTCCTCTACTAATTATTCCTTTTACTTTTTTTTGGCAAATAAAAACATCTATGTAGATTTTTTTAGTGTAATTAAGCAAGTACAATGGGGTTAGTGTCCCCTGACAAGGACTTTATATTAAGAAAATCAACCTAGTTAGACAATTGAAAGAAAATTTTCAGAGATTCAAAACATGTCTGTTCCATAATTTCAGTTCCATGCTTAGCTCAAAATTCCCCATCTATCACGCAGCATTTATTTCAGTTTTACAAGGTCAAACCCTAATGGGCCAATTAGTTGACGAAAAAACCAACCCCGATTTTCCGATAAACAATGTTTTAATCTCAGGTTAATAAAACAAAGTATACCCAAGTTTTCTTTTTATATCCTTTTTTTTTTATCTTTTCATTGTCACACTTTGGATACTATGTGTGTATATATATATTTTCAGTTACATCGTTTTCATGTTGTTTCACTTTTACCCAGATATCATTTCTTTCTTTTTTTAAAAAAGAAAAATTATATAACACAACCAAAGTTTTTGTGCTTTTACTTGATCACAAGAATTGCAATTCATTTTAACCTCTTAATCTTTGACTTTGGAAGGACAAATTCCCAAAATTGAATTATTTCGTCAGGAAATATGTAAAATTATATGAGATACGAATTCCTACTTTCTGGTTTATGATGCTTTTATGTGCTTTATCTATATATGTGTGTGTATATATATCGTTTAGCATAATTACGAAAGAAAATGAATCATAAACAATCTGCTTGGATTACTCTCTTTTAGAAGGTGTTATTTATTTATTTCAATTATATTTGAACAAACTAAAAGAGTCATGAGTAGACATGGCATAGTTTGGTTCTAAACTGAAAATTGAAACTGGACCACTTGGCGGGTTCTAAAATCGGTTGAGGGACTGCTGGTTTATCGGTTAGTATGCGGTTCTATGGTCATAACTGGATGGAACCGGTTACATTAGAAAAAAAAATTAGAGAAAAAAATAACTTAAAAGTATATATAATTTAGTTTATATAAACTCCTTCTAAAAGCAAAATTCATTTTTTAATAACACGAAAGTATTTTTTGTATTGTAATTTTTTTTATCCTCTAAAATATTTTGTGATCTCATATTACTAATCACAATCGATATTGATTATGTTTATATATTAATCAATTTGCATTCTAAATAATTTTTAAAATTTTTAAATAATTTAATACTTTTAGATCTAATAATTAATTATTTTAAGTTTAAAATATATTTTATTAAAAATTAAAATTCATTTATCTTTTATTTTTATTTAAAAAAAAGATGATTCTAAAACCATAATCGAGAATCGCAAATTTAATAAAACCTGATCAAAACCATCAAAGAAAGTTTCAATTTCAGTTTCTTATTTTCAAAACTTGGGACCTGTGATTTTAATTTCTCGATTTTGTTCGGTTCTGAAACTGTACTAATGTTTAATCATGGTATTGCGAGTCTTTAATTACAAAGAGGTGTTGATTGGTACATATTACTTAATAGTAGCATGGTGGTTCCCCTTTCAATAGGGTTTGATGGGACAAATGAAACGACATTTCTGACTAAGAAGCTTGTGGTAGAATTCATTTGTATTTAGAGAAGATATTTTGGATATTCAATTGCAAATTTGCAATAGATTATAAGTTTATGCTAAAAGAATTAGTGAGAGCATTTTTGAAATAAAATTTGCCATAAAAATTGTGTCTCTAAAAGCTTTTTGCAGTAAAATCTCTATATTTAGAGGCATAAATTTCTATTTCTAAAACAAAAATATCGGTGAAAATAACAATAGAGTCAAAATTAAAACAAAAAAAAATACTTTGATAAAATAGGTTTGTATCTACAGACATTTGTCTTATTTCCTGCTAGATATGCTAGTCTCCCAGCGTATTTCATTCATTTATCTTGTAATTTTTTTTGGCCAAATTTATCTTGTAATTAATAAGTAATGAATTATGAATTGAAAATGTATGGTTGTATACCCCTTCATAGGACTACAAATATTTGTATGATAAAGAAGGATTTGATTATTTTTTCTTAATTATTCCTTCATACGGTTTAATGTTACAAAGGTACGTGGCTCCCCTATTTTGTGCTTGATGATTTTTCAGTAATAAAATTTGTGGTTGGCAACCTCCCCTCCGTTTAGGTTTAACACGAAAAATTAAGAAAGAAAAGGGTAAGTTTTTCAAAATAACTTTGTTGGTTAGAGGTTGAACGCAATTATGCCGATTAAGTTTATTCCATAAATAATCGATATATTATATATATGTTAAACTAATATCAAGTAATATGTACAATGATTGGAAAATTATTCGATATATTGTCTTTTAATTATTCGCTAGGCTCTAGCTAGCCACCAGCAAAAAGGAAAATTATGCCATAAGATGACTTTTTTTTCATTTCTTTCTAGTTAGATTATGGGACCACCATGTCGTGATATCGTTTAAAGATAAGGTATATTTTCGTAGTTTATCTCTTCTTTTGCAACCATAGCTCTTAAGGTACATCTTTATTTTTAGAGGGAATAAGCCGATGATTGTGCTCCGCTTATGACTCTAAATTAGGCTTTTTATGGGTTATTTGTTTCATTATATTTTAGTTATTTTGGTATTATATTTTTATTATTTATATATATTTATTAAAAAAATAGATACTGATGAAAAATTAACAGTTTTACTAATAAACAGATCAAATAAATACAATACCGATATGATACATATAAGTTACAAATACAGATACAGATAAGATACAAATATGATACAGATAAAAATTCGACAATTCAAATATCAGTAGGGAGGAGATTCGAACCTGATTCATCCTATTGGACTCATTTATTTAAGAGACGAGTGTTAATACCGTTAAGCTACAAATCTATTATGGCACTTTTGAAACGCGAGAATGAGCCATAATGGAATTGCGATTCCGGCTTCCATTCCCTTTCTTAATGTTTGGAAGTATTTTTAAAAGCTGAAATCGTGATTTCTTGGAATAGACGATTTCAGCTTTGAAGAACAATTTGATTTTGTCTTTGAGAAGGCAGGATCACGATTCCATTCAATTCTTATTAATTATCTATAGTATAATTACTTTTTTATTGCATCATGTATTGATATTTTACATTTGTTACAAAAGCATATTTTTAACCATTATACTTTTTAGTCATTCCATTCCATGTAACCTTCCAAACATAGGAATGTATTTATTATTCCTAAACTCATTCCATTCCAATCCAATCCAATTCATTCCATTCCATTCCAAATTATTCTTGCATACCAAACGTGATATTTGTCTCGTTAGACTTCATTATATTGATTGGCCTACTTATATTGATATTTTGACTAACTTAAGAGATTTCAATAAGTGTGAGTAGGTAATAGTGTATATACATAAAGTTAGGATCCTTACCTTATATCTTAACTCTATAGGTATAAACTCATAAAATTATAATAAGACGTTACAATGTGACCCTTCAAAGCCATTTCGAAACTTATAACTGGTAAAATTTATAAATTTTGATATCTTATGGATTGCTAATTTTCTTTAATCATTACATTAAAATTGTATATTAATATTGCTTATATATTATGATAAATATTTGTAGATAGATATTGTAGTAGTGTATGTAGCGTTTCACTCACACTTGGGGGAAGGGGGAACGACTTAGTAATGACACATAGGATGAGTTAAGAAGAGAGGGCAAGGAGAAGGAGTAAATAATCTTAGCAAGCTAAATGCATTTATGAGAGATAAATGGCTATATAGTATTAACCCTACAATTATTGGGTGAGACAATGTGTGTTCTTTGTTCAAAATTCTGTTTGATCTTCTGCATTATAAAGTTTGCCAAATGAAAAAGGACTTACAGAGTATTTATAAAGTTTAATCATTAACAACACCTCTCAGATCCCGTTGTGTCAATCAATAAGTTATATTTAAGCATTTTCACTTAGCCCTCTCCAATATTGATAATAATAAATCTTAATAAAAATAAAATAATAACTACAAACATAAACGGTATGCTGGTTTAATATGGTGATATGATTTGTAATAGATGTGATTATTTGATCAAATATTAGCCTAAAATAATAATTTAAAAACTACACGAAAGACATAATCCAATAGGGATAGGAAACACATATAAAGGGAAGTCCATGTGTTGTCCTCGTGTTAGGATCGAGGTCAGATTTAATTGGCAATTGTACTTATAGTTGCACTTGGGAGATATTTGCAGTTATAACAGGTAAACAAATTTTCTGTTTCGGTTATGTACTCATCAATTGTATACATATATTTAATTTAGTAAAACGAATTTTATAATTATATATTAATTGTTCATAAAATATAGACATATAAACATACTTGAGATAAAAAACATGGGACAAAAATATTTATTTAGATTAAATACCCCTATACTATGTTTTCATTAAATAACAATCAAAACCTATAAATGCGATGTATTTTAAACCTTTAAACAAGAAATAAAGGTTTCAATATTATTAATACCTAAAGTGATTAATGATATATAAATATTAATAAAACCTAACTTATCATCCGAATAGTTTTATAACTAAGTATCATTACCATGATTTGTTTTTGGAAAATATTAGTACCGACTATTGCGGTTGAATATTTTTCCCAAAGAAGTACCCTTTACAAATTAGATCTTAGCATTTTTCCTTACATGATATTGGTTGGACGAAGAACATCTTACGTTTGACTTTAGTAGCCAAACGTGGCATCAGATTCGGAGCAGAATACTGTATCCCCGCATTCATGAGGCTCACATGTCCCATTTATTATTCTCCCAACACTCACAAGCAAGCTCAACTGTTGCATGCAAACACTCTCAGCATTAAATTAATGATCAACAAATGCTATATATAAACTATGTAATATAATAAATTGGTCCCCCTTCATTTGATAACTAAAATCTATGATCAAACCAATTAATTACTTCTCAAATTTACTAACCTAACCTAATAATAAGGGAAAGGAAAAAAAATTGCCCTCTTATTCTAAAATAATTAAAATAAGTTCTAATTTGACTACATTTTAGAAAGAATTTCAATGTTGAGACTATGTGACAGTAGAAACAGGTAGACTTTTAACGTTAACTTCATGTTTTAAAACCACGATTTAAGTATAGATTATCTTTAAAATTCTCTGATTTTAGGATTTTTTTTTCAATTTGTATTTTTATTTAATAATAATAATAAAAAAAACAACTCATTGTACTATAAATGCCATTTGATAAAGCATAAACGTGCGCAAATATATTGGACCTGCTAAGAAACAATAATGGAAAACTCAACAACTCATATTAACAATGTTTCTAGTAGTATTAATATTTTATATGAATTAATTAGTAATATATTAATATTATTGAATATTTTACTCATTAAGTTATTTTTTTTATAAATGTATAATCAATGATAAAGATTAACAATATTCTTTTTCTATGTCTTGAGAAATTCTTTTTTAATAGGCATATAATAAAGTGTTGGGCTTAAGTTCAAATTTGAGTATGAGTTCAAATAAAAAATTCATAGCTTAGATCCGTAAAAACTTAACTCTATTAAGTTTCTGGATAATTAATACATTTCTTTAACTAAAACAATATTAATATATAAATTTCTACTCCACTCAATGTTTTAAGTGCTTGAAGTTCAAATTCAAACTTGAGTTGTTTATAATCAAGTTAAATTTAAGCAAAAACAGCTTATTCATATCATAAGTAGCTTACAATAATTTAATTTGGCCACATCTATTTGGAGCGTCCATTATTAGGTATTTTATAAAATTTAGAAGCAAATTAGATGTTTGTGAAAAGACATGTCCACCATGCTAGGATTCATTTTAAAAAACACATAAATTTGAGACAATTATTTTTTAACTGAACGCATCAAACCAAAACCTGAAACATTAAAAAAAGCAAAACACTTTATCAACAGTTCACTTCACCGCCAACGTCAAGCACTACAGTCTACAAACAACCATTACTGTCTCTCTCTCTCTCTCTCTCTCTCTTAATGGAAAAGATCAAATGAGGAGAATGTGTGTTTTGAGTACATGATTTCAGTACTTTCATATAGATAGAGAGAGAAAGAGAAAAATAGAGAGAGAGAGAGTAAGTAAAAGTGAGAAATGATTATAATGCAGAGAGGGAGCCTTTTACTTCTTTTCTTCAATCTCTTTATATCTCTCTCTACATCATTTGCTAGAAATGGTAAGCTTCCTTTTCTCTTACTCAATATTCTCAAATTGTTCTCTTTTATAGCTCATATGGGAGTTCAATTAGTATTTAATGAAATTGGTTCTTAAATTTTTACTTTACTTCTAATGTCTGTTTCTGAAGTTGAAAGTGTTTAGTGGGGAGAGAAAGAGAGAGAAATATTGGGATTGGATCTGTTTGGTTGCTGAGAAAGTATAGGAATGTTTAGTTCTAACTTTATATGTTTAATATGAGCCATAAGTATCATAACTCTTGAAAGATTTGATCTTTCTAACGATTTCTTCCATTGCAAATAGTCAATTTGAGATGCATATGACATAATTACAGTTTCATTTAACGTCAAATGTCACAATTGGTACATGAATTTTGCTTATTTTTGCAATAAACTATCCAAAGTTTAAGTTGTAAAGGTGTTAATTTGGTAACTGAACCATGATTACCAATCTAAATGGAGTTAGTCTAAGCACTATAAACAACTTTAAAAAGTGTTAATGGCTTAATTTAGGACAGAGTGGATACTCTAGTATGTTGAATTGGATTCTTTGTGCTATGAGTGGAATTTTGGAGATTTAAGAGTCATTTAACGATTATATCTTTAGTTGCATGTAATATGGAGCTACAGTTTAATGAAGATTTTTGATAAAGGATGAAGAATTCACAGCAAATTGAGGTGTAATTAGTTTGATGGGATTGACTTTAAAGTTAATTTATGGAAAAGGCTTGGCTTTATAGATGAGTAAATGACTGAAGAGTGTAGAGGCATATGTACAACTACATATATGTATTCGTCAGTTTCAAAGTTGCATTGCATCTTATGCAAGTAGATTGGCGGATTGAATTGTGATCTTTGATTGGTGAGTGAAAATGTGATGTGAAATGGTTTTGTTGCAGCACCATTTGCAATGCGGATAAGCTGTGGAGCCCGGCAGAATGTCCACACACCTCCAACCAATACTCTATGGTATAAGGATTTTGCTTATACAGGAGGAATACCAACTAATGCAACACGGCCTACTATCATAACACCTCCTCTTCCGACACTCCGTTATTTCCCTCTATCCGAAGGTCCTGAAAATTGCTACAATATCAATAGAGTTCCAAAGGGACACTATTCTGTGAGGATTTTCTTCGGGTTAGTCGCACAGCCTAATTTTGATGAAGAACCTTTATTTGACATTTCTATAGAGGGCACTCAGGTATATTCTCTAAAACCGGGTTGGACTGGACAGTATGAGCAAGCATTTGTTGAAGCCATTGTGTTTCTTACCGATGGTACTGCTTCTATATGCTTTCATAGTACCGGTCATGGGGATCCTGCAATTCTCTCTATCGAAATTCTTCAAGTTGATGATAAGGCATATTATTTTGGACCAGAATGGGGTCAAGGTATTATCCTTAGACCAGCCACTAGACTGAGCTGTGGTGTTGTGAAGCCAAAATTTGGCGAGGACTACAGTGCTGATCACTGGAGTGGTGATAGATTTTGGTTTCCCCTTTCGACTTTTGGTCTGGGTACCGACAAAGAAATTAACTACTGAAAAGAGCATTAAAGGTGCATCTGTTTCACCTAATTTTTACGCTGAAGAACTTTATCGGGCAGCACTCGTTGGTAGTGATAAGCAACCTGAAATAGAATACATAATGGATGTGGATCCCAACAGAAACTACTCAGTTTGGTTACATTTTGCCGAAATCGATCCTCTAATCACGGGGTCAGGAAAAAGGGTGTTTGATGTATTGATAAATGGTGTTACCATTTTCCAAAGTGTTGATGTAATTAAAATGAGTGGAGATGCTTATGCAGCACTTGTCCTGAATGCAACAGTTGCGGTTAATGGGAGAACCTTGACCATAACCTTGCAACCTAAGGAAGGCAATCATGCTATAATCAATGCCATTGAGGTGTTTGAAGTCGTTCAGGCGGAGTTCAGAACATCAATTGATGAAGGTACATGCCAATACTTCCATCTAATATAAGATTCAAATGTGATGTATTTTTCGGCCAGAAAAAAGTGTCAATATATTTATGTGGATGACAGAGCAGACATAGGGAGGTTTACCGATTTTATTCCTATGGCTATTGAATATCTCTCTAATAACTGACATATGGATAAGTTGACATTGGATTACTTTGCTGCAGAACAGTTATTGCAATGGCAACTGCATTCTTGCATCACAAATCACTCATATCATTGTAAAAGCTTATGCGATTCTGATGCACTTGATTAATTGATCCTTTTTTTTTCTTTTTTATTTTTTTTTTAAAATGCTTGTATGAAAATTACAAAAAACAAATGTTCTTATTTAGATTTTAGTTAATTTATCATAAAATAATGTAAAAGGAGCTGATGTTGGGGTTTTCTGATAACAGAGGATTGCTCATCTGAGGAAGCATCTCTTTTCAAAAAATTTTGAAGAGAATGTCAAAATCACTTGTGAGCTGACTACTGGATTTTCCATCTGACCTTGATACAATGAATGAGAAGATATATGTTGGTTAAGAGTGAAATGTATGCAAATGCATTAAGTGGATTAATAGTAGTTAGACAATTAGAACAATCACTTATAGAGGTTTCAATTGATGTTGAGGCTCACATGGAGGGTATCAACTTCCTTAATATTATGTAAAATTATTTGAGTATTATCTGAAGCCTACTTATTATAACATCCTCATAGCTGCATCCCTTGAACCTTAAGGTGGTATTGAGTCAAATCATTATCGGTTGAATGGATTGAATACCATGCCCTGAATCGTTTAGCATCATTTTATATTGTAGTTGGACTAAAATAGATCAGGTGAAATAACCCTTCCATTCTTCAGTTAGGGCATTACAGGCATTGAAGAGTTCACTAGGCCTTCCCCGTCGTCTTGGGTGGAATGGTGACCCATGTGTCCCACAACAACATCCATGGAGTGGAGCAGATTGCCAATTGACAGGACCAGCGGCAAATGGGCCATTGATGGACTGTAAGTGTCACAAACTTTCAAATCGTGTTTTTCTGTTAATATTTACCTGGATATTCCTATCTGCCACGAGTAAGAGTAGCATCAACATGCTTCCTTGCAAAATGGTTTTCTTTAATTTGGCCAAAAAGGGAAAAAATGGTTTTCCTAATAGCATTTGAAGTTAATTAATTAAAATAAACAATGCACTGGTTAATTACTAAAACAAGGTGCACTTGATACATCTGGAAAAAAAAAAAAAGGACAAAAAAGGTGTCATCATGTGACTGGACAGAATAATTTTTCCAATTAATGTAGATCACAACACCACTTTCTGTTCCTTATGATGCACCTTCATCTATGAGCTTTGAATTTTAAGGAAATTGGACAGAATGTCTTAGAATTTAGACAAGCTAAAAATAATTGAAGCTAGTCCTACTCCTCCTAAATATACAAGATACTTTTGTTTGTATTTATTCGAAGTGTCTGCTCAGTTGTGCTGGCTGGTTTTGCAAGTGTGAATCTCCTGCCTTGAAAACCATGATACCATAGTTTTTGTCTAATATCAAAGATGAGATGAAATTGGTTGGGGAAGGGGTGGGGGGGTAAGTATTGTGATCTCTTATTGCTTGGTTAGCATAATTTCTTTTCGAGCAAAGCTTAACTAACTAAATAAATTGCATTCCATCACAAATCTTGTCGTCTTTGCTCAGGGGTCTTGACAATCAGGGTTTGAGGGGCACATTGCCAAAAGACATATCGAAGCTGCGTCATCTACTAAGCATGTAAGTGCCAGATTTGAATTTCGGACTTCAGAGTTTCCTTTAATAGTGAAAATGCTTATAATAGTCAGTTTTCCTTCTAAACATCTTTTTCTTTTTCCGTTTTAACCCATCAAGTCATTGTGAAAAGACTCATCTGACAAGGCTTGGAATCAGCAGATGATAAAACTATTTTGTCAGCTACAACATGAAATTTCAGTATCACTTTCATTCATGAAAGGTCTCCTTCGGCCCTTGACAATCTAATCTTTCTTTTTTTGCCTTTGACATTTGCAGAAACCTGAGTGGGAACAGTATCCATGGATCCATTCCATCCTCTCTGGGGAAACATAGCTAGCTTGCAAGTCTTGTAAGTAATTTGTTATCCCTTCATCCTTGTATAATTTTGATTGTTAGTTTTGGAAATGGTGTGATGAAAGCCTTCCTTCATAGCATTTTGTTTGGATGGAACTAAGTCATAAGACAATAACTGGAAAATGAAAGAAGCAAAGGTATATTTCCACAGCCTAGAGAGCACACCTACATAGGGAGGATAGCTATTTTGTACCATAGTTGATGAGTTTCTTCAAACATGCTCTGGTAATGATTTTGGAGTTGCAGGTGTTGACCTACCTGTAAAGCTAATTACATTACATGTATTACCTGTTCAAAATTTGAAAAAATACCACATGAATACCCTACCATAGTAGGTATTAAAGAATGAATAAATGGAACTTTAATGGATTTTAAAGAAATTGTATTGAGAAGTAATTTTGTGTGGAACTTGCAACACATCTATTTTTGTCAAGGGTCATGGATGTGTAACTGCCCAAGACATCATCCCACCTCCTCCAGTCATTCATAACACACAACATATAGCCAACCTAACGGAACCAATTAATTTGAATATTCAATTAGAAATATGTGCCAATGGCATTCTTATTTCAGCATCTCCCTGTTTTAAAGCATTAGTATTTTGTTGAAAAAGAGTACTTGAGTGAGATGTCCTAACTCCAAATTTGAAAGTACTGATATGTTACAAGACCTAACTTGTACCAACATTTGTGAAAGGATCACCCATGAGTTATGCCCCTTATCTTGTTTGGAGGCGAGTCGTAATAGCAAGAGAATTTAAATGCAAGATGTGATGTATTCCTTAAGTCAAAATAATGTCGGGGAAATCAACTTCCTTTTTCTTCTTACTCTACAAAGACTGACTGCATAAATTATTTGATGAGCTATGTTGGATTGATTCTTTTAGATTTTCTCCTCAAGCAGATGCAGACAAACTCTGCAAACTTCACATTCAAGTTCCTAAATTTGTGCTCAAATTATATTAGTTTTAGTTGTTATTATGATATAAGCTACCTATTTTTTTGATAAGCATCTCAACTACTCTCTTTTTTTTTTTTTTTGGTTTGTTTGTTGTCAAAGGCCTCATTGATGTGGATTTTAAGGCAAATTTCCTCTGCAGGGACCTTTCCTACAACTTTTTAAATGGATCGATTCCAGAGAGTCTAGGAGAGTTGACAGCATTGAGAAGATTGTAAAATCATCTTACTTTGTAGTTACTATTGAGTTCGATGCATATATTTTGATTGTATAATCCTTTGCATGTGCATGGTGCAGGAACCTCAATGGGAATTCTTTATCTGGAAGAGTACCTGCGGCACTTGGAGGAAGACTCCTGCATAGAGCCAGCTTCAAGTATGTTTTCTGAAGTCATATTTTATATTTTGAATGGAAAGATTATATGCCTGTGATAACAATTTGCCTCATTGTGGAAATATGCAGTTTTACTGATAATTCTGGTCTTTGTGGTATTCCTGGACTTCCTACCTGCGGGCCTCACCTTTCAACAGGCGAGAAGGTTGGAATTGCAATTGGAGCTTTGCTGGCACTGTTACTTCTTGTGACATGTTCTATATGCTATTACAAAAGGAGGCAAAATATTCTCCGAGCACAGCAGATTGCTGGTAAGAATTTTAACCTCTGATTTATACTTTGCAAGCACGACCCCTTGTATGTCACTAGCAGTCATAATAATATGACTTTTAGATCACCTTCAGTGGACATATGACTTTGTAGATCACCTTTTGCCGGCCCTTCCACGACAATTGTCCTTATCTAGTGGGAAAATGTTCTGCATAGTTCTCTATCTGTGCACAAAATTGAGGTTTTGCAAGTGTATTTGCCTTGGAATTTATTATCAGATATTATTTGCTTGCTTTTGCAGGAAGAGAAGCTCCCTATGCCAAATCAAGAACAAGTTTCGCACGTGACATTCAATTGACCAGAAACCAAAGTCATGGCCAAGCTCGGATTGCTGCTGAAAACGGACCCAGCTTGCTGTCATGACCAAAGCAAGGGGACTCAGCATCGAATTTTTTGAGGAGATGTATCAGGGTGCCCTGTAAATTTCTGCGGGTTGGTGAGTTTCTTTCTTCCTGGTAGAGGTAAAATCCAAACTGCAGCTTTTCCTCTGGCTCTCTTCTTGGCGATTTTTTCATAAGCCGCATTTGTAATGTCCACAAACTTGTAAATTATTCACATCCTTTATCTTTGTAGACTCGAAGTGGCACCATAGATTCACGTATTACCTCATGTAGTTTTTGTTTGAGAGCAATGTAGGTTGAAGAAGATTGTACAAAGAACTGTTATTCGGTTCTAAATAGGATGTCTCATGATTATTGACCATCTGTCTCCCCTATTTAGGGGCAAACTCTTCTGTCATGAACAAATGATTACTTAACACTTGCTGCTTTGTTCCAGTTCTCCTGACTTCATGCAAATAAGAAAAGAAAATTTGTAAGTGTTTATTTTATGGAAAATGTTTTAGATATATAGGGTGAACAACATATCTGCAGCACTTAAAAAAAGAAATAGAAAGGGAAAAAAAAAAAAAACAAAAATATAAGTCAAACGGGAAATGAAGAGTGCATATTATACCTATATCGTATCTATATATAGTGTATATCTTGCATTATGCGAGATATAAGACTGAAAATGCACTATTCATATTTTTGGTTTTATATATGCGATTTTAAGCTGTATTTTATTAGTTAAATTTAATTAAATCTTATTTAAGTAATTACTTTTAATAAATGTCTTCAAAATGAAATAATTTCTCTATATATACATCCGTTGCAAGGCTATTATGTCTTGCTGGACATATTATTGGAGTCTAAATATGGGAATTGAGAACGAGAAAAGCAATGTTGAACCAAAAACATCTTCATCTTCACTTTGTTGTCGGATCCTGCATTAACCTTCCTAAGTGCTGCTGCTGGTGACCATCTATCAACTTAGCAATATTTTTTTCCCTGCAAAGATGAACAATGTTAGCGTATCTTTTCTAGGCACGTTTCTTTGTTAATGTCGTTGCTAACAACATCATAGAGTCCATTTCTATCCTTAATAATGGATGAATGGTTATGTTGATGGAACCATAAAAAAAAAAAAAAAATCCAGTATATAAATACTTTTACTTTTAAATATATCGCTATTCTCAAAATCCGAGTAAAACCCATTTAAAGTGAGGTGTTTGTTTAGTTGATTCATGGAGTTATAAATATATCTTTGATCTGAATTTTTATTTACTCTTGTTGTCACCATAAATTTTGTATTCTCGAGTCAGAACTAAACAACATAGACCATGAAAGTTTAACAGAATATTTGAGATTGTAAAGCCCATTTTATCATTGTTCCATCTCCAATCCAATCTCCAAGCTTCTTGGATTGATAATTATTGTGGGTTTTCCATTAAGTTTAAGAGTACCAAGACAGACAATAGAGAACAATAGATATGGGAAAGAAAGCGAAAGGTGTAGGTGAGAGGCTTGGAAAGAGTAAGCGTGCTGTAGACAAGGCTAGAGGAGTGGGCTGGGCCTGTTATTGGTTGGAGAAAGGTCCATCATCCCCAGGCAGACCACCACTCCCATCACACAATCTCTAGCCCACAACAACCAAAAGATG
This sequence comes from Combretum micranthum, assembly GCA_024138025.1. NCBI lineage: Eukaryota > Viridiplantae > Streptophyta > Magnoliopsida > Myrtales > Combretaceae > Combretum > Combretum micranthum. The sequence continues at coordinate 328,201 of JAMXBD010000565.1, forward strand.
GTATTGAATAGGCTCTATTTGTTTTATTATTTTGTTATTTTCAAACTGATGTTTGTCAAGAAACAATACCGATGAAAAACTGATAATTTTACTCATAAATAAACTAAACAAATACTATATAGATGTGATACAGAAATGATATAAATAGGTTACAAATACAAATATGATACAAATAGCATATAAATAAAATCAAACAATCCAAATAAACCTAATGAATGTGAAATAGAAATACATATAAATAATCATTTTGATTCCACTCTCTATCTCTCTTTCCAGCTTATATCAAAACAATCACCAACTTTTCGCTACACTTACATTAGCCAACCTCCTTCTTTATTTACTTAGTTATGTACTTTATATTAACATCCACTAACCCTACTACTATACTTTGAAATGTTAATTACAAATATGATAATGTCACTTATAATTAATGTTTGTATTATTCAGCAACTATATACGTTATTTCAGACAAAAAAAGCCTCTAAAATATACTGGCGATAGCGCATCCGTAATGCTAGTGCAAATTCAATCATGCCATGCACATTAACTAACAACTAAATATAAAACGCAATTAATTAATTGCATATTCAAAAACATGAGTTTGGAAAAAAAAAAACATTGAAGTTGTCGAAAAATATCATAATAGAAAACCACATTAAATATTTGCCTTTAAATAAGTTGGATAATAAAACTAATCATTATGGATTTGCTTCATTGCGAAGTTGTCATGAATATATCAAAATATATAATAAAAAAAATTATGATAACAAAAGATATGTAAAAGGACTATGTATGGACATATGTAACTTAGTGATCAAATCACTAAGCTTATCATACATCACGATGCGTATGCTTTTTAGTGTATCGAAAAACTGCATAAATGAAGTAATTTATGTAATGTACTACAAAAGGAAACCATTTTTTAAAGACATATTTTGACCTCCAAAAAAGATTAAGGGAACCTTGATAAGGCGACTGTATGTGGATATGTAGGTATGAACTCTATAAAATATAACTAACAAAATGAGGTTTATATTAATGGGATAATAGTAATAAACTCAAAGTAGAATATAATTATTTTTACTATGTTGTTGAATGGTGTTGGCATTGCTGGTATAGTCCATGAACTATAATGTCTCCATTCATATGCTTGCATGTTGTATCTGAGCAAATGTAATTGAAAAAAACCAAGGCTATCTGTCATACCCCCCAATTCACCGTAGCTTATGTGGTTGACATGATGCCAGGACCGCAGCCCCATGGCACTAACTTCGGGAAATCCTCGCAGCAACTTTCCTTATCAGCACAAGAAGGTATTGTTACCCTCAAGCAGAGTTGACCCTAGCTGCAGCCTTGAGGGATTGAACCCATGACCAAAGGATTTTGTTTGACGCCTCTCACCAATTGATTCCTGTAATGTCCCAGAATTTTGCGCACCGAGGTATTGTTCGCTTTGACCACACGCCGCATGGTTTTATCATTTTGGTGCCAGCGTTACCTAGAGGGTCACCCATCCTGGGATTGCTCTGCATAGAGTACACTTAATTTTAGAGTTCCAATCAACTCTAAGCCATTACACCAAAAGGTGCCTCTATGATTAAAGTTCCATAACCTATATTTAAAAGGTATCACATACTCCCCTACTTATAGAACTGACGTCTTCATCGGTTTCGTTACATGAGTCCAGAACCACACTAGGCTGTGAGGACACACTCCTTTACTTCCGGCTGATGAACTGCTCTGATACCACTTATAACACTCCGGAACTCCACCTACCAAGGTATTGTCCGCTTTGGCCACACGCTGCACGCTGCATGGTTTGTCCTTTTGGTGCTAGTGTTTCCCAAGGGGGCACCCATCCTGGGATTGCTCTACACAAAACACGCTTAACTTTAGAGTTCCAAAAAACTCTAAGCCATTACACCAAAATGCGCCTCTGTGATTAGAATTCCACAACCTATATTTAAGGGGTATCACACTATCTGATAAATTTTATTAAGAACTTAGTTATTATTAATGTAAAGCTTATTGAGTTGAGAAATAGCAATGGTACCATTTGTACTTCATTTTTTCAATCTCATGTTTAATTATGACATGAAAGTTCGTCTATCTAGTCAAATGGAGAATCGCTAACCAAAGTTGTACACCTTAAGGTAACTTCTTTGTGATAGAATATTAAAATGACACAATCTTAATGAGAGAGAGAGGGAGAGAGAGAGAGAGAGAGAGAGAGAAACAAAGATGCAAATCATTACAAAAGTAAGAGCAAAAAGAAAAATTTACCAGAGGAGGAGTGAATTAAGGGATGATTGTAGATGTTTCTAAATTAGATATTCAAGCGTCTCTTTGATCCATTTCAATTTATGAAGAATCCCAAATGAAAATTTTAGATGCAAATTAGTAAATGTGTAAGATATGATAAATGAATTAAACAATTTAATTTTGTATGAATGGGAAAAAAGTCAATAAAATATCTTATATGATAGAGTCCAAGACGCCTTATCTTAAATTCATTTGCTAAAGAATAGCAACAATGATAATATGCAAATAATTATGAGGAGAAAAAGAAGGCACAACTTTATAGGTATATATAGGTGTGCTCATGGTACGAAAAAAAAGAAAAAACCCTCATATTACTTGTACGAATACCTTTAAGTTAATTAAATGTCTTTGTAAACAAGTTCCACATGTGTGTTCTATTTTCCCCACATATTTTGCCCTTCCTCACCAAACTTTTGTTGATGCCATTAACACATTACGTGATAAAGCTACATAAAGTTAACATGACTAAACACATGTTCAGAAAGGTAAATACCTATAGCATGTGTTGTTTGACCTTGTGCCTTATCAATTGCTAAAGAAAAACTCAAAAGTACAGGAAATTGCTTTATTGTCGTTTCAAATGGGAGATTTAACGTTTTAGAAATTTTTAAAGCTATCCTTAGAATGAATACTCTCTTGGATGACCAGTTAAGACCTTGTCATATATTACATTTGGCAAGAAATCAACACATATTGCCTTGTACCATTACTGATGAAATAAGAGGCATCATCTACATGTTTAGACAAATATAAGGAGGTTGACTGATCAAACAATTAATTGACCTATCATCTTACCTTTGTATGCTTATAGATGGAGGTATTTTTATGTAGTCATTATGTATGGTTGTAATTATTCCATCACCAACTCGTAATATAAAATCCAAAAAAGCTGCATTAGTGTGTGACCTCATCTTTTGGGTTAAGCAAAGGACTCAAACAATAGTCTAGAGGTGATTTGTTTAAGTATGCATTAACCATTTGAGCCGTTGTGCCCTTTAAGACCACTGGAAGAATCTGTCTAAAATGTCCATAGAGTATCATGACTTTACTCCCAAATGGAGCGTCAACTTCCATGATATCTAAGTGATCTATTTAAGGATTTAAAGACATACCTGTCATCCATAGAAGCTTTATCCTATCTAATTTCTTTACACATCTTCAAAAGTGCGACCAAGTTGGATTGCTTACTTATGGAGCAAATAGAATTTGAATTTGGTGTTAAGGGGATCTTAAACCTTGAGTGTGTTGTTCTACCACTTGGTAATATTATCGAAGCAATCCCAGAGGTTGCTATCACTTAGGTAATGTGTCCATTACTTCAAAGGATGCTAAAATAGCATAATATATAAAAGTTCTTCCAGTGCCACCTAGATCATCAATAAAAAATATAGCAGATTTATTTTACTCAACTAAAGTCGTAACTAAATTGAATGCACTTCTTTGATCAACATTTAAGCTTGCAATTGCATTTAAATATTCATTAGGCACATAAATAGATAACTCATCACGGATGGCTTTCAATATATCATTGTATTATGTCTAATCATATTGAAAATGTGGTAAGTCATAATCCGAGAAGCTTTTCCCATGTCTTATGAAGTCATAGATGAGGAACAATAATCTTGTAATATGCTTTCATAAAATTTATCCCGTAACGACCTAATGTTGCTTGGTTGGCAATATACCATGATTGTTACATATAATCTTTGAAGTTTAGATGGCTTTGAGAAGGACACAACTTCAAGTAAGCAGTGATGTATGCTTTGATCATTCTCTATAACCCCTCTACTCTCAACTGTCTCTTGAAATGTCTCATACTATATGCCATCATGTGTCAACAAATCATCAAAAGAAGTAGGGCGACAAACATGGTTACGTAATATCCGAAGATGAAACCTTCCTAAATCAGTTGGAGGTACAACATATATCCCTCCGATTACCTTGTAAAAAGGCCCTTCTACAATGCTAACTCTTATTACTCCATGCGTAATATTTTGAAAAATCTTTATACAAATATTATCTTGCTTAAGGGTCCATCGCATTGGTATGAAAGAATTCACCGAACATTGTTTGTGGAGTAAGATTGTGAGCCAAAATTGATTGTATAGTGTCACCACGCTTGAAGGTAATTGTATGCATATTAGGTGTATTGGCTTTCTTATAACATTCTAATACATTCGATTCATAAAAAAAAAAAAAAAAATTAACAACCTCTAAACAGCTTCTGAAGCAAATAACTTAGGGATTAGAGCCGAAACATTTTTTTTTCCTTCTATATATGAGATAAGAATCACTACTTTGAATTGTCAAATTAGCATATGGCATTAGGAAGCAACATTTACAATGACTTTGCTTCATACAAGGTGCAGAAGAGTCATAGGGTCCATGAACCATGTGTTTGAGCATAACTAAGAATAATCAGGGCTTCTCATCTCTATTTAGAATTTTAGCCATTATGGATTACACGTTATGGTAATGAAGAAATTGGTCTTCTTAATTCTTGAACTAATGCCATCACATCATAATACCTCTAATAATTATCACATGGGCTTCCAACGAATGAAGAAGGCAACACAACTTTTCTCCCAATATTTCCTATATTATGGTGACATTCAAAATTTTATAATTGCAAACCATTTAATAAAGTCAACATAAGTAAACAATCAAATAAGTTGATTAAATAAACAAACCTGCATCATTTTCTCCAGCAACTAGTGTGTCTCACAATCCTTGGCAAAACTCAGCTTGGATGGTAGCATGGTTATATCATAACCATTTAAGCCTTTGATTTTCAATCTTGACAAAGTTAACTAATGAGTACTGTTGGAAAAGACGACCCCCATGTCGAATAAGACTTTACTAGTGGTTATGAATCTAAAAAATTGTTGTTTGAGTAAAAGTTTCCCAACATAAATTGGAAGAGCCAAGTTAAGCTTCATAAAGTGCAATCATCACCTTTAGATAATATGCATATAAGGCATGACATGTGATTGAGTTTCCATCAGCAGAGCGAGTATTGACATCCAATCTATATGTTCCATAGGGGGAAAAAAGCGGATAGTGCAATGGATCATAATACTAGCTAGATCACTTACATTAATCAGATATCCAACATGTGAGAAGATGACAATATCATGATCATGTAATTTGCCTGTTTCTTTACCTCTAACTACAATATTTGCAACTTGAGATGCGGTAGGGAGGGAGTATTGATGGTGATTAGGAGGTTGCTCATGAATTATAAGATAACATTCTTTGGTATTATCTAATAAGGAAAGTGGACAAATGGGTTATGTGAATTTAAGATGGAAGTAATTGCACTGTGACACCATTATCTAGGTTTTGGTTTTCCTTAATATGATTTTTGACTTCATGGTTAATGTCATATATGTATGCAAAAATATTGGCCTCTCGTTTCATTGGGTGATAGACTACCAATTCTATGGTCAATTGTACATTGAGCATAGAATGTATAAATGTCACAAGTCCCTGCCAAAAGGCTATCGGACACACTTGGAAGCAAATGAGAATACATGATTATAAGATCGAATATATTGTTTTGAAGTGTTAGCCAATATTTATTTGCTCTGTGTACAATTGAAAGAGTTTAGTTGGGAGGTTTGGGGGGTTAAGGGATAAAGGAATTGTAGGGAAAACAATTTTCCCTTTCGAACAACACATCTCTGAGGTCTCATGCTTCAATAATTGTACAACACAAAATAGGTTCGATACTATAAAGACCCGATCCTCTAAATCCTGAGACTTAGAGTACCGAATCCCCAACCACATATAACGTTTTCACATTATACGTAAGGTTGTCCTAAAACTAACAGTTTATGAAAATTGTTTGATCAAAACCACTATACTTTGTAAAGAACTTTTAAACAAAACAAGATTGCTAACAAAAGCAATCAATACATTTACATCACGTAAACATCGTTTAGTGCCAATACAAGACACTACAAAAATTTACATTGCCTTCTTACATAAAAAAGAAACCTAAGGAATTTTAAGGTCTTTACAACAAATAGCCTTAACTACCAAGCCATCGATACATAACTTTTCCTTAGCAAAAAGTCTTCTAAAAGTCCAGGGTAATCGGATCCTATTCGTCCCATTCGTCCAAAAATCTCTCGAAATCGGACCCATAGCCCAAGTCATCATAATACTCGTCTCCAATATCTGCAAAGCAGCAAAAGTGAGCCAGAGGCCCAGTACACAATAACCAATGCATAACAAATCATCAAGTTGATGTAATGCATCATAGAACGAGTGGTTGTCTTTATTACATTTTCTTTCACAAATCAACAAGAGGGTATTCAAACCCCGGTCACACTTCGGGAATTCAGGGATCCTGAGTAACAGCAGCTGCTCAGGGGGTTGATATAAGCAGTCCGAATACTTATATCTCTTATATCTATTTCATAACGATAATAGCTTCATTTAGGGTTTAAAAGCCGTTGTCCGACTCTACTTAAACTAGGTCCATAACATGAGCCTAGTTCACAAGTTTCCATAAACTTTGAACTAAATCATGGTATTTCCCCCTAAGTTTAAGCAAACGTTACTCAGATACTATTCCCCCCTATCGGCTACCCACTTAACAAAAAAGAATCGCTATTGCATCATAGCGTACCATTGCATCATGGTAAAGTCATTGCATCATGACTTAGTTAAGCGCCTAGCTAATATGTCATTGCATCATGACAGGTTTGCTGCTCCTCAGACCAGATTAAACAGCGTAATAGACATCCAATTCATTCAAATGTTAAGTCGAATCGATTTAAATCAACTTAGGAATGCCTATTCCTAGCAATCATCAAACAAGTCATTGCGTACCTGAACCCGTTAGTATATAACTAGGATCTCTCGGTGATGAACTAACCGAAGAATCCTTAACTGAAATAAAAATATCACAATAATCAATACACAACAAGTATAGATTTCATTATCGTAGTTAATCAAAGAAATCCAAATAATTGAATACAAAGTCATAAATAAGCATTTAAATGTCCTATTATACCGCAAATTGCTTAATAAATACTCAATTGCTCAAATAACAAACTTTGGAACATTTTAGAAAAAGTTTTTAAATTTCAAAAGCACAGGGGATAGGCCGGCAGCCAAAGCCGGCGGCTTTGAGCCGGTGCTCAATTCTCTGAAAATCAACACTGCCAGCGCTGGCAGTGTACAAGGGTACGCCGTCAGCCTTTGCATCCTACGCCGGCGGCCTTGAGCCGGCGTAGAATCCAAAACCAAAATTTTCAAAAACATCCAGAGAGGTCTAAGCCGTTCGCTTACCCAGATACGCAGGCAGCTTTGACACTTACGCCGACGGCCTTGATTCCTAGCGGCCGGCGTACAATATGAACGAAAGAACGCCGGCTGACTTTCCTAGCGAAAGCCGGCGGCCTTCAGCCAGCCTTAAGAAATCTGAGTCCAACGCTGCCTATAAGCTGGCGGTGTTGAATCCCCAGGTGCCGGCGTACGTTCTAAAAACAGGCTTAAACGAAAATTTCAATTCCCTTGTTTTTCCACTTTGTAAAATTCTATCCTAATACACTTTAAACCTTCCTCCACTACACTTCCAACTTCATATGATTCACTCAAATCTATACTACTCAATTCTAGCAACTCAAAACAAGAATTCAACACAATTAAACACTTTAATTCCACATCAATCCAATCTAGATTTTTCCTACACAATTTCTCTTCACATCCTCCCAATGCTTCCCATCACTTCTACATAACATGCACATCCTCACACACTTATAAAACACATTCATAACTCATCCCAAGCATGAACAAACTATTTGGATAGCATTGAACTCATTTCATCCAAGACTTTACAAAAACTACAACAAGAAAAGAAAACAAAGCATAAGCCACACTTAAAGCAACTCACATTTAAATGCTTTGCCTTGAAGACAACTTGATTTCCAAAACTTGCTATTGCCCTTAGTTTAGGCTTGGAATTGGAAATGGAGATGGAAATGGAAATGGAAGAAGAAAAGAAAGGAAAGAAAGAGAAGGAAAATTCGGATAAAATATGGGCTGCCCCAAAAAGTAATTCAAATTAGCTTAATTTTGACTTTAACACATTCCAAATTTACCCCTTAATGCATACATAAATTTAGGAGGCATTTGGCATGAATTTGAACTTCATTTGGGCCTTATATTTGAGCATAAATGCTACTTAATTAAAGAAACAAAATTTCCATCACTAATCTTGTAAAACCAAAGTTGATTTTATAATCTAACTTAACTAACACCTTAATGAAAAAAAAAGGCACAATTAATAATTTTACTACACACACATTACTACATATAAAACAAGGATATTAATTTCAATCTACACATGCAAAATAATGCATTTTAGACTACTAATAACATAACCATGATATTTATCATACTCACTCAATTCAATACTTAAGATAATAAATAAACACATGAAATCTAAATAGAATTTATATCTAGGTCATTTCAGATACAATTATAGGTAACTAAAGTATTTAATAACCAAAGTTCTTAAGGAACAAGGAACCCTTGACCCATGTTAAGATTACCTAGTCTTTGTGTTAATACGTAGGGAATATAATATATTCAAAATATATATGGTATGAAATATTCAAAGATGAACAATAAACATTTTAATAAATACCTCCATTAGTTTTAGTAGTGCCGATCTAAAAATTTGGTTCAGTAGGGCCTAACTTGCAAATTATTGTTAAATAAAAAATATGAAAAACATTGATATAGGAAATTCATATGGAATATACTGGTACATGGCTGCATTGTCTACATGTATATAATAGTAAACATGTAAGCTTGGATTTTATGAAGAGTATGTTATGTTCATATACTCATGCCTTCTGAAATATTTGCAAAACCTTAGAATGACGAAGTATGGGCTTGTATTAAGCATGAAAAATGGCCAACATCATTTAACCAAATCCCTCAGGAAGCTTCAGTCCAATGTGCATGAACCACATAGAAATGGACAATTACGATATGTTCAACAACACAAACGACGTTTGAAAAGAAGGAATAACCTATAATGAGTTTGTGCTGCTTCTTTTTTTATGGTATTGAGTTTGGCATCTTGCAAGATTATCCTGTCTTTCTTGTGGACTCATAGATTTTCTATGATGCATAGCTTCCTCTCTCCAACGTCTTTTTTGTGCATGCTTATTCGTAGGAATTGGAGATTGAGATAGTCCTTCCATTTGAAGATCTAATACAAAATCATCGATTGTTTGTGGAGATTTTTTAAAAAATGATTTGTAAATCAACCATTCAAGTTAATGATGTATTCTATAGGAATCATCACATATATTATTGTATAATCTTACAACGAATATAAAGTTGCAGTCATAGTATTTTTTTTTTCTCCTGAAATATAGCAGCTTTGTAGTAAATCCACGTATATATTTGGTAAGAGGAAAGTTGAAAGAAAGTAAAGTTGTATCTTATCTATAATCTTATGTAAAGGTGAATGCATAATTACAATTTTTTTTTTTTTTTATGGAAGATGATGGTATTAGCTTATTAATCAACTGACTTACATGATATAATTTTTTTAGGTTGATTATTGTTCTTGATTATCCGCTATTATCTATATCAATATATATTTTACAAATAAAGATTGAATTCTCATCAATTTGTTGGGTCGGAATGTACATTACTCTGGTCTAAAAACTCACACAATATATTTGTTTATTTTGTTATAAGGTTCAAGATGCTAGTGAGAGGCCCTTTGATTATCTTGATGATTAGTGGAGTAAATGCTTCTTTCAAGGTTTAACTTAAATTTTTTAAGTTTCAATTTTATTCTTAGTTAAAATTCATGTTGCATGAATGAATAGCTTTCATTGGACACACTAGTAAAATGACCCACTACTATGGTTGTTTATTAAACACTCCTTCGTATAGAAAACATATTTCAATACAAAGTCTAACCCATAGAATAACTACACTTCATGTTACATAAGCAATTTGAATTACGACAACCCAAAAATAAATAAAATAAATAAAAAACCAAATCCCAAGAAGTCTGATTAACATGATGGAACCCATGGTCGGATGCATTATATTTTAATAGTTTGCTTGTTCTAGTTATTCTTTTTTAAACTTGTTTCGTATATGCTTCTAGTTTTTGAAAGCAAATGCTTATATCTTATGTTACTATTTTTTTTTATTCATGAAATAATAAATACTTAAATTAAAAAAAGGTGTAATCGCTCAATCGTAATATTAGCGAGACAAGATGGTGCAAAATAGATATAAAAAACATATTACTTACATTTCATTTTTAACTACAAACCTGCAACCTCAAAATTTTTTATAGAAGCGAGAACTATATGCTAAAAGTTTTCATTTGAGACATAATTTTTCATAAAAGTGTTAAAATAGGGTTCCTATTGCTCTAGTAAGTATGCCATTGAAAATAGATTGAAATAATAAATAAAAATGAAGGTCCTTAAATTGAAAAATAAACTTGAAAACAATGGTGAACCTAAAGTTATTTTTATGCTTATCACTTTAGGACTTGTTTTTTTCTTTTTTTTCCCACCGTTACAATGGAAATGAGGAGGGATTTGAACCTAGTACTTCTTACTTGATAAACCAAGAGAGATGTCACTAGACTATGATGCCATTGGCTAAGAATTCGGTTTTAACGTCTATATAATATAGAGAAAGACAGTTTCTATTAGAATTAATTGTTAGTAACTTAGATGTAAAATGAAAAAAGCTAAGAATACTTATAAAAAAAGAGAAAAAAAACTTGCATTAACATTAACAAAGCACAGCTACATCTTGAAATGACTTTTTTACTCGTAATGGCACTTTTCCAGCCATGTAATTAACATTTTATGGATGATATTTTATTGGTTTATTTGATTTGACTGCTGGCATATTATTCCGTGTACTAACGCCAAAGAAGGTTTGTAATATCTTTTGAGTTATACAGGTTTAAGTCAATGTCTATTCATATTATTTTCAATAACTTTATCTCACTTTTTACGCAACTACATGTAGTTTAATATATCTGTCCACCAAGATGAGAATTTGCATCAAACAATAAAATTTACTATTCGTGGTTGTATAACAATCAATTAAAATCATGGAAACAAATAAATGGTGATTCGCTTAAAGATATTTATTTTAATTTAATTTAACCACAAAATATAATAAAAGGAGACCGTATGAGGTATAAATGAAATGTAGTTACACAATGTATAGTAGAATAATAAGTATCTATATTAAATAGTCAATGGATTCTAGAAGAAAAATCGATGTTCCTTACTTGAAATAAAAAAACAAAATTAGCATACCTAGGATTTCCTTCCTCTTGCTCAATCTATACAAATCGTTGTTGGTGTGTTTTTCTTGTGCCAATAGGAAAAAAATAAAATTAAATAAGTAAAAATCTAGACAACTTGAAACATTAAAAAATGCGAAATTAAAAAAATAACAAACTAGAGTTGAGAAGTGATGAGGTTGAAATAATGGCGAACAAGTACTTGGAGAAATGGGATAGAAACTGGTATGTTCGAAGAAGTCATGACTCTTGGTAGTGAACTTGGGCCGGTTTTTGGCCAAATTCTTTCGTTAAGGTCTCAAACGATCATTTTTAGTATTTTTGACAAGTATTAATTTTATTAAAATTCTTTATAGGCACATTTATTATTAATACCATTTGTTTAAGTAGTTTTGTTACTTTTTGTCCTAAGATTTTAGGATTTTTCTATTTTTGGAATTTTTTAATGTTTCTATTTTTGGCAGCTTTAAGTTGCTTATATTGTGTGTCCTATGGCAAATGGACGGTCACTTATCATATCTTTTTAGAAAAAATAATATTTGAATCGTCTTTGCTCTCTTTCTCCCAAAATTCTCAAATTTCATATATTTCTTTGAATTTGGATGTTAAATACCTAGGAATTCTCAAAATAAATTGGTATTTAAGGATCACACTCTGGGTATTCGTAGAATCAACAGTTTGTGACATAAGCCCTAATGCAATTTCACGTTAACCGCAGTATCAAGAAGTAGATCCAAGGTCAATAGTAACCTGTTAAATATTCGCAATGTTGGAGTATAATGGCTAAGGCCATGCAAATAGAAAAAGAATTAAATAAAATAAATACTAAAAATGTGAAAGATAAAATAGGAAAAAAATATGAACTAAAATAAACGACAAACTGGAGTTGGGAAGCTTATGCTATTTCAACGGTAACGGATGAGATATTTCATATGTTGATGTCAATAGTGTTGGTAGTTTAGTACTCTTTGCAACAAAATAACAAAATAAAATAAAAATTTAAAATCTAGAAATATAAAACTATAAAAAGAATGAAATAAAAAAATTACAAACCCCATTCAGGAATCGAATGCATAAAGCATAAATAGTAATGGAAGACATGTATATTCTATATTGATGTGAACAATTGTTGTGAATGTGAAATGGGGCAGTTATGAGAACATGACAACTACAGATGGGTGTTGAACGGTTACTGTGAATGATTAGGGAATGGGTATTGTGGATGTGTGTGGGCAAATGTGTCACGACCTGAATAGGCTCAACGTGCAGCCAATCGTGCTACACATAATACTTAAGTGTTATATGCAAAGGCAAGTATTACTAGTCCATTTATGATGAGTGCTTCTGCAAATTTTAGATTATGAAATATTTCATTTAGTTTTGTAGAACTAGTTGATTACAATGGAAGATTTAAAATGAAAGGATTACTAAACATCACTCTAATGAGTAGTCTACATTCATACTATCACATATGTCCTGTTACAATACAGAAATCCAAATACAAGTCCAAAAGTAAACAACAACTAATACATAAAACTCTCAAATCTTAGCATATACAATCCATCCTCCAAAATCTCACTATACCTCTCTTATAGTTGATACAAGGCCAAAGGCCTCACTAAATACACAAGATACAATACAACACAGTAAGAACAACCATTCCAACGAATCTAGTCACTCTAATCATCTAAGAGCTCATCCACATCAACACTAACCTATATGGTCATAAGGATCCTCATCAATCTCATCATCACTGAAAAAAAGGAGTTGAAGCCTAGTGCAACAGTAACATAAGCACGCACAATATAATCACACATTCCTATGCTAATGCACATGCAATAACCATACATTTACATCTTTAATTAAGGTGGAGCAAATCAACAATGGAGTACTCATGCTCTAGCAATACGTTGTGGGAATCAAGGGGTCCTAGGCAGTAGCAACTACTCAATGGGTTGATATAGGTAACCTAGATACCTATATATTCTAGAAAAAATTTAAAGTAAATAATCTCGTTTAGGGTTCACAACATTTATATTTCTACCTATCACAGTCCATAATATAATATAGCTCAATCGGTCACATTAACATGAGCCACATTATACTGCTTCTCTCCAATCCAAATAGATTTTACCCCAATACTGTTTGCTTTATCAGCTACTCACCAAGCCATCTTGATTTATCAATAATAATGAGGGTGACCTAAGCACCTAACTACCATGCTAGAAACGCCATGCAAAGTAGTTGCTCCCTAGACTGGATTAAACGGCATAAGCACACTCAAGCAATTATTAGGTCGTCTTTAAGTCTTAATCCATTTTAGAATGCTTATCCTAAGAAACAACACTCAAGTCATTGCGTGCATGTGCACAAGTAGGAATCTTGTGACGAAATAGATTATAGGTAATCCACAAAATAAGAATCAGTATAATAAATTCTCTCAAATAAGTTCTAAGTCACTAACTCTATCATTTATTCTTATTAGATCAACTATTGATATTTCTAAGTTATATTATATAATATCTATTCATTTTGAGATTTCACTTAATTCATATTTAAAATATAATTCATTGATTAATATCATTTTCCAAAAAAAAGTTTAGTTTTAAGTCATTTCTATATATTAAAGTTCATTTTACACTTAACTGACCACCTAAACTCATTTTGTAGTTATCAAGTCCTTAAGGTGATATTATTATTAACATAACTTATAATTAAACTAGCTAGCTTGGTAAATAACGTGAGCATCCCAGTTATCAATGTGTACGATCAAAAGGGTTAACTTTAACTATACATGTTGAATCATAAGAGATTTATTATACTTGAAACGAGAAACTCATGAGATTCGCAGTTGGAGACAACCCATGTTCATCCCCAACCTTAGAAGTTAAAAGAAGCAAACCTAAAGCAACTGGAGTACCTTCCATGGAGCAAGTTAAATCTAAACAAAAGAATTAAACCTCTGCAATTGAGGACCTAAAGGCCCTAAATGAGGAAACACAAGGTTCTAGGGTTTTAAAGGATTCCATAATGCAACCTCTGGATTTCAAGAAAGTTATAATGAATGGTGTCACTAGTACAGGAGAGTATGAGCTTTTCAATACCATAGAGGAAGACTCTAGTAACTCCTCCCCTCATTAGAGGCCTGAGGACTAAGATGAAAAAGAAAACCACGATAAAGGCATTTTCAAGTTGAGCAGGGAGTGTGTAGAATAATTTTTTCCCCAAAGGAAGAAAGATCAAATGACAAAACTTTGGAAGGTCTCAATTTTTCTAAAGGTCCCTAGAGCACATGGTGGTTATAAACTTCTTCATGACCATTGAAAATCTATGGGTGGGTTACAAAGAGTTCCATATGATCAACTTGGGAACAAGCACTTACCTAGTTTCTTTCAAACAGAAGAAGATTTGTTATTGATAATAAAAAATGGTCCATGGTGCATGAATGGTACTTTCATTGCCATACAAAAATGGGTACCAAGGTTTAGACTGTCTAAATCAAATGTCAATAATATTGTTGTTTGGGAAAGAATCTCCAAACTCCCTTCAAAATACTATGGTCAAGAGTTTATTAGGAAGATTGGTCAAAGAATTTGTTAATTCTTTCACTAGGGAGATGCAAAGAGTAGATATGTATGCTTATGTGGCTAAATTATATACAAAGACCCCTCTAGTACATTCCCTTGTGACAAAGGAGGATACTTTCCATGTCCAGTATGATAGGCTGCCAACTTTTTGCACAAATGTAGTTGTTGTGACTACGATGATAAGATATGTACAAGAAATCAAGCTTCTTTAAGACTACCAAAACCACTACTCTAGTCATTGGAAGAAGATGGGATGTCGAAAAGTCGGATATAGGAAGAATCTAACAAAAGAATTTTAGGCTAAGCCCTAGAGACAACCTCCATGCTAACCCCTTAACTCAGCCCAATTTCTAAAAGGCCTCCTTTCAACCTAACACCAACCACTCTTTCTTCACTACTCCTCACCTAGTGGGCATACTCGGAGCAAGAAAAATGGTGGACCCTAGTATAAAATAGAAAAAATAAACCAAACTGGCCCTTTTCCATATTATACAAACTACAAGACAACCTAATCTAATTACCCAGCTCAGAAACATAGTTAGGTTAAAAAGCCCTCTTCCTATGTAAACTGGTTCCCCTCAATCGTAAATCTCATCACATCAATCCAAGACAATGAAATGATGAGTGGTTGTGCTGTAAACCCCAAAATATTTGGCATCGGTTTAGCTTAAAACCCTAAACCAGAAGTCAACCAGAACTCTAAAGGTCAACAAACCCTAGTTAGACGTAATAGCTTAAGTCCGGCAATCCCGAATAAGCAACTCGATAAGAGTAAGTAAAAGTTTAGAATATAAATAGTGAGTAATTATCTAAAGAAGCATAAAAAGATCAAATTAGTAAAACCACATCTCGTTTCGAATCCGATCAGACACAGTTCTTGGAAAACGTGTCCCGGAGCCGGAATAGCAAAAATATTCCGAATATACCGTTAGACTCGTAAAAATATAAGGTTTTCAAAAATATCAGTTTTATAATTTTTCGGCTAGTAAAAATAACAGATATCACAATTATACGCGAATTTTCTTACCATCGGTACTTTATTAGTCATATCTACTTTACATTACACTATTCATTACTATTCTATACTATTCTTTTATCTCTACTTTTTCTTACCTACTCTTCCACACACCATAACCTATAACCTTTACTTTTTACCTTTCCTATGACTTTATTTCACATCTATCTTACTTATTATTACATTTAATCAACAAAAATACAAAAATTAAATCACTCCCTCTCTCTTCTCTATGATGGCCAGCGCTCCCTTCCCTCTATCTCCCTCAATTTTGTTTTATTTTTCTTTTATTTATATCACTCAAAAATCACTCCATATTTTCTTATAAATACCCATCTCCTCTTTCACTTCTTTCACATATTTACTACCCACAAATTCTCTACAAAAATTCTGTCAAATTCTCCTCTCAAAACTCTCTCCAAATCTCCTCCAAAAACTCTCTCAAAATAATTTCAAAACAACTTCTATCTACAACAAAACCCATAACCACATAACACTACCAAAGTCTTCTTTAGGTAACCATTTCCTATTATTTTCTTCTTCTCATGTCATGTAACTTTACATGACCATAGTGTGAGTTTCCAAATACTAAATATTATGAAAGCTACATTATGTTCATGTATTGTTCTTGTTCATGAAAATCTATTTATGTTTATGTTATTATGTTATTCATATTATTGTTATTATATCTAAGTATTATTATCATATATATATATATACATATTCTTTAGAGCATATAAGCTCACTTGCAATTTATTTATTTATTCCATTGAAATTTATTTATTCATTCCTTGTTGTTTTAAGACTAGTCTCTAGTCTTAGACTTGTCCTCATCAAGTCAAAACATATTTTTCTTTCTTTCATTTTATTCTTATTTTGGGACTAGTCTACTTCTTCGTTTGGGGAACTTTGAAAAAGCTAAGACTCCCAATACTTGACTTTATTATTTATGTTATTTTTGTTTGCTATCATTTCTCATAAATCATGTCCATTTAGATTGTTGTCCAAAATTTCAAGTTCTAAAAATAATTGGCAAAAAAAGATTTTACCACTTAGAGATAAGTTTATGTGAAGTATAAAATCTATGATTTAACAAAAATAAAGTCATTCTTTTCAAGTTACAAAAGAACCCACTACAATTTTAGAAATTACCTTTGTTATGAAAAGCTTTTTAAATCATTTATTATCCCACTTTGTTTTTCAAAAGAAAATGATTTTTGATACAAAATGATTTCTACGAAAACATAACATAGCAAAAACCTTAGGAAGCAAGAAGTGAGGATTTTTAAGTTTAGATCTTTTCAAATAAATAGTCAAAGAAGGATTATGTAGAACATACATAGGACCAACACAAGAATTTAGAAAAGAAAAAAAATTATTTCAAAAGTCATCTAGAAAAGTAATAAGTAAAAATAAAGTAATTCTTTGAAAACCAAATGAATCAAAGTATTCATTTCAAAACCAATCACAAAATGAATTTCTTATAAACTATAGTTTTCTAAACTTCTAATTAATATTCTTTACTCAAGAAACATGATTGGATAACAAACACTTGAGCATGAATAAATATGAGCTATGTGGCTATAAAAAAGGATTTTTCAACTATATAGATAACTAAGTATTTATCAAATAAATTTTTGGATGATTGGACCAAAGTTGTTTTTGATTTGGAAAATTCGTGGTGAATTTTATCGCCACTGTTTCGGGATCTAAATGGTTTAGTTTGATAAAAAATAGTTTTAGAAATGAATAGATCTTTTCAAATAGGTAGAAATCGGTATATTATATGCACGATTCCAAGTTAAAATGACCAAGTTATGGCCATTTTAAATTGAAACTTTCTTTTATACGGACTTTAATGTTTTTTTGACATTGTCTTGTCAAAATTCAAGAAAATCATCAAGAAATACTCATTGTGGGTATTTTCTTTGGCTAGGTGACTCCAAGGATGGATACTTATATCCCGAAAATTATTTTGATTGAGTGGAGTGTGTGAAAGACTCATCCGTATAGAAGAATAGTCGACATGGCATCGTGAGTTTATTTCCTTTAAATACTATACTTGTTGTGCTTGTAATTTAGTTGCATTAGAGTTAGGAAAAGACAAATGGATATATGTGTAAAATAATTCCTTGAAAGAATCCTAAGAATAGCGAAGCCGAATTGATTTAAATGTTGTTTTTAGTATAACACTTGCTTTGTATGAGATTCTTTGATCGCCTTAAATTTGATAATAATAATGTTATGATATCATAAACAAATGGATTCATGCATACTATGAAGTGAGTCACATTGCATTTGGGTTATTATCCTTGGGTGAGAAGGATGGTAAGCTCATGTCAAAAGCAACACTTGGCAGAGTGTCTGAAAGCAATTGCTTGGCGGCGTTAAGGAAATGGTTGGCGGAAGATCCAAAAGTAAGGCTCAATTCAAGTAGACTTCATATGCTTGCCGATATTGGTCGAAAGCATAAATCTTTTTACTAAAACTACTTGTTTGAGGTTATGTATCACCAAACCCCGAATGGAGGGCGTAAATCCATTCAACATATAGTTTCCGGAAAACTATATGCCTTGTTTACCCACGTGTATGATGCATTCCATTTGTTTGATTAAACAACTTGTTTGAAATTTTGTTACAAGAAGTTACGTATGGAAATAGTTCTCACTAAGCCTGTTAGCATATACCCCTATAGATATCTTTTGTAGTTCTTTTATCTGTGGTTGAGCCACGAGACCCTACAGTCAGGTATTTTCTTTTGAGTAAGAAATTCTTAGAGGAAGTTTAGTGTTGGATAAGATGTACAAATATTTTTGTAATAAATTAGTGAATAAGGGAAATGTCCCTAAGTTTGTAAGATCATTGTTATAAGTAAATGAATATTGTGAATCCTCTTTTCTTAATATGTTATTATATCTTCTTAAGCTTCATAACTCCATGTATGGTCCTCTAAATTGTGAGAGCATGCCTTACACTTAATATCAAAGCTTTTGAGAGTGGCTAAGGTTGTCATACTTCAACTTTAATATTGAGTGTGGCGGACTGTTACGTTTAGGGTACCCCTTGGGGCGTGACATGTGCCATCATAAATTTAAGGGATGTACATGATACGAAACTCGAGATTAACAATATGACTTTTATAAGCCATCTAATCCTATGATTTCCAAGTTAATGTCTTAGGCCTTTTCAAACTAGAAAACAAAAAACCTCTAGACAAAACTTTTATCCTTTCCTCTCACAAAAAACATGGAAAAAGGCTAACTTAAGTCAAAGTTCTTACCCAAAAGAATGGTAGTGGCAGAGAGTTCATATTGTAGTTAGCCTTATTCATCAGGATTTCCCATATCCCCAAGTTAAGGCAGAGTTAGCATTTTGGCTCATGGAGACTATCAGAGGAAGGATGAAGACTCTGGTATAAGTAACATCAATGGATTTAGAGGAGATAGAAGGCACACAAAAATGCAAATACCTCGATTGACTTACACAGACCTAGTCTCGTATGGAAGGATCATTGCAAAAAGTCATCCAATGGCTCGACACACCCTGAGGGGTAAAGAGATAGGAATCATGTTATAACCAATACAAAATTGTCTCAATCCACGATAATTCCATAGGGAATGGGAAGAGACAATCAAGGAGATTGTTTTTAGAATGATGATGCACAAAAGAGCTATCAAGGACCTCCTAATTTTCCCAATGGTTATTGTAATGAACAAGGACGTGGTATATCCTAGATAGTAAGCCTAAGGGAGGAAAACACAACCCTATTTATCATGGAGCAAAGGCCATGCTCGTGGATGATAGACATTCTGAGGATGAGAGATCCACTCTTGTCCCCTGATTCTTGGGTCCATTGTGTTATATCTATGGATAATCCTAACCTAATGGAACAAAATATAGATGGTTTTGAGAACATCCTTTTAGGGTGTATGCCTAGAATGTTAGAGGAATGAATGTAAGAAGGAGGAAGCTAGCACTGGGAGAAATCACGAGGGCATATCTACCTAACATGTTGATCCTAGTTGAAACTAGAATAGGATACAATAGGCAAAAAGCCTTCAAGTTGACCGAGGCTATGATAGCTCCTATTGTGTGGAAGCAATTAGCTAGCAACATCTATACATGCATCATGTCACCATAAATTTCATATTTCTTTTGATCAAACACCTAGGATACATATATCTGTTTACACATCTATTTCAATATAGGTAATAACATATTCTTAAATCATTCAAAACATCAAAATTCTACTTTTATCTAACATTAACACCATTTAAAATCATAATTGAACAAAACAAATAAGAAATCAACTAATACTTACTTTTAGAGCTACTTCTAGAAACTAAGTTTGTGATCCCTACTTCCTTAGCCTGATTCACACTTTTTTTAATCTTATATCTTACTTCCTAACCTTGGATCTAGTTTGTAATGACTTAGAAGAAATTTTAATGAAGAAATTTTGGGTTTTTTTGGGCTCGAAATGTGGAAGAAATGGAAAGAGAGACATGATGGAAAATAGGGTCTGCTTTGTATTTGTGATATTTGTCTCCTTTGTTAACTTTGAGGCATTATGAAACTCTTTAGGCATTAGAACATAGACATGAGCTAGGAGAATGTATGGGCTTAGCTTTGTTACTTAAATTAGGCTTGGGATTTTTAAGCCCCAAAATCTACAAGCATATATATATATATATATATTACTAAAATTTTACTGACACACATATACCTCAATTATAATAATTTCTCATACTAAGAATTTGTTATATCATCAAATTAAATTATTCTAACTTAACTATAATAATTTAAATCACAAATCATTATTTAAACACATATAAGCAAATTAATTTTAGTACTTTAGATTTTTTATTGTTTCAATAATATTTCTTCTTCCACCATTATTATGATTGTGAGGAAATCAACATTTGTGCATGGTGAATGTTATAAACAAATCGCGCAATCGAAAATCGATAATAGTAAACAGAAAGTAAAGAACACACAGATTTTACATGGAAACTCTTTCAAGAAAAACCACGGACAGTGTATGCGATGTGTGTGTATAAGAATAACCGACATAATGGTCTAATTATGACATTTAAATATGTAATTAATAAGTAATAAATGCCTGCATTATGACCGTTAAATGTATAATGAATGAATGATAAATGTGTAGTCAAATATTTATTCATTGACATTTAATTACAGGAGTCAGTTACAAAAAATGGGTCACAAACTCCAACAATGGAAGTGAAAATAATAGTAATGAAGAAAGGGTGAAATTTACTTTGTCACTTCTAGTCTTCAACTCCTTAGATGACAGGAGGGTTCGTCTTCCATTAATACGCTTTTAGATTCTACAGCCCCTCTTATAAATACAACTCAAGTGAGGTTTTTATTCGACATTGACTGGCGGATTATGTGTGTCACACGACTTGTGCCATGGACCTTACTCTCATCTCATACCATGTCAAAATTGTCCTTAGGTACTTCTTATCCCATAGCTAATTATGTGATCTATAATAATTTTTCTTCATATCATAATCGATTTTTGACAGTACAATTCAAGCTATCATTTATTTTTATTTTGATTGGGCAAGTTTTCCTCTCACTTATCGTTCTTCTACGATCTATTTTATTCTTTTGGGTGGTTCTCCTTGGGAGACAACGAAACAACCATCTGTCGCCCTTCAGTCGAAATTGAATATTGCTCCATGGCTATCATTAGTTGTAAGTTAGACATGGCTCCAAGCTTTATTGAAACTTCCCAGAGTTCATTATCGTCTTCTAATGTGTTTCTATTATGATAGCTAAACTGCTCTTCACATTGCTGCCAATCTCCCATTTCATGAGCACATAATGCATATTAAAATTGACAGTCCTTATCTTCAAGATGAAATGTAAGCTAATAATACCACTCATGCGTGTATTTTTAAACAACTCACGAATATTTATATTAAAGCTCTTGATCAATAGCATTTTCGACATATCCTTTTGGATGTTTATAACTTTATACTCTAGGATAGGGTTGTAATCAAATTGAATTGAGATGGTACAACGCTAAGATCGAATTTGAGTTGAACCAAAAAATTTAAAGTTTAAGTTCAATTCGAGTTCAATCGAGCTTAATATTTTAAGCATGAGTTTGGCTCAAAATAAAATTATATAATATCGAGTTCAACTTGATTAATCTCATATACGCTTGAATTCTTAAAAAATATTTTTTAAATTCTAATTAAAATAATATTAATACTTGAATTCGATTCGAATTCGATTAATATTTATACTCGATAAAGCTTAATTAGTGGCTCAATTAGGCTTGTGAACTAATCGAACTAAATATATAAAGTTCGAGTTCTGCTTGATAAACTGTTCGAATAGTTTGAATTCGAGTTCGATTTGACTATTCTCGAATCAAACTTGAATAAATATTGAACTAAACTTGAGTAGTTTATGAACCAGCTTGGTTCATTTGCATCCCTACGGTGTAGGCAAAGGTAGGGTATTAGGCAATCATATTGTAAATATGGATATACGGTAAGTCCATATGTAAAGTATCCTAATTTACGCAGAAAATAATGCTGAAATGATTGTGATTTAATGCTAATATGGTTATGATTTGGTGGTGTCATGTACATATAGCAGTAGATGAGCAAAGACAGGTGCACGTTCATTTTTTTTGTTCACATTGATTCTTTTATTATTTTTCCCATTTTCTATTTATATTTTTCATGATTTTTAATTGCCATTATGATCATTGCATCTTTTCTTTTTCCATAACTTGCCATTAGAAGATATTGTTATTTGCATTTATTTGAGATTTGTATAATAAAATAGTATTTGGGTAAAAACAAAAGTGATTAGCATAAAAAACATTGGATAATTGACAATAGGGGTGGCACGGTACAACTCCGTTTGGTTTGTCTCGAAACTAAATAAAAAATACGATTCGATTTTTTAAATAAAATCGAACCTAATCATATGATTCGATTGCTAATTTTTTAAACATAAAAAATAGTTTGATACAATTTGATATACAATTCGAATCATTTTTTATTCCTTCACACTACACATGTATGTTTTGATTTTTTGTAATTCCTATTACCATTGTTATTCCAACATAGACATTTGCAATTAGCATCAACAATATTTCCAAACTTGGTAATCATTGTACCTCCACACATTTTTATATGATAATTGCAAGATATTGTCTTTATGAGCATACTTACAAGTAAGCTTTTCTCAAATCTTTCCTCACCCAGATTTATTAAATTACTGTAAGCTTTTCTCCAATATACAAAATTAATATGGTAAATTTTTTTATTAGTTCTGAAATGACTTGTAATAGTTAAATATTATGATTTTCATATATGATACTTATTATGCTTTTATTAAATGGCCATATTTATAAAATGTAATCAAATTTTATAGTTGTTGTTGTCGATCACAAGTAACCACCAGGAATAAGGTGGAAAACTGGTCATGATCATAATTGTATGTCTTGGATGTGCCATGAGACGTGGATTGGAAAATATTCATCCCTGTTGATGATAGGGCAAGCCACAGGGAGTAACCTTGGATAGAGCAAACCAGACCTCCTCCATCCTTGAGCGAAGGGAATGGAAGAAGAAGAGATATTGCATAGCCAATAACGCAATAACCATGTGCTAGTTCCACAATCCAACTATAAGACACGACCACCTTCATCCCTAAATTACTTTTAGGCAGGGCCATTTTACGCGATTTCCAATCCAGGTAGCTACATTCAGCCATATTGACTGTCAGTCAAGATTTTTTTTTTTTTTTTTTACAAAACGTTGTGGTCCGTTTCGAGGTTGTGAATTGAAGCGTGAACCAAACCTTCATTTTCGAACCAAATCACAAACATAACTGAATTGAAAAAAAAAAAAAAAAAAGAATTTTGGTTCCATTTGGTTCTTGATTGGGTCTTTTTTTTTTTTTACAACCCTAATTGGTACATTTGATATTTGAACTTTGGGAAAATTACATTGATTATCCCTATAAACTTTGGAAAAATTATGAACGTCCTACTTTTGAAAATGCTACAAATTTCTCCTTACCTCTGTATAGGCTCTTGAATACTTAATTAAATAACATATTATGTGGAAATATTAACTCCATATGGTAACAAAACATATACTTATTTCTTTCTATATTATTTTAAACTTAACTAGCAAAAATGAAAATAGTAAAAAAAAAAGATACAATTTATTAAAATATATTAAAAATAAATACAACACATATAAGTTAAATCAAAACATATATATTGTTTGCGCACCAAAAACAAAGATCGATGGTGGAATTGAACGGATTCTTATTTTTAGATATAAAACATCTATGTTTATTTTAGTTGTGATGTTCCTCTCTTTTTATTGTATGCAAATTTAATAATGCTTCATAAATATTTATAAATATATACTCATATGTGTTAAGAATAGATCATAAGATCTAACGTTTACACACAATTTTTTAACGTAAATGATTTGTGTTGAGTTTATTCTTGATGTTGATTTTTTTTCATGAGTCACGAAATTGGAAAGATCAAACAAATATATAGCAAGAAATATGAATGTCATTAATAATAATAATAATAATAATAATAATAATAATAATGTCCTTTCTACACCTACATATTTTCTCTATCCTTTGGAGGTTTTTTTTTCTTTAATTAGCAATAATTGGTGTCTTTCTTTTGTCTATTTAGCTTATGTGGGTCATATTTCATTATGTTTTTTAATTATATATAATTTAGTAATATTATTTAATATTTTTATTTGTAATTGATAAATATAAAATATCATGAAAATTGATGAATATTTATTTTGTTGCAATGTCACCTTAATATTTCAACATTATATGCCATTTAACTAAGTATTGTGGACCTACACAAAAGTGGGAGAAATTTTAGTAATTTTTAAAAAGTAGGGTGTTCATGTTTTTTCAAAAGTTTATAGGGATGGTTGGTGTAATTT
Source organism: Combretum micranthum (assembly GCA_024138025.1). Taxonomy (NCBI): domain Eukaryota; kingdom Viridiplantae; phylum Streptophyta; class Magnoliopsida; order Myrtales; family Combretaceae; genus Combretum; species Combretum micranthum. The sequence continues at coordinate 353,434 of JAMXBD010000565.1, forward strand.
TTCCTTATACTTTATCTATTTTTACGATTTACTATTTGGAGTTTAAGAGTATCAATTTAGTATCTAAACATTGCCTTTTTTGCAATTATCCACCTAAAGTTTGCTAAATTTTGTAATTAGTTACCTTGACTATATTATTTTTGCAACTAATTACTTCATTCTAATACTATACTAAATTCAAAAAGTCTATAGGTAATAAATTGAAATTTTTAAACTTCATGAAGTCAATTAAATTGACAAAGTTCACAAATGAAAAGTGGCATCACCCAAAAACGTTTGACAATTGTAAAGCTGATAACTATTAAAAACAAAGGGAATGTCGGAACCTATTTCGTCAAGCAAAGGTAGCCGAGAAGGAGAAAAAAAAAAAAAAGAAAGAAAGAAAAGAACCATAGATTGAGGACTTTTCTTTTATGTTTGCCTTATGTTAATGGGGGGAGCAAGCTACATGTAACGAGGATTTTTTTGCTTTACGCTAATAGTTCAAACCTATATGTATCTTTTAGGTGTGTAGTGGATCTTCAAGAACCTAGAAATTTGTTCTCAAATATTCTTGTCTACAATTCTACATGTACAAATTGGCTTGATAGCTATGAAAGGTGTTAAGTGGGTCAATACCCAACAGCACAAGCTATTGGCTCTAGACAAATAGGCAATAGGCACTATCATAGCACAGGAATATGTTGAGTATACATAAAAGAACATGCTCCTATTCCTAAAAGATAAAGATGTTCATTGTACATTCGATACCTAGGATGCAATGGCCAAAAGCTAAAGTCCAAAATTTGAAAAAGCCATGTACTTATTGAGTATGAATACTTCGGACAAAAGTTTGGTGTCTCCTTTGAATTGAATCTCTATCCATATTATGAAGCATATGCGTGATAAAATATTTTTAAAAAAATAAAAAGTATATATTACATTTTACATACTTGAAGATTATAATTAGTCAGAGTATAGACTGAACAAAGCGAAAACTTGTTTTGGCAAAAAAAATTAAAAAAAAATCGAAACTTCGTTAAGTCTTGCAGTATATTTAATATGAACACTATTATCATATAGAGAAAAGATAAAAGCTTAAATGACCCTTTTCCTATTTAGTAATTTATGTAATTGGAAAAGAAATCAACCATCTTTACTTTACTTTATGCCTGGAGTAAAGGAATGAAAAGAGAAAGGAAAGAAAGATGGAAGGACATCCTTACGTTTTCTTTGTTTGTTTTGTAAAGAAATCAATTGGAAAAAGAAAACTAGGGGAAAAAGTTTAGTACCAAAACAACAATTACATCCAAAAGCTAGGGCATTGATGAAGGAAAATTATTGATAACGCAATCATGTGTATCGTTACTTTATTGACCGATGAGTCATTTAATATTATTAAGTCCTAACATGTTATTGAACTTTACATGGAACTTACAAGCTACAATCATGTCACAGGATGTCTCCGTTACCACATGATTAAACTAATTATAGAACTTAACATACAACATATTTTAATAGTTTAATCATGATTGGATATAGATATAAATTGTTCAATTATTTATGAAACAAGTTCTCAAAATTTATATATATAAGATCATAAAATTTTACCTTTTTATTATAAATCATTAAAATTTAACCAATTTAAATACAGAAAAGATAGAGTTATAAACTTAGTAGGTTCTTTTTTTTATAGATGGTCTTTTTCTTACAAATGATCATATATAACATTATCAAGTTTACGATTCTACTTGAGATTGAAATATATAAGATTTTTAATATATATTGAATTTTTATAAATTCTTTCCATCTAATATTAGATAGTTAAAGGGTAAAATAATAACTTTCATATATGATCTTTTCATCATATATTCTTTTTTCTTTTTTTTAGAAAATTTTATAATCCGCGATTAGTTTTGATGGACTAGTTCTGTCGGCTATTTAACTACTCAAATTCATACCTAATCGAACTATCATTAAAATAGTTAATATATTAATTACTATATTTATTTAACGATAAAATAATTGATTAGACAGTCCATTCAATAGGATTGTAAAATTCTTCTTCTTTTTCTTTTTCCTTTTCCTTTTCTTTTTCTTCGATTTCTACTCGGTCTATCTAAATCATTACATTCTCTACCTTTTTTTTCCCAATTAAATTTAAAAAAAAAAGATTTACAAATCTAATCCTTAACGTTTGATTTTTATTTTTTTTTTCAGTTTTTGTCCTTTTATTTTTCTATGTTTTGAAACGTTTATACTATAGTCCTTTTGTTAAAGTCTGTCAATAATTGATATGTGTCGATGATAGTTTCAAAATAAGATTGTTAATTTTTTAAATATGCATAATACGATAGATGTATTAAAAATTACAAAAACTACATAATAGCTGATACAAAATTCTCCCCACATCTCTGTACCTTTTCTTTATATAAAATTTCACTTGAGAGCTCACCATTTACAGATTTTTAATCCTTGTACATCAATAGTATTATTTCTTTTATGCTAGGGGACAATTTAGTTTCATCAACCATCAACATGTAGAAATCGGTTTAGGTTCTCTTTGTTCCATCTTCTCTTAATTGTTTTGGCATATTATTTTTATCGTTTTTAAATAGATATTTATCAAAAAATAGATATAAATGAAAAATAGATATCTTTACTCATAAATATATCAAACAGATCAAATATAAATAAGATGCGGATAATATACAGATGCAGATCAGATATAGATAAGAATATGTGTCAGCACTTCTTCCTTCTTGTTACATCGTCAAGAAGCCATATTGTAATTGAACCAACAATAATACGTGATTTTGTACATAGAATTTGGTGTAACTTTTAGGTAGAGTTTGGTTATACAATTTTTCATAGTACTAGATGTTAGCTTTTTAAAACTAATAAAAGGCACTTAAAGAAACAAATTGCAAATAAGATTGACTTAAAGGCATGAATGATATCGTTTTTCTTAGAGAATTTATGCCCCTCACATGAAGTTTGTTGTGAGAGATATATTGTAGAATTCTTCCATGATACAACTAAGTCTTGATACTTGAATAGTAAATATTCAAATATCAAACCACACTGAAATGAATTTGAGACATATGCGTATATGTATTTTGCTAAAAAAAAAGAGGAAAAAAAAGAAGAAGAATTCTAATAATCATCAAGATATATTTTTCTACCAGATGCAACACAATTTATATAATGACTAGATATTTTAACCATCACAACTTTATCTAGGAGTCATAATATTTGGACATGGGTTGCATCCTGATCTGAGGGTAATTATCGAAGGAAAGGATGAGGAAGAAAAAGAAATAGGTTTAGGGTTTGAAGGAGGAAGACAAGTGGAGTTGGTCAGAGTGAACTCAAGAAGTGAAAGTACAAAGTAAGAGTGGAAATTATACGACCATGTGTTACAATGACCGTGTGTTTAATGGGCTATCTGTGGGCCTTATCCTTGTTAATGCAGTAGCTAAATAATTAAGTCGTATTGGGCGGGTTTGCTGCTAGTAAGCCCAGTAGGATAATTAGTACATTCTGTTATATTGTTAGTAGGCATATTAAGTTGTTACAACAGAATCTGTTTCAGAATATTCCTTTTTAGCATGTACCGGCAAGCATGCCAAAATTGTGCAAGATAATAATATAAGCATCTTGAGAATGTACAGAAAGGGATATGAGAAAAGAATCATTTTAAATACAATATTAAATTCCTAAAATTACTTGCATTCGAGTAAATTGGTTTGCGTCGGAGCCAATTGTTTAGTTACTATCATAAAATCAATCAACCGCGTTCCACATCCTTTGGATTTCAAGTTAGTTAGTTAGTCATTAATGAACATGAACCATTATCACGAATGGACACAACCCAAATACATAAAACACTTTAAGAAATTGATTAAAAGTTGCAATCTTCAAAAATTAATCGTTGAAATAAAATTTGGGATACAATAGTGAAGATTATGGGCATGATTAGGACCATGAAATTACTTTGCTAGATAGATCCATGATCATGGTGTGGTACAACTCGTGATCTCCATGATTGTCTTGATCACGGTCGTGATATGGCCCATGATCTCTGCAGACTTTCAAGAAAATTCACCACCTCCTTAATCACAGTCTTGCATGTTACTAGCACTATAATTTTATTTCTTTCTTTTTTATTTTAAGTACAATATCTACATTATAGATTACATAATTAACAATCTATTTCTACACTAGATTGAACAAAAATTATTATACTATGTTTGGTTTACAAAATATATTTGGAACTTAACAAAGCTCTCTTCATGGACCGAACAAAACTTAAAATTTTTTATTTTTTATATTTGATAGTACAAAAAAATTAGAACTAAACAAAACTAAAATTTATTTATAAAGATTTGTCTAATGATATTTAAGATTGTATATACCAAATACGATACAAAAAATTATTCTATTTTGTATTCTTGGTATTGTACTTACCAGTTTTTTTACTCATTCAGTTCTTATGACTAAACGCTACGTTAATCTCAATAATGATTAAACATTAAGAAATGATTAATGGTGGCTTTCCACTATGGTACGATGAAAGTAAAAAAAGTCCCAGGTTGCTATAATACCTTAATGATGTATTTTCTTCACTTAAATCTAAAGTACATAATAATGGTTTTTCTTTTCGGCACTGAGTGATTTTTTACCAATTGATTATTATGAGCCTATTATAAATTGACACGTATTAATTTTTCTAGTAACTTTTTAAACAGAGCTAATGGAAGGACTTATATTATATATACATATATATAAGTTTTATCCGCCAAAACAAGACTGCCCCCTTTTGCTTTTATGTTTGCCCTGCCCATTCTTCCAAAATTATTGCATGTGATGTCATTCGTGCCAGAAAATCACCATTCACTTGTGTGCAGGAACAGCAGGGCAGGAACAGTAGCTAAACACTAGCCCTATTATTTATTTAACTGCCAATTCACCTATTAATCATCTACCCGGAGCTGCCGGATCATTCCATGTGTCAAATGTTAAGATTACATTGGTGGATGATGTAGGTCGTAAACGAGCCAAATTACCTATGAGTTATTCAAGCTTAATTAGTAAATAAGTTGAGTTCGAGCTTTGATTTAGATTTACAAATTGGCTTGTGAACTAACTCGTTTATTAACAAAGCATGTGAAGATATGAAGTAAAAGGATGAAGTTTATCCAAATTTATTCAAAGAAGTTGTTCTCATAAAAGAAAAAGATAATAGCTGCAAATTTCCTACTTTTATGAGATAATTTGAAGATTTGATTACAGAACTTATCCATCTCTACACAAATTTTGAAGTTTGAGTTTCATCAGGTTTGGAACAGGTTTGAATGAATTAATAAAGATAGGAAAAGGACAGCTTTTGAAGAAAAGATTCAAGCATCAAGTAATGTTCAAATTTTGAATTTAATCAAAAGATAGAGATCAAGATATCATCTGATTTTTATGGAGAACTCATACAATAACTTGCAACAAATATTGTGAACATTGAAGATCATTTTCCGAAGCCTTCTTTAAAAAGGAAGACATTACGAGACAAAGGAAAATAAGAACACACCGATATAAAAAATAAATAAATAAATGTTGCTGCTCCTATTGCATTTTTGTGATCCAAATTTGTGCACACTTGCTTGCTGCAAATTTTTTTTTTTTTTATTGTTGTTCATCCCTTTGTTTGATGGAAGGAACATGTGTGTTGCCTTCTAGCTTGTTTTATTTACAAGATTAGTCTTTGTAGTATCGGTTATTAGCTTGAACAAAATAGTGAGAATAGAGTAAAGTGAATTGTACTATCTTGTAAATCTTTTTAATTGGATATAATGAAACAAACTCGTATTGATTACCGGGTCCCCGACTTGAAGTTAGAAAAGTGAATTGACATACAAGACGAAACCACTATACATTATTAATTTAGCTTTTCTTTCCCTCTTCTTTTTAATTTCTAGTAAATTTTATTTCATTTGCTTGCTTAATTTTTTTGAAGGTTGAATTTAAAAAAAATTGTTATAATCAATTCAACCCTCCTTCTTGATTATAAAAGTGGGATGAACAGGTTTTTTTTTTTTCCTTTTACAATGAATTAATGGAGACTTGGCATAGTGGGCTTGGAGTGAGAAATATTAGATTAGTCTATCCGTTCTTAACCTTTCTTAGAGAAGTTCATATGCTTAAAGAAGCTCTCCATGAGCTTCAACTCAAAATGAGCCTATAGAATGATCCATCTCAGTCATTGATACTTCATGAGATCCATTGGATATTGTCAATAGTGAACTTCTATAAATATCTTAAGGAACCTCCTCATTTGACAAATTTAAGAGAAACACAATTATGCTACGATATTGTAATTCCAAAGTATCATATGAGGTTCAAAACAAAGAAATTTGTCTCTTTCCAAAAACTATCGCATTTATGCTATATAGCCCATCTACTTGTCATATGTGTATTTGAGCTCTTTGAAATTTCTTACTCTCTAACCTCATCTTCGCTTCCTTGGTCACCTTTAAATGCCATTACCCAGCCACCATGTGTAGCAAGTTTAACATCGTATGTGCGACCACTGTAATTAAATCCCTCATTTATGAAATCAATATAAATAAAATGAAAAGACTCTTTTATTTATTTTATTTTTTTGTAATTGACAATAAGTTTGGGATAATAAAGTATCTTGTACACTACTACAAACCAACTCTTTGGCGGCGGTTTTTTTATAATTTAGTGGCGGCAAAAACCGTCGCTACATACATGTAGAGGCAAAAATAAAAACCGCCTCTATGATTTCGCCGTAAAAGTCTTGATTTGTTGTTGTGGTAGCATCATAATCTCAAACCTTGCATGCCTCACATTACTAGAGGCATTTTAAAGGAATCACACCATTAAGTCAATCAAGTAGCATCATGCAAATTTTTCATAAAATATTTTGTATTCAATATAACTCAATGTTTTCAACTAAAAAAGAAAATAAAATACAAAAAAACAAAGAAAATAACATTAAAATAAATTTAAATTTTCATTATCCTAAAGCAATATGTCAATCTAACTAAATCCTAAAAATAAAAAATTAAATCTAGTAAAACAAAATCATATATAGCCATAACATGATATACATGAATAAATATATGTAAAAAATATCAACATCTTCTTTTTATTGGTCCACATTACTTTCTTTAAAAAAAAAAAAAAAAACACACACACACACACACTTATGTTACAACTACTGGAAAAGATAAAGACTTATTTCATTAAATTATATGTATTAGATTGTACATTAAAAAAAGAAAAGCAAGAGGAAAATATGGCACCTACACGGATGGATGTAATCAAGTTGAGATAGTACTATTTTGAGTTCAAGTTCGAAGTCAAGCATGACTTAAATTTTCAAGACTTGATATTGAACTCAACTTAAAATTTCAAAACTCAAGCTCAAGCTTGACATTCGAGCTTGACTTGAAATGGCTTTATACAAACTCGAGCTTGACTAGATTAAATTCTTTTAGGCTTGAATTATTAAAAAAATACTTTTAATTAAAATAATATTGATATCAAATTTAATTCGAACTCCATTAACATTAATAGTCGACTTGAGCTTGATTAGCCTCGTGAACTCATCGCGTTAAACATTATGAAGCGCAACCTTGACTCCATGAATTATGTGAGTACATTGAGCTCAAGTTTGACTTGATCGAGTTAAGTTTGAGTAGTTTACGAGTTAACTTGATTTTTTTGTACCTTTTTATGCAAAAATATAAGCATGTGAAACACCAAAAGGACAGAGACACACACACATATATATATATATATATATAATATTACTATATCAAATGGAAGTTTGTGACCACCTAATCTATGTGCAAGTCTGTAAGAATAGAAGAGCACACATGTGAAAGCAAAGAATTAAAGGAAAAAATAATAGTTTTATTTTAAAAAATTACTAAAATGTTATTGAATTGAATATTATCCAAAAAAGAAAAAATAGGTAACTTGAACTCGTCTTTTCAAAAACAAGTTCATTATAGTTACACTATAAGTTTACTACAATTCAAACCCATCTCTTTAAAAGATAAGTTTAACATGCTTATTTTTAAAATTATTTCCAAATTAGTGGTATTCTTGTAATTTTCTATTAAAATATTATTATTTATTTCATTATCCTTAAAAGTGAAAATAAACTAACAGTGGAGCTTTCATAAAAGCAAACAAATTATAAATATATTATATATATTTATGTATTATATTTTAAAATTTTTATACTTTGAATCTGAATATCTTAAAAAGATGTTTTTAGTCCCACATTGCCGCTTTATCCTTTTAAAAATAATAAAAGGCATTTTCAATTTTTCTTAGTTATTTATTTAAGGATGAGATAGTTAAATAGGGTTTAAAAACATCCTTTTGAAGATTCATGGTTTAAAAATTATTAAAAAAGGGGTTAATTAGAAAAACATAACTTGTATTTTTATTGATTTGCAATCACATAACCTGTGTTATTTTTTTAACAAATAAATTACCCAAGTTTCATACAAAAGTGTCATTATAATTAATTAATATTAGAAGGATATGTGTTAGAGTCCTATTGGCCTAAAAAATAAAAAAAAAAATTTACATAAAATTAAATAAATAAAATATTAAAAATTAGTTTTTTAAAATGAGATAATTGAAAAAATGTAAAATTAATTTTTATGACTAATAAAGCATTAACATGTATCATTCTAAAATCATTAAATAATATTGATACTTTTGTATAAAACTCAAGTCACATATTTGTAAAATAAAAAACATAGGTTACGTGTTTACAAATTAATCAAAATACAGGTCATATTTTTATAATTAACCCATAAAAAAATCTATCTTCTGGTGTACCTATTGATGATGTTGCAAATACCTATTAATGGAATCCAAATAAATATTGTTTCACTTGAACTAGGTAAAACACATATTTATTATTTCTAGAAAAAGAATTACATAAATATAAATTAGACAAAAATAATTACATAAATAGCATCATTATATCACATTTTGGGTATAAGATGCATAAATTTATATATGTATCGCATAACCAAGATGTGATATAGCGACCTAAAATAATTTATGTATTGCATGTTAGACGGGTAATACACATGTGTATTATCTATGTAAAAATACGATACACATATAATATTTACATGAGTATCACGTGTCTAATATGAGATATTAAAAAAAAAATTCAATATCTCATTTTGGACATATAATATAGTGACATTATTTAGATAATTATTTTTATCTAATTATATTTATATAATTTTTATTTAGTAGTCAGTAATACTGTGCTTTCCTCCACTTGGACCGGTGTCGTTAGTTGTGAGAGAACTGTAGCCAATTCTGAATGATGGTCCCTCCTCTCTCCCTTCCCCACCCCCCTCCTCTCCCAAAAACAGCAGAGATTGACTGCGGGAAATGTATCCATTATTTGCCCTATTTGCCCTAAATGGTGTACGATCCTTTTATCTTTTTACCCACCTCAACATTCATGGACCACCACTTATTATTACCTATCTAATTATTATTATTATTATTATTATTAGTTTATGTTGCTTTCTTATAACATTTTTTGGCAAGTCCGTATCCAAATGGAGTTTAAATAGAAAATAAAACTTCATAAACATTTAAATTGAGTACAATTATTATGGTTTCAATATAGCATACTCTATCTTAGCATCGTGTCATCACTACTTGTAACTATCAATAAAATGTTTTATTCGCCATTTAAACTTGTTTACAACAGAAATGTTCATTTTTAGGTGTAAGTTTCACTATATTTTTAGATAATCTACACAACAAATATATTACCTTAAATTAGTAGCTACGTGCAAATGGATTTTTAAACTTTTAATGTGTAATACTTTCAATAATTTTTCAAAATGCGTACATGACCCCAAGCCATCACTAATTTACTATCAATATTCTGGCATATTAGCAAACAATTTAGATGTTATACATATACTCTTAAATGTTATGAAAAATGAAGTCACATTGTAGAAGTTTATACAAACTACATTCATACTTAAACATCAATTAAGGAAAATATTTGTAATTATTTAGAACTTTGTTTTCAATTGCATCTTCTATGCTTGTTTATAAACTCCAAAAGAAATGCTAGGTATTTAATAAGAAGAAATTGTCTGATTACTTACATATACAAATAAAAATAATACAAATACAAACTAAAAATAATAATTACAACGCTAAATCGTGTCGAGTAGATGCAATTTAACAATTTACAAATATTATACATAAATCGCATCTTATACAAATGCAATTTATAAATAAATATTAGTGAATCACATTTTATACATGTGAGTTATTTTAAATAATAGTGAATTATCCTTTAAAGATGCGATTTAAAATCACATATCTAAAATATGATTATTGGATAAAACTTTGAACAGCATTTTCAACATACGATTTAGTATTGGTAATTTTATAATTAAAATTATCTAATTTGTATTGAGGTAATTGTTTTTCAAGAAGTTTATAGATACATGTTTCACCCTATTTAATGATATTGTTGTTTTCCTTGTGGCATGTATTGTAAATGATTTAATAATTCACCTAATAAAATTGTTATTACCCATATTTTATCTTTTTCTTTTTATTTAATTTTAGACCTCAAACTTGAATTTGTAACATCACACTAGGCGTGGAACCGTGGAAGTGGCACGTTTACTTGTTAACAAAGATGAGATATAAAATGATATAAGACAATTACATGGACCCATTTCTTAGTCAAGCATTGGGACAACATCAGATGACCCGAAAGCTAAATAAGAGCGAGAGACCACCCAAAGGTCTCTAAAACTCCACTTTCCCCAACTGAATATTCTTCTAAACTTTTTATCCAGTTGAAATTTCAATATTATATATATGTGTGTGTGTGTGTTATATCTGATCCTTTTCAAACATGGCTGAGATTATCCCTTAATTCTTTTTTATAACATTCTCCCAAGACAGAATGCCATTTACACAAGCCTCCGCAGGAAAGAGATAAAAACCATCTAGATATCATTAGTGAATCTGTTTCACAACAACTACTCGTTTATTGTTATAAGATGTGCACTACTCAAAACTCTTTATGAGAGCAGTTAATTTAGTATATTCAATATTCTAAGGATGAAATGAAAAGTTAAAAGGGGCCATAACATTTTTCCATTGAATTTGATTAGGACAATTCTAAGCCACTATGATACTTTCTTTCTTTTATTAATTGGTTTCTTTAAGCTAACCTATATAATAATAGGATAATTTTTCAATCCCAAGAAGAAGAGATTCATTGAACATGATATGTCGTCTAATGACCCTACAATAGTTATTGATGTATAAATACTAGTAAAATTGATCTATATAAACAGTTTTTAAATACTATACCTTATTATGTTATTTAAAGTATTAATATTTACCTATCATTCATCTAAACACACAATCTTTGATCAACCAAACACCATTCCATGGTTTGGCATAAGGGTGTTCACAGCTCGATTAACTGGCCCATGACCTCATTTGTTGAATCGAACTGAAATGATCGGCTTATTAATATTTTAACATGAAGCTAGTCCATTATTAATGGTTAACGTTAATCCTTTTTTTTAGTTAATTTTTTTTTTCAGTTTTCAATTTTTAACCTTTGAACATAATAAATACCAAACTTGCGATTAACCGTATTTTCAGCTATAACCATAAAAATTAGACTCTTTTGTTTCATGATTATATTAAAACTAACAAGCCAAATAACACAATTACATTAAAAAAATTTAAATCAACAAATCAAATAACTGTACAACCAACATACCAAAAACATAAGTCTAATACTAGTTCTTAAGACTTAAAATTCAATATCAATATTACACAAAAATTATATATATTTATAAATATCAAACTGGTTAACTAAAACCATTGCTTTTTTTTGTGATTATAAACGGAAACTAATTAAAAGGTCTAATACTAAATCGAAATGGATGGACCGATTAATCTTTTTTTTCCAATTAGTTTTTCTATTTCAATTATTATTATTATTTTTTTTTTTTTTTTTTGCTTCATCATTTTTCTTTTGTGCACCCTTGGCTCGGCAGTAAACTCCTAATTCTAATCCCATGTGGCAATCCCCGGATTTAAAAATTCAAGGATTCCATTCATTTATGTAATAATTTATTTGCTTTCAACATTGTATCCGAATCCAACGGTTGCTCCTAAGTCCTAGCTAAACCCTAAGACCTATGGACTGAAAAAGTAACCTAGTCAAACACGCTAATGTAACAGTACTATAACTATAAGTTCACCACCTCCATGTCAAACTGTGCAACTGATAACTTGGAGGAAGTGTGGTACTGCGTTTGGTGCTGGCAGTGAGCAGTTTCGGTCCCAAGCAAATCCAAACTTTACGAAAGGCTGTACTGTCACGAGGGGACCGGTGACTTTTCCTTCCTTACAACTTTTGTTTAATCAATCTTTTTTTTTTTTTTTTTTTTAAAAGCAATCTAATAACGATCTTTTTTCTATTATCATTAGCAAATATAGACTCGTGCTACTCGCACAAACATCAAAAGAAAAAAAAAAAAAAAAAAAAAAGAGCGTAATACATCACATATTCAATAACTAATAAATACTGATATACATTAAATAAACAGCAAAAATAAATATATAATTTTTGTAAATTGTCTATCTATAAAAAATTTATTAATATTTATATACCATTAATCATTATAAATGCACATCATACTCAATGAATATTTTGAGGAAAAAAAGGTTCTATATAAAGTCTTTTTTTATCTACTTAACCGGCCATACATATTGAGAAACAAATATCGTAAATGAAAAGAAAAAAGAAGCAATATATATATATATATCTTTGAAATTAAAATATGCGGTAGATTTTTATAAACTTTGACATATTTACTTCAACCTTTAGTCTTTTTAACAAGAATATACTAATTAAAAAAAACTTTTTTCTCTTAAATGTGTGTGTATGTGTATATGTATATATTCATTTTCAATTTTTGCCATCCAGTCACCACTTTTACCATAAATGTAACGCCCTAAGTATTAGGTCATGAGAACCCGCCACGTGTCCACCATTAGTGTGAACATATTAAGGCTATGAATTCACTAACAGAAATATATTTGCGACAGAATTCGTTTAATTATATATTTTTTTTGTAATTTATAAAGATAATATACTACTTAAAAATATATTATATTTCACTAATTAAATATGTAATCTATAATAATTAGTATAAAAATATAGACTTATCATGTATATGAAAATATATAAATAAATACATAAAAAATAATAAAATTAGTTAAGTAACTTAGAATTTATTCACTAAAAGTATATTAAATGTTTTGTATAACAAATTTTTTAAAGTTTGTTATCTTTCAAAAAGAAAGTGGTTGAACTTTTTTCATGAAGACATAATTGGTTCATTAGTTCAAAGTTTATAAAAACTCTAAGGTTAAGTATGGTCTGTGTAGAACACTTCATGATGGATGACCTCCTAGGAAGGACAAAATAATATCTTGTAACCTACTAAAATGAACAACGTTAAACATATTAAAAGGATAATGAGAGCAATATACTAGTTAGAAAATGAGGAACTAAATAACAAACTTAATTATAATTAATATCTTAATCCAAAAATAGAGATAGATTTACAATAGAATTTGTTTATATATATAATTTTTGTAATTTAGAAAAGAATAAGAGATAGATTTGCCACAAAATTTTTTACTTCATTTTTTTTATTTTACAACTCGTAAAGAATAAGAGACATATTTTATTATTATCAAAGACGAAAATCCTGTCACAGATTCGTGATTGGTAAAAAATTTGTCTCTAAAAGAATTAGCGACGGTGATTTATTATACAAAAATTTGCAACAAAAAATCTGCCTTTGAAACTCTTTAGAGACGGGATTTTTACTTTTAGAGACAAAATTTTCTATCTCTAAAACCAAAATTTCTTGTAGTAAGCCTTGTTTAGGAATAACTATTATGTGTCTCTACTTATTTTGTTCATAATATAATTCAATTTAATAAGTCATGAACCAAGCTATATTACTTCTCGTCAAAACATAAGTAAATGTTATCTCATTTCTGTTTCTCTTATCAGCTACCCAACAAGCAATCCTCAATAGCCAAAGTGTTACACTATCATACTGATATTGTCTAATAAGGTTATTGCCACTCAATCTAAGTCTAAAAACGATCATGCACAATCAATAAATCCTTTATTACTCGTCTTTGAGTATTAATTCATTCTAGGATTCCTATTATACTCAAATAGCATGCAAGCCACTGTGTACCTAATGTCTTATGTGAAGTTTGAGTAAAGTCAAATTGTAGACTTGAAGGCAAACAAATACCCATTCAAGAAAGTTATTTCATATAAGTGTTAAGTATAAAAATTAATTATTGAATTCATATTGATTATTCAATTATATGGATAATTCACTAAGGTAAGGTCAGATATATGTGGTAAATTATACCAAAAGGTCCTAACAATCAAGGGTAAGCTCATTTGAAATCACGGCATTTCAAGTGGTTCAGAAGAGGTCCCAACGGTTGGAAAAGTGAATCGATTGAGGTCCATGTTGATTAAGTGTCAATAAGAGAAATTATTGAATTAAAATTCAGAAGACCTGTCACGTTATTACACATATCAATGGAAACCTTAATTAACCTTCTTTTCAAAATGGTGGGAACTCTTTTGAACCACTCAAAACATTTGAACCTCAAATGAACTTAGATCCAGACATTAAGACATTCCGATATTACTTATCCTACATATATATAAAACCTTTGTTAATATCTTGAAATTAAATTCTTTTAGGATAATGAGCTTAATTAGTTTTAGATTAAGCCCACAACATAAGAATATTGAAATTTTTATTTTAAAGTATTGGGTCTTTAAGGTTCATAATTCAAGCTCATCAAGAATATATTTAAGTTTTACTATATAATGTAATAAATTTGGAGGATTGGCAACTAAGCCTTAGGGATTATAAATACAATTTAAGTAAAATTGGACATAAATATTGAAATTAGATCCCATTATAGTAAAATTGAATATTAGACTTAAGATTTAGTTGGCCCACTTGTATTTGAGCCTAGTACTTATTTCAATACCTATAAATGAGTAATTGACTTGAATTTTTTTAATTAGAGCCAATTGGATGGGGTGTAGAGTATGCGGGCGCCATATTTTAGAATTTAATCCTATAAAGTGTGAATTGGTAACTGGCTTGATTTTAAGTCATTATACCTTGATTTATTGAGGAAAGCCCAAAGTGTATAAGATTAGACCCATTGAGTTCAAATATGCCAACTTAGCTAGAAATAGATTAATGAACCTAAGGATTTAACTTAGCCCAAATTAATTAGTAAAGACTATCTTATAATATTTTAGTCAAGTTGGACCTATATTTCAATAGAGCCCACTTTAGACTTTAAAAGCCCCATATAAATTCATTTATTATTTAACTTATGTCTAGAATTAGCTAATGGACCTAATCTTATTGGTTTAAGTCCAAATTAAATATTTTAGTCCAAAAACATATATTAATCATCATTCTAATTAACCAATACTTATAATTACACTTTTAATACCTATTATTTATTCATTTAATTTGTACCTTTAATGTTTTATTTTTTAATTTAATTTTTAAATATGTTCGTTTCATGAAAATTTTGGCTCAATCCCGTTTTTATGACAAATTCAGCTTGTTGTCTATTTTTAATAAATCAATTAACTATCAGTTAAGCCAATTATCTAAGAATCTAGACGAGTTTGTCGGATTTTTAAATCGATTCAGCATCAAAATTAATTAATCCAATTAAATTAGTTCGGTTCAAAGATTATCGGGTCAGTTCGGGGTTTAAAATCGCAATATACAGCTGGTTTAAAACAAAATAAAAGCAAAACAGAGCATGCAGGCTGGTACATGCACAATTAAGGTCGGTTCATTAATAATTTAAGCCGGTTCAACATGCAGAATAATATTTTCATATTTTATCAATCGGGCCGACAAGAAGTCGGTTCTCCCCTATTTTCTCAATTTCCAGGATTAAATTAAATTAATTTAATATAAATTCAAAGAAAAAAATCATGACTCCAGATTTATAATTTAGTTCTAATTTCCATATTTTATTATTTTATTGTATTTTTAAACTATCGATTTGATTACACAAAATACCTATATTTTTTTATATATTATCCTTGGTACATGTGTATGTTTATTTTAGACAAATTTCACGCTTAACAAATAATCAATATACAAAATCAAAATCACAAATAATTATTACTAAATTGGTCCGACACATGTAAGTATTTATATATGCATAATTTTATCAAAATAACACAATAATCCAATATATATATATACACATCCGTTTTTAATCGGATTCTAGCATATATTATAGTTAGGTTATATTTTGCTTTAATAACATAAATGAAAGCATTATACATGTACTTATATGCCAACCCGACCATCATTGTTCACGCACAACACATATATAAATTATTAATTCAACAATTGCCAACATATATAATACATTTCTCGATTTGCACAAACCCATTTCATTATCAAATAGAAGTTTATCATTAGCATTTAACATCAATTTCAACATCAATCATTCACTGAATAAGCAATTAAACAAATAAGTTGATAATACTTGTTTAGCAAAATTGCTCATCTAAACCTTCACTACCACCACCCTTAATTTGATGGAGCTTTTTATACTCACTTCAAACTTCAATTAAAATCTTCAATTTCATTTGAGATTTCAATTTCAATAAAGGTTAGATTATACAATAGAATGGGTATATGAATGAGTACAAATGTTAGATAATACTTTACCTAATATGTGCTTAATTTGAGGTGAATTTTTTAAGCTAAAAGAGAGTGTTTTATAGTAATTTTCTATTGAAAAAGAGTGAAAAAGAGTGTTTCTTGTGTGAATTTTTTGTGGAAAGAAGAATAAGAGACAGTAGGAATACTTAGAGTGATTTGGAACAATTCTAGAATGGAAGGAGGTGTCGCATGAGTTCTATTATGTGTAGGTAGTCTTATGCGCACTCTTAGATATTTTTAAGGTAGACAGTTAGGTATTTTAGATGCAAATTAGTAGAATGAGCTCATGTCAACACATGGGCTTAGACTTATAATATGGGCTGGACTTTAGGTGATGGGTTGAGTAGATATATTTAAGGGCTTTAGAAATTAAATTGGATGGTTGAAATGGAACAGGAATTTAGGGAAATTAAATTTGGAATTTGATTATTAATTTAGGTATTTAGTTCAAATTTAGTGAATTGAAAATTTGGATATTGAATTTTTAGATAATTGGCTCAATTGAGAAATTTGATAATATAGATAATCGAATTCGATGAATTTAGCAATTTTGTTGTTGTACGAGCTAAATCTGAGCCGGTAGAGACTGCTCCTGCAAACATTAGAAGACAAATCAGAGGGACGTCGAGGGTTGCCCAATGCAACCACTCCGACGCTCAAGTCAGTCTGTAGGTGAAAGTAAGGTAGATGTAAATAGAATGTCAGATACGTTGTTTTTCTGTATGTACTATATATTTTCTTTCTTTTCCTTTTCTGTTCCCTTGTCCCCTTGTTAAGAAGACAAGGGGATATTTATAGGGTTTTAGGTTCATATTAGGATACCTAGTACAAGGCCTTATACTAGGTATGAAGGTGGCACCCGGATTGAAGGGCTTGACATCGTAGAGCATAGCCGAGCTGTTGATGTCCCTCCAGTCACGAGATGTGACTAGGACGTGTGACACAATGGAGGAAGATGGGGAAACGAGGTCAAGCTAGATCGAGGACAAGCCAGTCGACCCAACGACCTGATAAGCTTGGACAGGTGTCTCGAGGTATAGACCCGAGGTTAAGTCCTATATCTCCTCGTGTAGTTGAGGTGTTACATTCTTCGACAGCTTCGAAATTGAGATGGACCGAGCTGCTGCTTCCATGGGCTGTTAAGGGCAAGGGTTCATAAGCCCTAAAAGATCAAGTAGAGATACAAGGTTTTGCCCTCCATCAGGGTTTTCAAGATTGGCAGCAAAGAGAGGTATTGTTTCAGCTTATCGAAGTCTTACTGAGATTTTTCCATCCATTCGAACTTGTTTGGCTTCTTGAGGATTTTGAAGAATTCAAAGCATCGTTCTGCACTTTTAGAGAAACCTACTAGAGCAATTATTCTGCCTGCGAGCTATTGCACCTCTTTTATCAAATTGGGAGGGCTTATCACCAGTATGGCTTTAATTTTGTTGGGATTTGCTTCAATGCCCCTTTTGAGATACTACGTATACCAAAAACTTTCCTTAAGGCTCCAAACGTGTTCTTTTGAGGATTTAGCTTCAAGTTGTAGAAGCAAAGTCGGTTGAAAGTTTCCTGAAGGTCATGTGGATGATCTTTGGCATGTATAATCTTTATAATCATGTTGTCGACATAGATTTCTACATCGTGACCTATCTAAGGTTTGAACACCTTGGTGGCCAAACTTTGAAAGGTGGCGCTGACATTCTTTAATCCAAAAGGCATCATCTTGTAATAGTATGTGCCAAATGATGTAACAAACGAGGTGTAGACATCATTCCAACCCTTCATTTTGATTTGGTTATAACCAACGAAGGCGTCCATGAAGCTCAACATCTCTTGTCCTAAGGTATTATCAACAAGCCAGTCAATCTGAGGCAAAGGGAAGCAATCCTTTGGACAAGCTTTGTCGAGGTTGGTGGAATCTACACACATTCGCCATTTGCCATTGGACTTCTTGACTAGTACTACATTGGCTAGCTAAGTGGGGTATTTCTCCTCCCTGATGACTCTAGCTTGGAGCAACTTTTGAACTTCTTCTTCGATGGTGGTCTGCCTCTCAGGAGCGAAGTGTCAGATTTTCTAACGTACCGGCTTGAGGACTTTGTTGATGTTAAGCTGATGTGTGATTACGCTGGGACTTACATCTGTCATGTCAGCCCATGACTAAGCGAATACATCCATGTTTTCCTTCAAAAAGGTGATCAAACCTTTTTTGACATCAAGGTGGAGAGTCGTTCCAACTTTGACCATGTGGTCGGGGATATCGTCAAGGGCGAACCTCTTCCCTAAGCTTGGTTAGCTCATGGCGTTGTTAGAGGTTATGCTTAGGTTCTGCTTCGATCGTATATACACAATCTCCTTTTAAAGCTCTGATGTATAGCTATCTAGACTGTTTTGGTCTCCTCGGCATACGTCTATTCTCACTAAGGTGGGGAATTTGGCTTTGAAGTGTGGCTGGGAGACAATCACGGTGAATATGGATTGACCGCCCCTACCTAATATAGCGTTATAAGGAGACTAATAGTCCAATACGAGGAAATCTATCAGATGCTCAACATTATATGACTCCTCTTCAAGCTAGAGAGGCAAGGTAATGATGCCTCGATGCTTAACAAGTCGGTTGTCGAAGCCATACAACTCATGATCATATGGCTGTAATTTTAGCTTCAGCTCGTGTTTCATCTATTCATAGGTCTGATTGAATAGTATGTCCGCGCTGCTTCTAGTGTTGATCAGTATCCTTTTGACCTTCCATCTTGATATGTGAGCGATGATAACCAAGGCATCCTGGTAAGGGGTTTGGATTCCCTCAAAATCCTCATTAGAAAACGAAATGGTGGATTCAATCCTCAACTTCTTTGGTTCTACGTTCATCACCAGTCGTGACATACTAGGCAGTAATTTAGCTCTCACCGAGGTGATAGGCCTACCTATGATGGCATTAATTTTGCCATGACATAGCCAATGAGGCTGTGGGTGACCTAGGTGGCTTTGGGCGATTGGCATATTCTCGGGTTAGTTGATTTTTCTCTCCTGTGTCGGGGGTTCCAGCTTTAGGTCATGATATATATATATATATATATTGTTTTAGCTAACCTCGACTTATGGTATCCTTTATGGCATTTTTGAGCTGTCAACAATTGCTCGTATCATGCCCGTAGTCACGGTGATACTTGTAATATTCCTTAGATTCTTTTCATGATGGACTTTATCTCACTGGTGGGGGTAGGAGCCTTAGGTTCATTATTTTAAGAAACACATCATGTACAGGCAGTTTGAGAGGGGTAAATTAGTTGTACATTGGAAAGAGCCTTCGCTTATTGCCATCTTTTTCCTTTGGTTTTTGTCAATCTGATTGGAGTCGCGGTGATCCCTTGGTCGGTTCCTAACCTGAGAGATATGATTTCTAGGCCTGAGCTAAGCGATTTTCAGTCTTTCTCTAGGCATTCCTCATGTCTTCTTGTCATATATACTTCTAGGCTTTCTCCCTTACTTACTTGAGCATGGTAAGTTGACATTTGGAGAGGGAGTCGAAGAACGAACTTTCAACGAGAACCCCTTATTTGATGGCTTCCAAAGCATCGCCTTAGTTAAGGTTCAGGATCTCTAAACATATGTTGTTAAACCTCACTAAATAGTCTCACAGGGTTCAACAGGTCTTTGCCGTATTGTGCAAAGGTAAGAGGCGTTCTTCCTAGCAGTTTGCTTCCCATAAAGTGTGTAACAAAGAGGTCAGTGAAATGAGAAAACAAGCTCATTATGTTCGGTTTGAGCTTATTGAACGAAATCATGGCTGCTCTTCAAAAGGTGGTAGGAAAAGTCTTATACTATATGGCATCTAAAAAGTTGTGTATCGCCATAGTGGACTAAATTGGGCAATGTGGTCTTCTAGTCTGTCGTCCCATCGCACGATCCTAGGGTAGGAGCCTCGCTCTTTAAAGAGCACTTTGGACTGGATTTTGAGCACAAAGGGCATCCTACCCGGTAGTGCTTTTATGACGAGCTCACCCTTGAAGCCCTCGTTGATGGTGGACAATCTCCTCATCATGTCACATATTTCCTCCAGCGCACGTTCCCTAATGGAATAAAGCTTTGTCTCTTTTCAGACAATAGTGGAAGTGTCCCTATTGTGGTCCCAAACTGGGCAGGGATTCATCGTCATTTCTCTATTGGGTTGATAATTGTCAAGATGGTGTCGAGCAGTAGCACGGGCTGACTATTGTGAGTTAGTACGGGCTTATGACGTACTATCTACTACTTCGTGAGGCTGCAAAGCATGAGCACTCGGTAAGTGTTTTGGGATGGTCCAAAGCTGTAAAACCATTCTCTGGCGAATGTTTTAGACCTAAAGGAGCCCACAATACCCTTGCATTTGCATTCGATAGGCTCCCCTCAACGTCTGAGTAATGATTGAATTGGGAAATGCTTTTATATGTGTTGGAGGTGCGCTCTTCCAGGTGTAAATCCTTTAGCCCTTCCAACTCCGTTATCCTAGCTTATATGAGGACATTCGATCATTCGTTTTCTATGTTCCAATATACTAAATGTTTGCATAAGTGTTCCAGCTCCAAAATTTGGCCCGCTTCTATAGGGCCAGTGTTAGGGACGATGGTTGGACCTTGACACAACATCTCGAAGGTTTCACCATCGACAACATGAGAAGTGGGTGGTAAGGGAGCGAAATCACCTTAAGGGTGGTTCTATTGGCAAAGGTTTTTTTGGAAAGAGGTAATAGGAAAGAGTTTTAGTGTCGACTTCCTACAAACGACGCTAAAATGTTGCACGAGCTAAACCTATGTTGGTGGAGACTGCTCTTATAAACATTAGAAGACAAATAAGAGGACACCGAAGGCTGCTTGTGCTTGGCCACTCGATGCTCAAGTCAGTCTAGGGGTGAGAGTAAGGTGGGTGCAAACAGAATGTCAGATAAGTTGTTTTTTCTGTTTGTACTATATGTTTTCTTTCTTGTTTTCTTTCCTTTTCCTTTTATGTTCCCTTTGTCCCTTTACTGCCGGGTGTGAAGAAGGGTGTGGGTATTTATAGGGTTTTAGGTTCATACCAGGATACCTAGTATAAGGTCTAATACTAGGTACGGAGGTGGCACCATATTGGAGGGTTTAACATCATGAAGCACGGCTGAGTTGTTGATGTCCCCTTGGTTATTAGATGTGACTAGGACGTGTGACGTAGTAGACAAAGATGGGGAAATGAAGTCGAGCTGGATTGAGGATGAGTTGGTCAACTCGGCAACCTGATGAGCTCGGAAAGGTGTCCCAAGGTGTGGACCTAAGGTTAAGTCATGCATCTCCTGGTGTAGTTGAGGTAATATGTTCTTCGACAGCTCCGAAATCGAGATGGACTGAGTTGCTGCTTTTGTGTGTTGTTGAGGGCAAAGGTTCATGGGTCCCAACAAATAGAGTAGGCTTAGGTTTATATTTTATCATCAATAGTTATATATTTAGATATGAATTGAGTAATTTCGTAAATTGGAAAAGGAATCTGACATAGTTGAATTTCTAATTTCAAATTAATCCATTTACTATTTATTTCAATATACCAATTATATACTAAGGTTCACATTATTTAGCAAAGAAAGAAGAAATGAAAAGGTACATTGTTTTGAATCTTAATTTGGTGTCTCACTTTTTTCTTGTGATTCCTTGAAGTCCTGGCCTTACTAAAAAGGACTACTCAAATCATACGTTGCGTAATGAAAAGATACGATAAATAGATATTGAAATAGAAGATAGTAGAAAGTAGAGAGTTGAATTAAGATTTTAATATTACATGAGAAAGAAAATGGTTAGATAAGAGAGAATTCTCAATAAACATATTATACTAGTAATAGCATAAAGTAGGATAAAGTGTTAGAGAATAGTTGAGCTGGGCTTAATAATATTATGCCTATGTTATTTGGCTCTCATTGTCATGGCTTATTTAACTTGTTAGGATTCAATGAAGATCAATTTTTAGAGCTTACAACTGAATTATTACATACACAATAGAATAAACTATTAAGAAATTTGTTGAATTGTCAAAGAATTTATCATGTCAATATGAATCAGAATCTTGCTACTTCTCATCAACGTTTAGGCAATATGATAGGATCAAAGTCTTTATTGGTTATATCATCATGCGGACTAATTATTTAAGGATATCAAATTAGAGATAACTATATTTGATGGAGAAGACACTTTGGGTTAGATTTTCAAATCCAAACAATTTCTCAACTTTCTTGGTGTTTCAGATCAACAATGGATCATAGTAGCTTCTTTTGCTTTAGAAGGTAGAACTTTAGATTAATACAAATGGTTGCACCTTAACAAATAGTTAAGTTAATGTGACAACATTAAGAAAGCTTTTGAACAAAGATTTGTTTCTTTAAATGTGAGGACATTCAAGGTACATTAGCTAAATCGACTCAACTTCATTAAGTAGATGAATATCGATCACAATTTGAGTTGCTTTCTTAAACGAGCCTTTAGCTGAATTTTTTTACTAAGTTGTTTTAAATCAAGTTTCAACCTATACTAAACATGGAGTTCAAGTAAGTAGACACACTTTCCTTATGCAAGCATTAGCTTTAGACAAAATGCATCAGAGTAGGTTCATAAATCAACTGACTTTTTTTTTTTTTTTAAAATCCTTCTCTTCCACTACTACCACTTTTATATCATCCATTTCGCAATTTGCAAATACATTCTTGATAACTACGGTATCAACAAAAAACATATCACCCATTAAAATATTAACAGCCATTGAAATGTTAGCAAGACGAGAGAATAAGTATTATGCTATAATTATGATGAAAAGTAATATAAAAAATTACAAGCAAATCCAAGTTATTATTACAATTGTATGATAGGAATGATGAATTAGTTGATGAAATAACCACACAACAAGGTATTAAAGATGTGGTATGTAATATGGATCATCTTCATGCATGGTGCATTAGTACCAATAACATTAATTTTTGAGGGATTATCGATAGACATTTTATTTCACGATTGGTAGATATAGGTAGTGCTCGTAACTTTTCTTTAAAGTAAATAAGTACATTACTTGGGTTTAATGATCAAAGACAACCGTACATTTTCTGTGATGATTGGAAACTTATTGAATTTAACATGAGAAGACCAATGTCAAAATGCCTACTTTACAATCATTACCTCCATTGCTATCACTATTCTAGTACATTAGGGGTAGGAAAAAAAACAATTGAACCATAAATCGAGCTGAATCAAATAAAAAATTTAGTTTTTTTTTATTTGGTTTGGTTCATGGTTCAATTCGAATATGAAGGTTTGATTTGCGGTTCAAATCATGACCCAGCGAAACACACTGCTTTATTAAAAGAAAAAACACTATTAAGTATCAAGTTGTTTCGTGGATTAATTGCTAGCCCATATATAACTTACTAACTTAACAGTTTTTGGTACGTTATAGTTATTTCTCTTTCATTCTTTTAATTATTTTAGCAAAAAAAAAATCCATTACCAATTCGTCCATTATGATAAATTATGTTAATTTTCATCCAATTTAGTTTTAATTAACGGTATTTATTATTATTGTTGATAAATGAATCCACTTGATAGCAAAAATGTTTTGATAAAACGTTAATATTGTTCTTTGTAGGCACAAACAGAATGATCTTATCCACCTTAAAATTTCATGTACTATGTTTATAAAACTAGAACAACGTTGTATCGTTTTCAGCCAAGAAATGGGAGAAAAAAAAGGAAAACCTCAAAGGTAAGAATCTTGGAAAAATATGTG
Organism: Combretum micranthum; assembly: GCA_024138025.1. NCBI lineage: Eukaryota > Viridiplantae > Streptophyta > Magnoliopsida > Myrtales > Combretaceae > Combretum > Combretum micranthum. Next base: position 378,072 of record JAMXBD010000565.1, read on the forward strand.
AAAACTTTAAAACAACACTAGACTAATTTATCAAATAAAGGCTTTGGTGGATATACGATTTTGCTTATTTGAAAAATTTTAACTGGCAAATTGTATGATGTAGTTAAGAATCAAAATGAAGAGGACTAAACTTAAATTGGTATACAGTTTGAATCATGTATTATCGTACATACCCATTTATTTATGTTTAAAAATTAGTGAGCCAAATCGTATGAATATTTATTTTATAAAAATAATTGAATCCATAATTTTAGATTAGGTTCGGTTTTGAGGTGCGGACAGGACCAAACTGTATTATGACCACCTCTAATTACCATCATTGCCACGTCACTACTATCATCACCACCATCAATATAATATTAGCATTAAATGACTTCCACCACATTCTTACCATCATATCACAATGACATTCACCTCTACCACTATTATTGCTACAAAAATATCATTCATCGTCATCATTCACCAACATGCTATACCATCATTGTTAGCGTTAAATTATTATTGATTTGACATTTGTTTGATGCTAGTTTGTAAGTTATTTCTTATTCGATGTTTGTCGATAATAGATGAAAAAGAATTAAGATTCATTTATTCATAAACAAATGATAGAGATTAGACACAGATTAAAAACACAATCAAAATTAGTACGCAGCCAAACCCTATTACTTCCACATCTATAACTTAAGGACCTAATCATACGATAGCAGTACTGGTGAGATGACAATGCAATTGAAAAGACATCGTTCAAATAAACACAAGATAAAATGTATAGCTATTAACATCAATATTTTAGTGTATTACTTATACACAACCTCCAATTTATGAGAAAAATTAGAAAATTACGTGGTTAGTGTATCAAACATTGGACAAAAAAACTTATACATGAAGTACTCATTTGATCTCGTATTTAGTTATTTACTTTATCCCATAATATACTAAAAATCAAACGGCATCTTAAAACTCAAAAGAGAAAATGACTTCTCGAAAGATCATTAGGTCAAGCTACTTCTTACACTCCAAAACAGCTATCAACATTTTTCCAAAACAAAAAAATACAAACAGCTACCCCACTATTATTTATTTTCAAGTTGAAAATTGTGCTGCCCAAATTGTGGGCTGCTGCCCAAACTAGACTAACTTTCTAACCTTCCATCACCTTTATTTATACCCCCCAAACATAAACCCACTTCAAGGAGACAAAACCAAACAAGAGAGAGAGAGAGAGAAATAAAATTTAAGATTGTGATGTGCCGTCCAGCCGACGATTACGGGTGACCGTGTCGTGGGTCCCACTCCATTTCCCTACACTAACCACACACACTTTTTTTTCTAACTCTCTCTCTCTATATTTCTGCTCCCCCTCTCTCTTGCATTACTCTCTACTACTGCTTCCACTTTCTCTCTCTCCCTCTCTCTTTCTCTCTGTAACTGATGGCGTCACCTCGTGAAGGCCACTACAGGGGTGTACGTAAGCGACCGTGGGGACGCTACGCTGCCGAGATACGTGACCCATGGAAGAAGACCCGTGTATGGTTGGGCACTTTCGACACTCCCGAAGAAGCCGCCCTTGCTTACGATGGCGCCGCCCGTTCCCTCCGCGGTGCTAAAGCCAAGACTAACTTCCCACTCCCTCCTTCACCTTCTCCTTCCCCTTCACTCTGTCTTGACCTCAACCTCCCTTCCTCCGCCGCAGCCGCCGCGGCCCTCCACCATCACCACCATAACCAGAGGAGGCTTTTGTTTGGGGAGTTTCTTCACACGGGTGTGCTTAAGGATGTTGGGGGCAATGAGAGTAGGGAAGTGGGGGTTTCTGCCGCTGCCGCAGGCGGCGGCGGTGGTGGTGGGGCGGCTGAGATTTTGGGGATGGTAAGGAGAGGATTGCCAATCGACTTGAATGAGCCGCCACCTTTGGGGATGTGATTTGACTCTTGTGGGGCCATTTGTTTACGAGTTTTTTTTTTTTTTTAATTTTAGCTTTGTGGTTACTAATGTTGTGTTTTAAATTTTAATTTAACTTATGGAGTCATGAGAAAAAGAGGATATGAGAGAAAGAGAGAGAGGGAGAGGGAGAGGAAGGGGAGAGAGAAAAGGAGAACCTTTGATGTAAATACTTGCTTCTTTTTTAAGGTTTCATTTCTCTATTCCTATGAAACATGGATCATGATTAATAATGTGGGTGCATTTATGCTGATACGATGGAAATTAAAAATTTTCTCTCTTAACTCTGCCTATTTTGTTTTTTATTTTAAATTTGATTGTTAAGAAAAATTTATACTAGGAAATGGATGGAATGGTCAGTGCCGAATCAGTGGTGGCGCGTGGGCGTCACGTGCGGCGACGGTACTTTAGTTTGGATTGTGCGAAGTCAAGAGAAGTGCGTGGGCGGGCGTTTGTGCTTCCCATTTTTATGTCGTGTGTGTGTGTGTGTGTGTGGTTTCTTTTTTTTTTTAAATAAATTAAAAGTAGTTGCTTTTGAAGATTGGAACCACGGATATTGATGTATCGGGACTGGGCTGGTTCAGTGCTTGTAATTCTATGACGCGCGATTCCCAAGAGCGTGACCTCACGCTGAACCATTTGCGTAAGCATATCTGGTGTAGTTATTATCTACGACAATTAACTTGTCAGATCAGACGAGACCAAACCAAATCCACCGTTGTCCTTTTTTTATTTTTAATTTTTAAATTTTTTGCTAATTCGTTATTTGGAATCAAGAAAATAAATAAAAATTGAAGAATTAGGGGGAAAGAAAACATTTTTGAAATCAAGAAAATAAATAAAAATTGAAGAATTAGGGGGAAAGAAAACATTTTTGATGATTTATAAATTACCTCTTTTTTCATTTTTTTTTTGTACTTTCATATGCGTATGGTTATGTTTTTGGGATTTTCAAAAGTTATAAATCACTTTTTTTTTGGCCAATTGTAAATCACTATTTAGATTTGATAAATCAACAATATCGAGGATAATTATCTTTTTTGGATGATGAGAATGATATAATGTTAAGGTTGAGAGATGTTAAAATATTGATAATTTTTTTGGCCGAAAAATATTAATAAATTTGAAATGTGATTTTTATGTTAAGATCAAAATTTAAGAATTATTTGTAAATTTTAAAAGTTATTTACAGGACATACACAATGTCAAGACTCGAGATTAAAAAGTTGGAGGTTTTCCTTTTTTTTTTTTTTTTTTTTTTTTTTCTACGTAGTGTTTCCTTGCCAACTTTTTTCCCCTTCTAATTTCTCTAGGGTTCAATCGGTGAAGCTAGGTTAAAGACTAATAGGGGGGAGGGAGAGAGAGAGAGAGGGGGGCGGGGGGGTTACTACAAGAAAGAGTAAGAAGCTATTATAAATAGTCAGGAATGTAGAATGCGATTTGTGAACCGGATATGACATAACGATCATAAAGAATGTTTGAATAACTAAAAATTGATACAAATACTATATGAATTTAGACTAAACCTCTTTATAAACCTTTTTATTAAATAGATGCAAGTTAGTAGGTTCAAATTTCACCTGCAAATATGTTAAAATATAATATTATTTTGTATTCTTATTTTCTTAAAATATGACATTATAACCCAATTATAAATTGACAAAACAATTTACATAAGAAATAAATTATATATATGACATTATAAATTACATATAAAATTACTATTACATATATAAAGTATGGATCTTATTTAAAAAATAAAATATATAGAACGCATGTATTAATATATAGTTGATTTATTTGTTACGCATATAGCATATGAAATACCCTAAATCTTAACCTAAGTTAGAAATTCAAATTAGATAGTTTAAATGGACCTAATAAGTAAACGATAGAAAAGAAATAGATAATTCGATTTAATTAAATTAATAAATAGATTTGAATTGAAATTGAGATTTGAAATATTTATCAAAATCATTTATTTCCTCAATAACTTTTTATTTTAAACTAGCTATAAGATTATTTAGGATTCCTCCTTTTTAAACTCCTTTTATTTCAATTTTAATTTTCTAAGTCTTAAAACAAATATTTTAAATGTTTTGCAAATCCCTAAACCTTTGGATTTTAGTTTAACTTTGAGATCTTTCATCCCCATAAGTTTTGAAGTCATTTAGCTATTTAAAAATATCAAATTTTAATCTCAGAACCCAATTTAAATATCAGTTTCTTGTAAACTAAATTTCTAAAGCATGCTTCCAAATCAAGCTATTAATTTCTATAATATAGACTATCATTATTTTTTAATTAGTTTTGATACTAAAGATAATTATCTGAAAAATTTAAATCAAAACCCTTACCTAATAATTATTCTAAAAATATCTTATAAAAACCTTATCTTTACCTTTTCTTTCCTCATTTTCCACATGCCCTTTATCTCTTCTTTCTTCTTTTCTTCTTCTATGTTTCTCGTTCTCCTTCTTCTCTTATTCTTTTCTTTTTCAAAATCAACTTCTAAATCTCACAATTCAACAAGACCATAAGAAGAATTGAAGATGGAAAACATGCATGAAGTAGCTCTATCAATTTGGAAAGAAGAATAAGAAAGAAGATCAAGTTGTTTGAGTTGCCTAAAAGATAAGTATAATTGTTTTTCTTTGTTCCGATTTTGCTTACACTTGGAAATGATGAATAAATGCTAAGAATATATATGGTTTATGATAAAACTTCTAAATTTGTGATATATGAACATGTATATGTTAAAACTTAGGTTAGTACATACATGTGTAGGTTAGATGTTTGGTGAATTGATTTGATGCAATATGAAGTAAAAATATGCATATTGATGTTGTAAGTTATGTTTATATATGGATATGCTGATTTTATGATGTTTTATTTTAAGTATGTAGTAAATAAGTTTTTAAAATTAGATTAAAAAAAAAAACAAAAACAAAGGAAAGTCGTAGAAGTTTAAATGGCCTATCAAATGACCTGTTTAGAGGGGTGTTTGAATTTCTGTGTAAAGACTTTAAGTTTAAACGACCTGTATAGAAGGATGTATGACTTTTTGTGCAAGTCCTTGGGTTGAAACAACCCTTAAAATGGCCCATATAGGGGGGTGTATGAGCCAAACAACCCTTCATACAGACCCGTATGGAGGAGTATATGGTTTTCTGGTTTCGTTTCAAAATTGATACAGCTCTCCATGCAGTCTCATATGAGTTCATATAGCCCCATATGGACGTACCCTATTTAAAAATAAATAAATAAATAGATAAATGATAAATAATGTGATATACTAGTGGATTATATAATTAAGAATGAGTTAAGAAAATTTATAGATTTAAATAACTAATTAGATTAAACGTAAAAGTTAAGTATAAAATAAACTTAGTTAATCAATCTAAGTTCAACTTGACTTAATGAATCTATATGGGCTATAATAAACTAGATTAATTAAGATCCTATAAGATATAAGAAATAGACTTAATGAAATAGTTGAATATAACTTCGCAACTAGATTAATTGATTAAGTCTAATCAACTTGGCTTAGATTTAATAAACTTGTAGTCTAGGCTATGTGTAATATGAGGAGTATGTTGTTTCGAATGATTGCTTGCTAAGAAAAATAGATGTTTTCTATAAATTAATAAAGGATAGTGATGTTTATATATATAATAATTATTTATAAACAAAGAGAAAAGAAATAATTTAACAGACAATGGAAAGATGTCCATATCTTAAAAGGATGATCTTTGCAACTGTGGTGGGATTCTTAATTGGTGTATGATAAAAAAATTATAAAATGAATTTGATGTGAATGGATAATTAAATTAAATACTTATATTAGTTTAATTTTATGAACAAATGTTTACCTCTAGTATATCTTTTGAGATAGCTTTTAGGTTACCTTCTATTTCTGATTGGATTTCGCATCAATAAGATATGTTATAACTTGTGTGATGATTGTTAGGTAGGCATTTTAAAATGGATTAAAAACTTAAAGACAGCCTAAGTGATGAGTGATGCTTGTGCTTGTGTCATTAAATCCCGTTCGAGGAGCGACAACCTTGTCCTGAGTGGGGCATGGTAGTTGAAGTGCTTAGGTCACCCTCGTCATGAAGCAATGACATTTATAAGTGGCTCAGTGGGTAGTTGATGGGACAAACGGTATCGATATAGTGTCTACCTTAATCGGTAGGAAGTAATATAATAGGGCTCACATTTATGGAACTAGTTAAGCCTTATTATATTACGGATTGTGATGAGTAGAGGGTGTGTAATTGCTTTAAACCGTAGATGAGACTATTTCCTCTTTTTTGGTTTGATATAAGAGATATAGGTATTTGGGCTGCCTATATCAACCCCTTGAGCAGCTGCTGTTACTCAGGACCCCTCAAGTTTCCAGGATTATTCCGGAGTGTGAGTGCTCCAATGTTGATTTGTTTACTTTAAAAGAAAGATAATAACTTGTTGCCCGATGCACTGCATTTAGATTAAGTATGTGTGACATCTCGTGTGTGCTTGTGTTACTGTGTACTGGGTTCCGGCTTATTATTATTGTTGTTGTCTTCTTTCTAAGTATTGTTGGTATTGTTGTTGTTGTTGATGATGATGATGATGTTGGTGATAGGGTGTTACTAAAGAATGGATTATGATGTTGATTATCTCGGGTATGGGTCGACTTAGGATAAGTTTGTTGAAGAGAGAAATGGTTTAGGATCGTTGGATGTAATTTAAGTTTTTAAAGCTTTGTTTACCATCATAGAAGGTATAAGAGATACCTAACGGTATTGTTTTGTTTGTGAAAGCTGATATACTCTTGTATGAGTGGAAGCCAAAAATGTTTGTATAAAGTTTGTTTTAAATCATTAAATCCAGTTGTTTTCAAAAGTTAATTATATGATTTCAGGAATTAAAATTTGTTAACAATGTTTGAGATAAAAAAATCCTTTAAGGAGGCTCGTGCGTGTAATACTTAAGGTATTATAAGTGGCCGAGAGATTTGACTTACCTAAATTTTAGATGTAGGATAAGTCGGGTCCTTACAACATAAGTACACATATATACATAACTTGTAACTCACGATGTTTGTTTGATATGTAAATAGATTCACTCCTTGAAGATGAAGAGAATGACGTCAATTAGTAATCACAAATGACAAAGGAAGCTCACTTCTCTATTGTAGACTTTTTTCACCCATACTCATGAGGAGCATCAGATGGATCAGTCATTACAAGAGTTGCATGTAAGACTAAGATAAGATGTGATAACGTTATGACCTACATATAGAAACATAGGATAGGCCTTAAAACAAAATTACCGAGTGATCATTACATAGAAACTTATACTATAATAAAAAATTGTTAATTGTGACAAATTATCAGTTTTAATAATGTAGCAATTGTATTACAAAAAGTATAAAAGTAAATTAAAATAAAGAAAGAGGGATGAAGAGTTCTACGATGCTCAATTGGGAAATTAGGAGTCTTGACTACTTAAACGACCTCCATATTTGCACATGCACTTAAACAATAACAAAGTTAAGGTTTAATTAGGTAAAACACTTAAACATGAGAGAAATAGAGAGGTTAGAGTTATGGTTCTTATTTGTCTTGAAAAAGAAGTCAGAAACAATGAAATAAGTAAGGAAAGAAAGAGGCGTTTATATAATTGAGCACAGATTAGTTTAAGATAATGGGTCGCATAATAAGGACTTAACAAATAGTTAATTTGCGATATGGAACTAAAAAAGCATATTGACAAATGTTTGAAGCATAATAGTAGAGATATTGGTAAAATGTTATTGTTTACTGACATGGAATACAATACCATTAAGTTTGATTCTAAAAAAATATCGTGAATTGTTTGTTGTTACTATGTTAAGCATGAATTGCCTCTTGTGTTTGTGAAGTATAGTGGATTTAGAGCACTATTTGAGTATTTAAATAAGGACATTGTTTATATTTTTAAAAATACTTTCAAAGTTGATGTATCAACACATTATAAAAGGGAAACAAGTAAGGTAAAAAAAAAAGGCTTTTGATTGTCCTTGTAGAGTTTGCTTGACATTTGATATGTGGACATTTGTAGTAAGTGATGGATATATATATATATATATATATATATAACTACATATTTCATTGATAGAAGTTGGATCTTGCAAAAGAGGATTTTGACTTTTGCAAATATTGCACCTTCACATTCAAGTGTTGTATTAACTGAAAAAAAAAGTGACTTTTTTAACTGATTGAAGTCGGAAACTATAGAAGCTTTTTTATGTTTAAAGGATTGGCTCTCTAGAGAAGGTAATAAAATAAATTGTTTTTATTAATTTTTTTAACATTATTTATTATTATTGATACTATTCTTTTTTATAGTAGTCTTTGAGTGTCTCCCTTGGCAACTAATAAAGAATATCATGAATACTTTGAATTATGATGTTGTTGAATTCATGTTTTTACCATTACGAAGATGTAGTAAGGAAAAAAAAAGATGTGAAAGTTGATCAAGATCACGTAGAATTAGAAAAGTTTCACAGGGTTAAAACTAGAACTAAGAGAATTAGTGTAAACATTGTTTCCTTTTAATTTTCTTTTGTTAGGTATTTGTAAAACTGATTTTATGTTTGATACTGTTTAGATTAGTCTTTTGGTGATTTTTTCTTTTAGGCGGGTTAGGTACGCTATGACGACCCATCCGGTTGCATCCACTAAAACCTATAGGGTTCAACCCTACGAGTTTGGTAAAAAATTTTGTGACCCTATAGGTCATAGGTCAGGTTTGGGTTATAGTAATGACCCTATAGGGTCGACTCGACCTGCTAAAATGATTATAAAAAATAAAATTTTAAATTTAAAATAAAAAACTTAACAAACATTAAGGTTTGTCATAACTCACACATTTACCAAGTTGCTATAGGTAAGTGAATATTTTTAAAACTTATATATAATGGTAGAAAGGCAAGTAATATTATTGTTACCAACTTATTAGTGGTGCTGATAATTAAATATTAGATAATATATCAAAGGAATAATTTCTATATTCTTTAATTGACATAGTTTATTACTTAATATAATATAAAGTATGTATTTATTAACTAAAAATATTATTAAGCACAAATTTTCTATTGTTTTCGATATTTTGACGTTAATGTTCTTTTTTTTTCAACTAGAAAATTCAAATGAAATTCCACCTAGAACTTGAAAAGATAGAAGGCTAGCTTCATAAATTTTGTATTACAAAGTTTAGAATAAATTTGTTCTTATTTAGAATGGTTTTTACATTTATATTACACTTAATCATATATTTCGATATAGGAACATAAATGCAAAAGAATTGCATCTTATCCCACACCAAAATTAAATAAAAAAGTATATATAAAAAATAAAAAAAATTACAAAAGAAGAAATATGCATCACACATATACAACAATTTTTGATATTACATTGTCTTGTTATTACACTTTTTTGCAAGTATTGATATACAGTATGCAATGTGAAGTTGATATTACATTATCTTGTTTGTCAACTTTGTAAGAACCTCTATACAATAAGAATGAAAAAGGAAAAAGAAAAAAAGAATAAAAACGCAATCGGGTTTGTGGGGCGGGGTAGGTCAGGGCTATGACCCTATAGGGACAAGTTTAGGTATTGCATAAAAAACCCTATGCGGGTTAGGTTTGGGTGATCTTATAGGGAACGGGCTGGGTTCAGGTCTTATATGACCTGTCCTAAACCCCTCCTGGTTGCACCCCTAAATACAAGAAGGGAAACTCGAATGTAGTAGCTAACGCACTATCCTGTAGGTATTTATTGATTACCTCTTTACACTTTAGAATTTTGGGATTTGGAGTTATTATTGAGTTATATGCTGGTGATGAGGATTTTGCATCTATATAGCTAAATGTTTTGTAGTATTGGGATTGCCAAAGACTATGAGTGGAAAGGATTCTGTCATGGTGGTGGTGCATAGATTTAGTAAAATGGTGCATTTTGTGCCTTGTCATCGTATCGATGACCTGTTTTTATTGCTAACCTTTTCTTGTGGAAAATTGTGCGACTTCATGGAGTTCCTTATAGTGTTGTCTTCTGGAAGACATTATGGAGAAGGCTTGAAACCAGATTATTTTTTAGCATTGCCTTTTACCCTCATATAGATGCCCAAAGAAAAGTCATCAACAAACTCTTGGTGCTTTGCTTCGAGTTATTATTAGTAAGAATTTAAGAGATGGGGACTTGTGTCTTCCTATGGTAGAATTTTCCTATAATAGAACCGTACATAGTTTTACTAGCAAGACAACATTTGAGATCGTGTATGGATACAATCTTACCATTCCACTTGATATGGTATCCATACTAGCTTCTAACGACAAATGTCTGAGCGAGGTTGAAAGATCCAAGGAGATCTAAAAGCAGTTCCAGTAGGTCATAGATAATTTACAAAAATAAGTAGCTAAGCAGAAAGAACGAGGTGATTGGGGTAGAAAGGTTAAGATTTTTCAACCAGAAGATCTAGTTTAGATCTACCTTAGAAAGGAGCAGTTTCTGAACAGCGCAATCATAAGTTATCTCCACGAGCAGATGGACCATTTCGAGTTTTGGAATGCATCAACGATAATACCTACAAACTAGAATTACCAGGTGATTATGGAGTTTCAACTATTTTTAATGTTGCAGATCTCACACCCCATGTGCTAGATGATGAAGAAGTCAATCTATAAGATTTGAGGTCAAATCTTCAGCAACTAGGGGGAAATGATAGGGATCAACTTCTAGTAGGACCAATTACAAGCGCTTAAGCTAAGAGATTACAAAACTTAACTTTTAGAATTTTTTCAAATCAACCTGCTAGAGATGAGTATGATTTTCAATACGGCTTTGGAATACATCACTCAAATGGACATGAATCAATTTGTAGAAATTTAGAAGTTAATTGTGAAGAAAACAAGCCAATCATAGTCGTGATACAAGTCGTGACAAGTTTTGGAGCAAATAGAGGTGATCATGCCCTTAGTCATGCCTGTGATTAGCCTATCATGGCCTTATTCACACCCATGCTCAATAATGGAGTGAAGAACAAGGGTCATCACGGCCATGATCATGCCCTTGATTAGTGTTGAAGTGAAGATTTGAGATGATCACACTCTTGATCACGCTCGTGATTAGTGTTCTGCCTCTTGCATGAAATTTTCTTTTATTAAGTTGTATTATTTACAATTTTCCATTAACGAGGGGTTATATAAATACCATTATTATTTCAAAACCCTCATTTATTTGTCTTTCATTTGAGAGCAAATACTTAATTCTTATCAATCTATCTAAGATTATGGCATACAACCACCCGATCTAGTTTTGTGTCATATCAAGTGTGAAAGAGTGTAGCTTGGGTTGCTAACGATGTGTAATATCTGATAGTAACGATGTTCATATCCTTTATTTTCATAGCATTTTAAAGTACAAACACTAAACACACCATATCACGGGTTTGGCACGTATCACAAAGATGTCCCACATGAAAAAAAATTTAAGAAATGGACTTATATATGAGTAAAATTAGAGTAAAGTCTAGTTAGGAAAGAAAATTATGGCCTTGTGGATTGCTTTAATTAGGCCATGGCATTTATTAAGCCTTCACTTCTTTTATTAATAAAACTAATAATAATAAAAGTGTAACAATTCGTAAAAATATAAAATAATAAAAATTTCCATGTTAAAAAGAAAATAAATAAAAATTAATAATAATTGTCATATGAGATGACACATATCATATAGTGATGGTTCGTATGATCACGTCAACAACGAAATTAACACCGTTAACTGAGGTACCAAAAAATAACCACTGAAAGTTCTCTTAGGTACCTAATTGAACTTTTGGGAAAGTTTAGGTATCAAATTTGACATTAACCTTATGGAGAATTTTGATGGTATGTATCCTACTATGATGATGTTGATTATAATATTTTTAGACAAAAATCTACATGTCTTCTAAATTAAATGCCCTAATCACAATTGCTTTTGTTACACACGATGGTTTACTAAAATTCTAGGGTTTACATGTCACATAATTAAGGTTTCGGGTATTTTAACATCATATCATGTAGGGGAGGAGGCAGTACAGTTTGGTCCGATTCGTCTCAAGAACCAAACCTAAAGTTACAGTTAAGTTATTTTTATAAAATCGAACCTAATCATATGGTTCGATTTACTAATTTTTTGAACATAAAAAAATGATTAAGTATGGTTCAGTATACGATTTAAACCGTATATCAACAAGGAGAATTTATTTAGCATAAATTACACTGACACCCCCTTAAAAAATTTTAAAATTGCATAGACCCCTTACTTTTTAAAAAGTAAGTACTCGTACTCCTTAAATCATTTCGTGGGCCCTTTTCATTGATATATTGGAAGCTGAAATGTATCATTTTATTGACATGAAAAAAAAATAATTAGATTAAATGTCATATTATATTTATGCATTGACATGCCTAATTTAACTATTACCTTCTTTTTTTCCTCAACATGTCAGATAATATATTAATAAAAAAACCAACCCTATTTTATGCTAAATAACACCAACTTAACTCTTGGCATGAAATTCGAAACGAAAAAAAAAAAAAATTGATATGAAGGGCCAAGACTAGTAAATAGGAGATGAAATATAATAAAAAATTTCTAGTTTTACTAAATATATGTGACGATACATTGTTATCCAGATGTAGGGAAAAAATCCCCAAGAAATGTCTTGGAATCTAACTCTTGTGGAAGTTCAATATAATTTACAAAAGAGCTCATTCATAAGTGTTAGCCACTTCATTGCAAAAAAAAAAAAAAAAAAAAATAAAAAAAAATAAAATAAGGTGATTGTTAGAATAGAGAGGAAAACCAAAAAATAAAAAAGAAAAACTTCTTTTTTGGCCATAAAAAGAAAAACTTCTAAAAAAAATCCTTTTAATCATCAACACTGGAATTGAAGTTGATATAGTGTGACAAGAGATTGATTTCAATTGGCATCCCTGTTGATTATGATTTTGTAATTAAACAATATGTGATTGGGAAAGTTGCTCATAATAAGAATCGTGTTAGTGAGAACTTCAATTTGTTTGGAGTAATAAAATGCATTAATGCCATAAATTGGTTCAAACTAATAACAGAAGAATGTCCCCAAGAACTTGACAAGGAGGAGTTGTAAGACTGTATGAGTTGGACCAGCATCAGGATTATAATTATTGTTATACGCAGTTGTTATTTGATTTTCTCTTATTTTCTCTTCTTCATAGAATTCCATCATGAACATTTAAAGGATGGTAGCATCAATAACAATAAAAAAAATTAGGTAGAAGGAATGATGATTTGGTATAGAATAAAGTTGGTTTTTTTTTTCTTTTCTCTTTTTTTCATTTAATATTGGTATAATGAGAAAAATTAGGTTAAATCAGCCATGCCATCGCATAAACTCAACAAGACACTTTAATTTAAATATTTTTTTCTATGTTAATAAATACACATCAACTTCCAATATTAAAAAAATGGGCCTACAAAATATTTCAAGTGGTATAAGTACTGACTTTTAAAAAAATAGAATGTCTTTATAATTTTAAAATTTTTCAAGGAGTGTCCGTGATTTACCCATTTATTTATGCAAAATCTTGGAATGATGAACCAGTATAACAGTAACATCTAAGCTTCAATATCCCCACTTGAAAATATGGTAATGATGAATTGGAGACCTTTTCCTTTTTCCATTGTTATTGCATCATGTAATCCGATCACTTTAGAGAAAGTAGAGAAACTGGAACGCCAAATTTTCCTGCATTTGTTGGCTTTGAAAGGATCTTCCCCTTTCCATTTCATACGCAACATCAATTGATACTTATTTCCTTTCCTTGTGTTCTATGCACAGATGTAGTTAGAGAATTTTAATAAAAAAATGGTTAATAGTGTCCCATGTGTTTGGTTAACTTTCTAACTTCCTTATTATTATTATTATTTATTATTATTATTGTTATTCGATTAGTTTATAGGAGTAGAACAAGCATTATATTTTTATCTGTGTAAAATATCTTTTTTATTTATTTTATGGAAAATATATCATATTTATTAGAATAGATAAAATTATTTCATTCATTCCTTTTATCAAAAAATTCTTTACAAAATATAAACTTTATTTTTGTTGCTAAATACTTATGTGCTTTTACTATCATAAAAAAAAAAATTAAATAAAACATGAAGGAAAGAGAAAAAAAAAAAAAAAAAAAGTTAATAAAATGACCAATGTAGGCCAATAGGAATCAACCAAAAGTTCTTATACAACTTTATCTTTCTGCACACAACATTTCCATGTGTATGCCTCATGCCCCATCTTGCAAACTCACAAACTCGTAACTCATAGATCTCTTCAAGCAGTATCTTTCTTTCTTTTTACATACTAGTAGTCCAACATCAATTCCTTTCAGTAACCATTTATGTAATTTTTTTTTTGACCGAAAACCATTTATGTAATTTAACAATATACTAACAGCCTTATTTCGTGGAATCAATAGTTTTTAGGCGTAAAGCACATTAGCATGAACCATCATAATATGAGACATTTTGAATTTAACAGATTGGTTGAATGCAAGAGCAGCTGGCTTTTTTTTTTTTTTTTCCATATTTATTATTACATCAATGTCTACTGTTCGGTACGGTTCGAATCGATTGATTTGGTTTGTAACCCCAAACCGAATTGCGAACTGGACCTATTCTAAAAAAACCTTGAATTTTAGATTCGTTTGGTTCGGTATGGTGCAATTCACGGTCTTGTCGTTTTTTTTTCGCCCACCCCTAATATCAAGTTTTAAGTAACTTATTAATGATAGAAATCTATATTCAAGTTATCATAAAATTATAAGGTATCGGATAATTAAACGATTAAATATGTAGATTAACTTCAACACTTTAATGTATGTATTAATTTGTCTGCTTAATTATCTAATTGCCATTTTTTTTATTGGTAATTAACAAGTGTTGCTCCCTAACTTACTGCGAGTGTCGTTTAGTAAATAGAATTAACTTCGTTAGCTAAGATAAAATTAATGAGCATAGAAATTTTGATTAGATTTTTAATTGACCATTTTAAAGTTCAAATATGTTTAGAAAAAGTTTGGGTATCAAATGTGGTATTAACCTTTGTAGATATTCCACTGGCAACCAGTAATCTTAAGTTATGTCCTTGTGGGTAATTAATATGAACTAAAGTCTACAAATATTTCTTTCATTAAAAAAAATGTAAATAATATTAAATGAGAATGGATTAAAATAAAGTTAATATTATTTTTATAGATAAACGCATTTTTAGTTCATCATATTTTATCATTTTTCTATTTAGTATTATTTATGTCTCTATCTTTCACTTAAGTTATATATAAAAATAAAACTCATTATACTTATTTCCTTAAATATCTTCACCACAGTATGCCTCATTTTATTTTCATATGATTCGATAGTATGAATAAGCAATCTGCATCATTTGCTTTTAACACTTGTATTTCAAGGAAGGAATCATTTTGATAGAAGAAATAATTGCTTCCGTAATTCTAATTGTTAATGCACAACACTAACAATACAACTTGAAGACAGTCCCGAATTCTACAAAATTAACAGATAAACATCTCTGATGTTGGATACAATCATTATAACTAGAAACATGTAAGAGAGAGAATAAATGAGAAAAAACAAAACAACAAAAACTATTTGAGATTAGAGAATAATGACCTTTATTATTATTGTTGTCTCCTCCTAAAGTAAAGATATTTATTCCAGATATGTCCATTAACGTTGGCATTGCTAATTTTAATATTATATTGTAAAAATTACGGTTGGCTTTCAACTAATTGGTGCCACCTCCTTTACCTGTTTCTTGATTTTAGTACTTTTCATTTTGTGTAATAAAATTTTAGAGATGTTTTGCACGCAGTGAAGAGGAAAAAGATATCATTTAAAATTTCTTAATTAGTTAAATAATATAAATAATATAATTTATTTTAATTAAGTATTTGAGCTAATTAAAAGCTGTGATGCAGTATATGTTACTAGATAAGTCTTCCGAAACATCCGATAAAATTGGAATAATATTGACAAGACTAGTATGGCCCTCCAAAATGATGACACGGGCAAATCCAAAAAAAAAAAAAAAAGAAAATCTATTTCATAATTTTTTATAAATGTTGAAGACGTTGGTAGAATGAAAGAAAGTTTTAGAATTCAAATAAAAATAATAATAAAACTTTAAAGGCAAAAAATATTTACTCATACGTTTAAATTAAGGAAACTTTTATATTCTTTTTAATAGATCATTCAATTAATAATCTAATGTTAAAATAAATATAATAATTAATATATTAACTATTGTAATGATGTAATTGTAAATAGTGGAAGCAATCTCTTCAACAATAATGAAGGATCGGAGAATAATAATTAAAGTTTTTTTTTTCATTTTAGTGAGATATTTAGAAGTTGTTAGCTTCCTTTATTTTTTTCAATAAAAAAATAGGGAAAAAGTAAAATTTTCTAAAAAAAGAATTAAATATTTTTAATTTGTACACATATCAAAATGTTTGTGGAATATGAAAGGGTTTTTTGAGAAGAGTAATTAAAGTCATTTTTTTTATATCTTCCTATGTTGTTCCCTTCCTATATATACTTTAAAACAAATAAAAGGAAAATTTGAAAGATCAAAAAAAGTAATTAAGCTATTTATTTATTTATAATTTTTCAAGTTCATGGATAATACCAATACCAATAATAATAAAGGTTAATAGATTTCTTTTTCTTTTACTTTTTAAACATTTTCTCTCTTTTTAAAGGAAGTTATTTTATTCTATTTTTCTTTCCTCTCCTATTTTCATATGTATGGCTAAAACAATAGAATGTGAAACTTTTTTTGCTATGGTTTTTGTCTTACTACTCTTTTTCTTTTGCCTTTCTCTTATACTAAACAAAAGTAAGTTCAAACAATATATTTAGGATAAAACAAATACTAAAGGAAAGAATATGGAGTCATAAAATGATTAATTTGACAAGTCTAATAAATTAGAAAGCGTGGTTTGATTTTGTTGGTGGATAATTTATAAATATCTAATTCACTTCCGTTAGTCGCAGCTGATGTCCTTATACCAAACTTGTAGTTGATTAGAGCTAAAAGCTCCACAATTTTCTATCATAAACATTAAAAATTAAAGAAAAAATAATAAATGATCATGGATTAAAAGAAAACTTAATAATTTTCTAAACTTCTAGAAGAATCAAAATGTTTATAGAGTTTAAGAAAGCTTTTCTAGAAGAGTAATTGAAGTCATTTTTCTTATAATATCTTCCTATGTTGTTCTCTTCCTATAGTCTTCTAAGTAGGCCAAAGTACGTTTTTTTAACACCAACTTTTTCCCCCTCTAATAAAAACATTAAATGATTATAAAAAATAAAATTAACTGTACAAAAATATTTTAAATATTTCTTATTTAGTTTCTTAATAAGTATTTAATATTTATTATTTAAAAATAATTCACAAAGCATTTCCTAAATAGAAAAATTTCTATCCGTCAGATCATCCAAACAAATTGTCTCTCATTAATTAAAATATTAATTAGTCTATCATATAATCATGTAATTAAAAATTAAATTTAATAAAGTAATTTTTATATGCAAATAATGAATCGAATTCTTGTATGAAACTGTAGAATGATATACACTGCCTTGTGGGGAGTGAATTATTAATTATTTCATGTTGAACAGTGAAAACAGAAAGAGAAGTGAGTGTTCTTAAATCATTAAATTATTATACTTTTCATTAAAATATCAAATAAAATTATAAAACCATACGATACTATATATTAAATATAAGAATTCCATAATTTTATTTGGTGTACGCTCAAATGGGAAAGTGTAGCCAACCACTCCATCTATTTTTCGAACAGCACCACTAGAGGAATATTTTAATGAATTTCTGGGCGTTTGGGATAAGCTGTTTATGAAAGATGTCATTATTATGATAATTGGCTTTTTGTCATGGTAATGGGGAGCGTTGTTCA
The DNA here is from genome assembly GCA_024138025.1 of Combretum micranthum. Classification (NCBI taxonomy): domain Eukaryota; kingdom Viridiplantae; phylum Streptophyta; class Magnoliopsida; order Myrtales; family Combretaceae; genus Combretum; species Combretum micranthum. The sequence goes on from JAMXBD010000565.1 coordinate 396,073, forward strand.
TGTGCCGGCTTTGGGTCATTTTCTCTCTCTCTTTTCCAATTTGCTTTCTTGGAATCTGTCCCATGTGGTCCTTGTTTCTCCCATTCAGACCAATTCCTTATCCAAACAAAATTCTAATTATTACTTTCTAATTCTTTTTTAATTATGTCTAGCGGCAGCCAACGCCTTTCCTTTTTACTAAATTTTTGACCAATTGAAAAAGTTACCTCTATTTGGGTCCCAAAGTATATAATATACCTGTACCGTTTTTTGGGGGCGGGAAGTTAGCGCATGAAACGGAAAAGAAAAATTATTACTATTAATATAAATAAATAGCAGGTATATATTAATATAATTTAATAAATGATTTTTATAGTACAGTTTTTAGCAAATTATATTATTAAAATTTTATTAGTATTTATATGCAATTAATTAATTAAAAAAAACTATTATTCACTAACATGTCATATGTATCAATAAATAGCAAGCAAGTATTGATATTATTTTGATAAATAATGTCGAATTTTATAGGTTTTTTATAAAATTAATCATACATCAATTTTTTTTATTAATATTTAGATATTATTAATTAATTCACATAATAAATCGATATCATTAAAGCCTTGAGAGAGAGAACATTTATAGATACCTAACCATTCTCTGTGTGTGTAGGGATATGTACAGACTTTAAAATTCTATGCTTATACATGGACTGAACATGCACCAAAATATAGGTATAATAATCAATTATATCTAAGTTCTCCTTATTGATAGTTTGAATTGAAGCAATACAATACTCCGCTTGATGGTTTGAAAATTTTAAGCTTCCACTTAACTTGAAGTAGTTACAAGTAGGTTTGAGTTTAGCCGCATTAAATTTGTTTACGCTCATATATTTTAAAAACTACTTTATTATTTCTTGGTAAAATTATACTAAAAGATAAGGTGACTAAAGACTACTTTGCTCAAGTTCATATCAACATTGATTAAGCCTTAAGCTCATTGAATATAATATTATAAAATTTGAAGTTGCCTCAAGTAATGTATATTAATGTATGGAGCCTTCTATAGTCCAATATCTAAGAGTTAAAATAAATATAATAATTAGATATTAATTATTTTAGTGGTTCGATCACGGTTAAATATGGTGTAAATCCTTGCATAGTGACGGTACCGGTTCGACAAAATTAATGACGGAAACCATCGAATTTTCCAAGTAGTAACAAAATAGTTTAGGAGCAAGTGTAGTGATGTTTTACCATCTATATATTTTGAACAAAAAGAAAGGATAAATTTTAAATATTCCCTAGCTTATTCTTTTATTTCATATGCGTCAGTTGTTTATTTTTTAAAATAATATATATAAATCTCTAGATCTTTTAAAAAATACTTTTAGTTAAAAAAAATTCATAAAAAATAAAGATAAAGATAAAATGGTGATCTAGAAGTTGTTCCAAGCAAATTTTTTAAATATGGAAAAGAGGAGTATTTATAACTTTTTATTATTGAAAAGAAAAGATAACTTTTTTGCCCCCTTTTATTGAAAAAGGATAGCAAAGAGAAAGAATTTTCTATGTAAAACACACATTGTATCACGTGACATTAAACTGGCAAAGTAAAGTTGAAAGACGCATCCAGTAGTCCAATTAAAGAAGGAGAAAGTGACAAGATAGCTAATTAAAAAAAAAAAATGCCAAGGGAAATTGCGTGCTGTGGGTCAAGGTGGGCTTATGTTGCGTGCTGCTGCTGGTCCTCCCAACCCTGACCCTGACCCTTCCTGCCTATTTAGCTTTAGTTTATTCGTTTTAGGTGAGATATATAGACTAGGGTTTCTAATGGCCTTGAGCTCCGAGCAATCAAGAGACCAGGAGATATCGCAAAACGTGGGCATGTTTTGTTGCCATCTTTACAATTATTGTTTACCTACCTTTTCTTCTTTGGTAGACTTATGTGTTTCTTAGGTCCATAGCCTCTTTTCTTTTCTTTTTTCTTTCCCTCTTTTTCCTTATCTCTTTTAAACGAAAAACATTAGGAATAATTGGAACTAGCATATGCATATCTAATTCTTTTTAGGGTTTCCTTTGCAAAGTGTCCCTAGGCTTGTGGGAGTTGTGGAAAATTGGTCGCCAACTCTTTTCAATATGTACAGTGGACTTATTTGACATGTTAATAAGTCGGCTTTTGTTTTTTTTTTTTTTTCCCTAATACTAACTAGGTACTTCGGGTTGTTCATGAAGGGCTCCTAAAAGGTGCTTTTAGAAAAAAAGAAATTATGGGAAATATTAGAACAAGTTAATAGAAAAACAAATAACAAGTTTACATAGCACCTTGGAAGTTGGAATCCAAAACAAAGGATTTTAAAATAAATAAAAAGATTTTCTAAGAAAAAAGAGGCCAAGGGGAGTAGGGATAGACCTAGAGGAGGGCTGGTAGGACCCTAACCTTCCTCACTTGAAAAAAAATTGATTATTTATTGCTATTAAAAAAATATCTCATAATTCGTATAAATTTTTATCTAAGTATATATGGTTATGCCTTCTCTCTCCTACTCTTTCTATTTTTTTCACAATTTTTTTATAACACTCAATCTCCATAAATAAACTTCTTGCTTTCCCTATTTTTCTTCATCCACTCCCTTGTTTTTCTCCATTTTTGTTTTATTTTTGCACACACAATGCGGGTATATCGTTAGCTAATTATAATGTATTTAAATATAAAAAAAAGACAAATATGTGTTACATCTAAATCTATAATAATGAACCTTTGATCTCTTAATCATATGATTTTGCATCTATCGCTATTAGATAGCTAACATAGTACCTAAAAACCTTATAAGATCATTATCCTTATTTATGCCCCTTGTCTTTTTGCAATTCCCTATCTCTTTAACCTAAATCAATCAAATGGACCTTAGACCACAATAATTGGGGACCTTGGGGTAACCATGGAAGGCCAACAATATGAAATAACCTTGTTCGAACTAAAGTAGTAACGTGAAACACATATATATTTGGGGTAAATTGAGATTTACTCACATATACATTATCTACGTTATCATGTTGCAAAATCTAGAAAGGTGAACGATCCACCAAATACTCATAACTGTCTAGAGTATGTTAAAAGTTCAGAATTGTCTTATAATCCACCATTGAAGACTTAAACCATACTATAATATCTCCCATGAATATCTTCAACTCTCAAAATTTTACAACTTCAAAGCAAACTTTAAAACAAATGAAGTCCTTCACCATATTGAACATATTACAACAACATATTTCTAATTTATTCTGATGTACTAGCCATTAGCTCTTTTCCTTATTCATTGTATTTGCTTATCTTTATTAATACTTTTTTTTATATATAGGTATATTTCTTTATTGATTCATTATTAATCTATCTATATATTTTATTATGTATACCTATCATTTCTAGCACTTATGTCTTTAATTAGTACTATTATGTTATGTATAAATAGGTGTTATAGAGATAGTTTAGGTAAGATCATTGAATATTTAATACTACATTAAATTATGCAATTTTTTGTTCTATTAAGCAATCTACTCTATTTCTCACTCTCTACTACATGTATTAGATTAAATGATGACTAAAAATGCGTTAAAAGCTCAAATATCATTGATTAAAAACTTAAGCAGCGACATGCATTGCCTAATCATGTTTCATTTAGGCTTGCACTGTTTAAAGAATTATGCGATGATTGAGGATTGCCATATAATGCCCATGGATTGCTACATTTGCTAGGGATACTTGTTGCATTGCCATGTAAGAGGAAGTATAGTCGCTTTGTCACTTTTTACTTCTTTATTGTATAGGTATTACAATTTTGGAAGAAGTAATTATTTTGTTTTTTGAAATGAATAATTAATGTATAGATTATATATATATTTTTCTGTGTAAAATATTAGATACAATATGAACATTGAAAATAATTATGTAATTCACCTATATACGTTACAATTAATTTACATATATAAAAAAAGATAAACTAGTCAAATATGCATTAAAAATTTGAATTACGTAATATGTTTCTATGTACAATTAAGCCCACTACAACAAAAGAAAATATGCCCAACTAACTATGGTTGGCATTTCGATTCTATTATTGCAAAGCGATTGCAACACATATTAGATGGTAACTATATAAAGGTAGCATAAAGAAAGGAGGAAGCAGAGGTAAGTTAGGTGTGTAGTAGTATGGTTGTTGATGCTAATGCAAGTAAGAATGGATGCTTATAGACATGGTACATGGTACAAGGGAAGACCATTGATGGGATTCAAGCAGTGGCTAATATTAGGATGGTTGACTTGCTAGGAGAATGTTAAGAAGGATTATACTCAATTTTCTATTGATAAACCATGTTAATTTGTTATGGATTTTATAGAAATCAATAAATTGGTGCTTAAATAAACCTAATATCATATTTCAGGTCTTGGAATCAAATGGAGCAAGTTTGGAAGAAGATTTGTGCAACTTTAGAAACAAAGAAAATCAACACCTGCAATTTGGATAAAGACAGCTTAAACAGACAACCAACACTGGCAATTTATTAGACAATGTTACTGACCTTGAAAATAGAACTTCATCAGCCTTCATTGCAATGAATGAACTCCAGCTAAATCTAATCCAACGTTGCCAATACCGGTACAGGCTCACCATAGTGCAGAATCCTTAACGCTGGCTTCTGGAGAATTAAATGCTGCCGGTTTTCCTTTTATAGTTCACCAGCATTTGAAATCAAACATCATACATAGGCATATGGAGAATCAATGTCGCTGGCATTGAGGAAGTGTAGCTTGTGAATAGTATGTGAAATTTTAAGGTCGTCTCCAACGTTGTCATTAACGCTGCCTATGTTCCTTTGTTATCATCTAAAGCCGGTATTGTACGCCGCCGGCGAACATGTCAAAAATGCCGGTGTACAATGCGATGAGCCAAATTCCAGGAATTTCATCTACAAATATCCGACGTTGCTGCTCATTTTCATACATTCTTCTTCTCCACATTCTCCATATTTTGAGAGTAGATCTAATATTAGGAATAGTTTCAAAAAATCTAGAGAGAATTTTTATGGGATTGAGAGGCTAATTTGTGTTTTCTGGCTAAGGGTTTGTTGCAAAACTCGGTTCATGGATTGTGAGATCAAACGGGTTATTTGAATCTTTTCTTTGTTTTGGATATTTGTATACCTCCTATTTGTTTTGTTATTATTATCTTGTTTGATTGATACAAACTAAGGCTCGTTTGTCTGATTAGCAAGGTAATTTCTGCCAATTAGAATATCAGATTCGTAATTGTTTGATTATTCTAATGTTTGTGGTACAATAACAAGATTGATCACGTGATAGATGATTGATTATGTTATGAAGATATATAATCCGATTTAAATGAACCATCATATGATTTGTTGATTTGAATTGGTGGTCTCTCTTGCTCTTAAAGCTATTGATAGATTAAACGCTAAAGCTTGTTCAGGGTTGTTTAATTGATAAGGGAAATAATCAAAGATCATCTTGATTATCGAAATAGTAAGAAGAGATAGGTTGTCAGAGCTTGTTAATAACTCCAACAAATTTTTCTAAGATAAAGAACATAAATTTTTGAATCAATGATCAATTCTTTGAACTGGGATGTGATATACCTTGGTTAGAAACTTCTTTAGAATTGAATTAGACCTTGTAATTTGTTTGCTTGCTTATAGTTAATTAGTTTTATTTGATTTTACCAAACCCCCCTTTTTCTCCTCTTCTTCATCTAATTTTTTAGATAGAAATAGATTTTAACTAGTCTCTGTAGATGGACCCTACTCACTGCTACATAGAAGTTTTATAAATTTTGAGAGTAGGATTATATTTGTTGGATTCGACACCCACCAGAGAACTTCTTGGGGCAATAGGAGGACAATGATAATATGTAGGGTATGGCCATAGCAACTAGTGGTGAGATGGATCACATGGTGATTCTACACACTGGGGAGGGTAAGGTTGGCCATATAAAGAAGGAGACTGACCTAGATTAATTGATGTCGAGGTTAAAGGAATGAAATTACTAAAATACCCATCAAAGAAAGTGACATATTAGAGAATTTACTACATGGTGCAACATCTCTTCCATTGTTGTATCTTAGTCTAATTTGATGGAGAGTTATGTAGGTTGTTTTTAAAAACATAAGCCCTATGAGTTTAAGATCAAAAGGTAGCTTCAAAGAGTAACTCCATGTTTATGAATTACAAAGGCAAGATGATAAATCTATTTTACTCTATTCCATTCATAATAATTTAAGCCTGATTTGATCATTTTTAATAAATTCCTATGAAATTTGTGCTTTTATTGCTCAAATGTTGTTTTTTAGCTCTTAAGATCAAAAGAACAAGAAATGAAGTGATTTGAACTAGACTGGAGCAAAACTACATAAATTTGCAGAACAAAACATTGTCAAGGCCTGCAAAAGATTCATCAAGGGCAAAAGAATAAGCCAAAATAAGGGCAAAACCCCAGTCAAGCCCTCAACACAAGTGGCTACCAACTTTAAGACATCAATACTTCACACTTCAATAAACGAGTCCTGTTGAGCCTAACATTTTATCCCTCGATGTTACCTGCAATTGAATCTGGATAAGAACTCGAGCCTTTGCAAAGAATATCATAACTTAGATCGAGCCCTGGCATTTAAACAACTTTTGAGCTCTCAATGTAACCCGCGAAAAGTAACCTTATGAGCTGGCATCCAAGACACGCACGTGAAAATAAAGAACAAATTTAGTTATAAAGAATTTTTCACGTCCGTGAATAAAATCATCATGCTTTATGTGCCTAGTCCTATAAATAAACGTACACATGCATGGAATATGTATGTTTTAGAGTATATAGAATATCTTCTGTGAATTCTTCTAATGTAGTATAGAGAGAGAATTCTTGAGCAAAATAATTGTTTCTTCTTATTTAGAAATCTTAAAATTTTCTAAGTAAATTTATTGTAAACCCAATGTTTGTACTTAGAAATCTTAAAATTTTCTAAGTAAATTTATTGTAAACCCAATGTTTGTTTTTGTAAAACTTTGTGCTTAATTTATAATTTCATCTTTAATTCCATATTATTTCTTTTGAATTTATGCTTAATGTTCACATCCAGAGTATTTATTGTAAACCCAATGTTTGTTTTTGTAAAACTTTGTGCTTAATTTATAATTTCATCTTTAATTCCATATTATTTCTTTTGAATTTATGCTTAATGTTCACATCCAGAGAAAAAGAATCATTTACTTAGGGTTTGTGAATCCAAGACCTGATTTGTGTGATTTCAACGTGTTTTAACGAATATCATTGGGTATTTATAGTTAATAGCTAAAACTTAATTTCCTGGGTCTAAATGAGTGGTGTACCGTTTAGATTCGTATTTGATTTCAAGTGAGTAAATTGAGAGATCATTCTTCTAAATAGATCTGACCTACTAAGGAGTTGCTCATAATCACCTTAAGAAAGGGATGGTGAAACTTTCTGTCACTTATTTTTAAAGTTCATTAGGTTGGTTTTAAAACAAAGTATTCTTAAACTTTATGTGAATTTAGATTGCTGATAACTTGTGAAGAGATTTCGATGGTCTAGTCTGGTCTAAATCTACAGTTACTGACCTTGAAAAAGACTTTAGCTTACTTTAGTGAATCCGATAGTGCAAATATACTAGTGAACAACTCGATGAGTTTATTGGGAAATCACATTATAAGGACATGGTGAAGCAATCCCTATAGCTTTTTCTTGCATTAACAAGCTTATCTTACAACTTGCCTTGAAAAAATGTATACATCCATCAACCTTAGTATGACTTCTTTTTTTTTTTTTTTTTAAATGTTCTTTAGCTAGAAAATGGATAAAAATAGAGTGCGGTAGATGCCAATATTACTTCGATTGGTGCGCTTGCTTAATGTTGGTAGTTGCATCGAGTTGAACATAACTTATTAACCTTATAAATTCTTGAAAACTTTAACATCGTACTGTTAAATATTTTTAACACAACAACCATAAGGAGAAAAAAGATCTTAAATATTATGGAACCCTTGGGCGTTGTGATCGTATGATAATTGTTTTAATTAAATCAAAATACCTGATCTTAATCCAATCTTACGATTTAATAGCTAAGTGTACCTGAAATAGCTATGAATTTCTTAATTTATATTTTAATGTGTTATTGAAATGAGATATATATGTGTGTGTGTGTGTGCATGGATAATATAATTAGTATATGTGTTAAATATGTGTTATTTTGCATGTGTGTAGTATAATGAAACTAATATTATTGTATTATATGTATTAATGTGTGCATAGTGTAATGAATAAGTGTGTCTTTTGTAAATTAATATGTATGTGTTATGTTTAGAATTTAATAAAATGACTTGTGAATTGTTTAAGAGTGATGGCAGAATTTTTACAAAATTAAAGTCTACTTTTTAAGCTTAAATCAAAGTCAAATGCCTTTCAAATTAAACCAAATTAACCTTAGGTCAAATATACTCCTAAAGTCAAACTTTGGATTAGTATTGACTTCATTTTGGACAAATTTTGGACCCTTTTGGCAGCCCTAATCCTCTCATATGAATTTTTCTTTTCTTTCTTCCTTCCATCTCAAAACTCTAAACCCTAAGCCAAAATCAATTACAAGCTTTTGGATTCAAACATCACTCCAAGCCAAGACTTAATCATGTAAGTTGAATGCAAGCTTAATCTTTTTATTTTATGTTCTATTTTATATTTGTTTGTAAAGCTTAGATTAAAATGAAGTTATGTACTAATTGGTGTTAGATTGATTTTGTGCATTGATGGTAGTTTAAATAGGATTACATGGCTAGAAGAGTTGTAGTGTATATCTTATATGAATGTTGACATGTGAGGATGAGTGTATTGGAAAGATTGAAGGATTGAGAGTTGAGTGAAGTGTGGAATTGAAGTGTGATTGGTGTTTTGATGATTAGAAGTAGAATTTATGTTGTTTGGATAGTGTTTAAAACATATAACAAGCTTTGGAAAGTTTAGATTAAGTTTGGAGAATTTTGAAGTGAATAAGTTTTGTAATAAAACAGGGGAAACAAAACATTTTCGTACAGGCTTAAATTTGAGCGTACTTTGGCATCTGGCATCTGGCACTTCAACGCCACCGGTGTAGAGGCGGTGTTGGAAGTGAACATAATCAATTTTTTAAAGCCGCTTAAATACTGCCGGCTTTCACTGGAAAAGTCTGCCAGTGTTTATTTTTCAAAACGTACGCCAGCTCTTAGGGTTCCAATGCCGCCGGCTTAGGAGTGGTGTGGAATAAGAACAGAATCATAATTTTTAATGCCAGGCTTAAGGCCGCTGGCGTAGGATCCAAAGCTGTCGGCGTGCATGGATACGCTGCCGGTATTTGGGGTATTCACGGGCGTGGACCAACCCCATGTACCTCTCGGAAATTTTTGGAAATTTGAAGTTGTATTCTACACCAGCTCAAAGCTGCCGACGTAGAATGAAGGCTGCCGGCATATCCTTGAACGCTGCTAGTGTTGGCAGTGTTAAACTATAGTGTATTGTGCACCGGTTCAAAGCCGCTGGCTTTGAAGGCCGGCGTATCCCCTGTACTTTTCATTTTCAAAAACTTTCTTCAAAATTTTCCAAAGCTTGGTATATGATCAATTAAATATTTGTTAAGTGTTCTATGATATAATAGGATGTTTAAATGCTTTTATTATAACCTTGTATTAATTTATTTGAATTTTTTTGATTAATTATATTTTCAACTAGTTAATTAGTGCTTAAACTAAGTGTGAAATTTAATATTATCTCAAACAGTGATAGATCCTCGTTTGGCCAACCCCATTAGTTCTCGAGCTATCTCAGGTACGCAGTAACTTGCTTGTTTCTTTGCTAGGGTAGGCATCAAACCAAATTACTATAAATTAAGAAAATCTTATTAATTGATGAGTGTTGATTTTTCCTTGTTTACCGTTGAATCTGGTTCGGAGAGTGACACCCTGCTCAGATTGGGGGCAGGGTACTTTCTCGTTAATGGATATAATTATTTAGGAGATATGAGTATCCGAGCTACTCATATCAACCCCCATAAGCATCGTGATGCGTTACTCAGGATCCCCTAGTATTATGGGCTACGTCAGAAGGTGGGGCTGCCTAGTCTGTATGAATAGTAGGGACCACTCAAGGAGGCGGACGTAATACTAAATCCTTATTGCCTGGAGTTTGAATACTCCCATGATGAAAGACTAACTAAAGATTGAGTAATAAATTATTGGTTGTTGCATTTTACATTTAGAGTAAGCATATGTGAATCACTTTGCATTTGTATTCGTTACTTATGTACTGGGCCTTTGGCTCATATTTTAACCATTTCAGGTGATGAATCCGACTAGTTTTACACGAGTATGGGGTATGGAACCGATTTCAAGGATTTTCTTGATGATATGGAGGACTAGGAATGACCTTAGACTTGGTAGAATCCAATTTTTGTAATAGAATAGTTATGTTAGTCTTGTGGTTGTATTTAAGGTTTTAGTTAAATTGCATATGTGTAATTTTGGTAAGGCTTGTAAGAAGCCTTTGGATGTAATATATGTGTGTGTATATATATATGTACTTAGCTATGTATGACTTAAGTTACTTCTTTTGCAAAATATGTTGGTAATGAAGTAGTGTAATTTTGTTTAAGGTTTAGAAAAATTATGATTTCTATTATATTATCTATGTGGAATTAGATAAACAATTCCTCAAACAGTTTTTTCAGACAACCTTACATATAATCTTATAGGTTATATGTGGTTGGGGAACTGTTATCGCCTATTTCAAATATAGGGGTGATAGCGGGTCCTTACAGTACCTATCATTTACTATAGTATAATACAAAGTATAAGGTCGTCTTTTAGGGATTTTCAATTACTAGTACTTGATCTTTCCTTTCTATCTAACCAATAATAATTGAGATAAATTAATCTAAGAAAGTAATATTTATTCTATCAACTACTAACAATCCAATGAACACAAATTGAAGCCAGGTTTGAGTAACTTAGATTTTAGACATACCTAGATCTTAATTTACCGCTAACTCGACTATTGTAATTTCTTAAATTCATTAATTGAGTAACATTAGTTCCTTCAACTATGGAGTTTCCTTTATTAAATTAATAACTTTCTCAAGTATACTGATTTCTAATCCTAAATTAATCAATTAATATCTCTTCTAAATCAATAGCAATTTAGAATTGCATTACGAACATGAATTCATGTGCGCATTCTAATTTTCATAGAAGAATTTCGGTGTTCTATCTCTAAAATTATGTGCAAATCCCTTCATTGCACATATCTAATCATAAAAGTAATTTTTCAATCAACTTCCATGATGTCATACATAAATTTATTTATCAGTAATATAAACTTAAGAAAACAATAGTAAACATGCAATTAAACTCAAGGAAATTAATGATGTTACATTAAAATCTTAACCTTAGTTACGTGGAGAAGCTAGGGTTTATCAAGATCTAGATATAAAAGACTACGTAATAAACTTGAATACAAAAGAAGAATAATCGAAAGTTGTAATTATAACCTAATTACTTGATGAAATTTTGTGAGTTCTTAAGCTTTACGTCTTCAATCTTGTCATTAAAGGAGCTCACACGACTTCTCTAAAAGGGGAAATGGCTCAATAGTGTTCAATGGTTCCCTAGGTTTTAGCTAGCACTTTGTATTTACAGGAAAACTGAAGAACCCAAAAGGAATCTTTGAAAATAACACGTGGCATGCATTTATGGTCTATAGTATGGTTGTATCATGAGTTGTGTGGCCTTTTGACATTAGCGCTTTTACTCCATATAGATCATATCTTGAGACTTTATATGATCAGGGCATGCAATTCTCCGGTTAAATTGTTGATGTCAAATATTCATCTCTATATGGGCCATATCATTGGACATACAAATCTTTGACCTCAATTCTAGGCAAATGTGGTTTATGGAGGGGCATGCAACCCTTTGATTCATGATCTAGGCTTGTACGACCTGGTGTGTGGTTTGTACATATCGGTGTATGAAACTTTGTCATCAACACAGAGAGCTGTACCATCTACCATATGGGCTGTATAGTCCCATAGCACTTTGATTCTTCAAGTTTTCACTTCGAAATCACTATTTTCTTCATAAACTTTTATCTTTTCTTCAATTGGGCTTCTCAACAACTAAAATCAACAATTTAACTTAATAAGTATCAATTTCTTGTAAGATATTTGATAAATTTTTATATTAAGGCTCAAGTTTATGTTTAAGATAAGGGTGTTTTTTGACACTTATAAGGTAGAATTCAAAGTCCTTGAGATTCTTTCTTATTTTTTATTTTTCAATATCATGTTGTCCATTTACTTAGTCTTAGGTTGTCCTTGTGAGGGGTTAGTATTCTCTTTTATGATAAATATGCAAAATCCATAAAATATAATTTTAATGAAATAAAAAATCTTACTACTTTAAACCTTAAAATAAATATTAATCCACTCTAGTGGTAAACTTATATATATAACAATTTACTATTGCATCCAATACTCTATGTTTCTAATCCAAAGGTAGTATCCTCACCTAGAATATATTCTAACATGAGCATCAACAGTAATTAGAGATCAAAATCATTATAATGAAATTAGATCATAAATGCTAGAAAACCTAAATAATTAGAAGGCAAAAATGCCTATAACGCCCTTAAACTTTGAGATATATACTCTTTAAACTTATGAAGTGTATGTTAACCTTATAATTGGTAAATAAACCCCAAAATTTGACATCGGTTTAAAAGTATCTTTTTAAACTTATCAATATGTATTTTAAGTAACTTCCCTCAATAATGTTGCTAGCTTAACAGAGTTTAGAGATTCATAAAGTTCACTTTATGAGTTTGGATATTGTATTGGCATCCATGTTAAAGTGTAGGAGGTTATTAATTAGCTATAAGATTTCAATATGAAAAGAATTAGTAATTAATGCAAAATTATGATACTAAATGATAATTCTAAATCCTAGGATACTGGAGATAAATTAAAACAAGTAGAAACCCAATTTTATTAGACCTAACATTGGTATTTTATGTTAGATGATTTGATTAATAAGTTATCATAAGATCAATAGGGTTTTCACAAAATGGTTTAGTTTTAAATCTAAATTTTATTAATAAATGAGATTTTGGTTACATGATAATAGGATAGATATTTCTAACTATTTTATTGATAAAAACATTTAATGAAGTCATAGATTTAACCCTAGAGCCTAAATTAGGTTGAATTATGTATGAAAGTGAATATATATATGCACACACTTATAACTATGTTGACTTATCTTGAAAATTCAACCAATTTGATTAACTAAAGTGATCTAATCCTTTAATCAATTCAATCAATTGGATAACTTAATCCTTTAAATTATTAAAATATTATTTACAATATTTAGTTCGTTGGTTTGCATTAGTTTGATAATGTTTGATATATGTTTTAATCAAATTATTTATCAAAAATAGATACGGATGAAGTATAGATATTTTTACTATAAATACATTACAAATCAGATATAGATATGATACAAACATAAATAAGATATAAATAAAATACAAATAAAAAATAGATCATCCGAGAAGAACCTAAAAATGTAAGAGTTCGAGTGTCACGTTTTACGTGCCTTTTCAAACGATAAGGACACGCCCAAAACCGATCATACCCTTTAGATCCAAAATGTGATATGGTCATTATCTATTATATTTAACTGGTTGGAGTAAGCCAATACATCATCAAGCACATCGCCACTACGTAGCTTCTTTGTAAAGATAATTTTATCTTACAATATCATTCATATAAAATGGAGTTTCGAATAATGAATCAACCACAAGCATGATTAATAAAAAATTATTTGTAATGTCATTCCTGCTTTCTATTTTCATCTACCCACGTCAATTACAAATACACTCGTCCTAATTCCCTAAAGTGAAAGAAAAACATGGTTGGCGTGGCATAGAAAAACAAGGAGCGGAAGAGTTCAAAGGAAGGAAATAAATTACATTGACAAAGATGACATTATGAAAATGACCCTTAAAAAAAACATTAAACTTGCCTCTTTAATTATGGTCTTTATCAAAAAGTATCGTCACGCCCTTTCTTTAACATTTTATATTAAATTTTTTAATATTATCTAGGTCGGCTAGAAAGTTCGTTAAATAGAAGGAAACATATATAGTAATTCAATGGGTCCTCCTCATTTGTTATCTTTTGTATTTGTGCCATCTTTACAGAATGGTTTCACTGACTTATGTTCGTATTCGTTTTTCAACTGCACTCATTAAATTTGGAGAAATTGAAATCAATTGGAAGTGGAAAATAAGGATTTAATATTTTAAATTGTTATTAATTTTTTTTGCAGTTAGTTGTTGAAACTCAATATCAACTTATGAAAATTTTGATTTATTATAGAAGATTTGATTTTTTTTTTTTATTTAGTTGGTCATTAGTATTATTTTCATTATCTTTTTATGTGATAGTTAAGATTATTTGGATAGAGATAGTTATCATATTAATTGATATTTTCTTATTTTCATATTTTATAATTAGATAAATCTTTAGAATGCTGGGTATCTTGTTTTCATTAAATAAGATTTGTGTCATCTTCTGAAATTAGAAAAATTCATCATGGGTGATCTTCAAGTTAGTGGCGGAATGAAAAAGCTCAACAATTTAAGTACAACTCTTAGTCTACATGCATGTGTTCATACGTGCAAGATCAAGATTTGTGGGGATTCATCAATGGAAGTGAATTTGTAATATACAAGTAAATATTACATAAAGAAGATAAAAGTGTCCATTGATATAAATTAAGTTAAATTTGTCAACAAAGTCTAATTTTAATGCAATTTTGGTCACATGACAGATACATGATGGAAGATGAAAAGTCACAAATCCCTATATATTCTTTCTTTGTTCTTTTCTCCAACAAAAACCTAAACTTAGATTCTTATTCTCTGAGAGTTTATAGCTGCCAAAAGATTCAGAAGTCTAGATCAGGTAATTGAATCACTATTTTTGTTTTAAGATCTTATGGATTATTAGATTTCTTAGGATTTGTTTGTTGAATTTGCTATAGAATTGGAAAACATACATATCGGGTTTGGAGATTCGATTTTGTTGGTCAAAGGAGATCTTGGAAGATCGGATTCAGGTAATCAAAATCATATCTTTCCTATAGAGACTTTCCATCTATGAATTATCTTAGGATTTTCTTTTGTCTTGAAGAAGAATTGGAGAAACGATTTTAATTTTCTTAAAGATATGAAGAGTGGGTGTTTAAGGAAAATTGGGGATCAGATCAGGTAATTGAATAACCATTTTTCCTTTAAGATACACAATTTTATAATTCCTTAGAATTTTTTGTTGTTTAAAGGGAGATTGGAGAAAACCTTGATTATCCATAGATTTGGTTTTGGTGTTAAAAGGATTTAAAATTGAATTTAAGTAAGTATTTTAAAGTTTTAATCTTTATGATTTTATAAAAATGGTAGTTGTTGAGTTTTGGTATATATGGTGTTGAATGAAATTCTAGGGTTTGGAGAAATGGTTGAGGAGAATCATTGAATTGAAGGATTTTGGTGTTGTGATTAAGGAAAAATGTATAGATTTGATATTATGTTAAAATTTGGGTTTTAGATATAAATGGATTTAGGTTTATCTGATGAGATGTATTTTGAATTTTATCTATTCATGTTATCAGGTTCTATTGAATTAGGAGTTGTGTTATAAAAACAGATTTGGGTGATTTAGAGTACTGTTCTTGGAATTTGATACAAGTACAACCTTACCTTGTTTGTTGTATGTGCTTGTAGGTTTAGATCTATTTGTTGTGTGTGTAGGATTAGAATATCAAATTAATCTAATTCTATATAACATATAAAGTTGTTTTGTTGCTTGTGTTTGGCTTTGGTTAGTAAAGACCACGCAGAGTGTAATACTAACAAGGCATCTTGCTGATCTATGTGTGAGGTTGTCCCGAGTGAACTCATGCATAGAAATGATTCCGATAGATTAGATGTTGGCAGAAGCCGCAGTGTGTGGATGATTCTCCAACACCAATATATTTATAATTACCTATTTTCTATATTGATTTTTTTTTCAAGGGTCATGAGAAACTTTAGATTTGGAACTAGAGTACTATAGTTCTAAACAGTGTTGTTTGCTGATTAATTAAAGATAATAAATTGTGTTCATTGCATTAGGATTAGTTGCATGAAAATATATATATGTATGTTGTGTGGCATTTACATTTTGTTTATGGTTTGACGTACTGGGCGTTTTCGCTCATTCTTTTATCATTTTCAAGACCAAGTGAGGATCCAGTTATGTATGACATATCAGGATATGACATTTATGTGGATGGGGGAGAGGACGCTAGTGGAGCAGACTATCCTGCTGACATTTAAGATATTATAAATCTTAAAAATAGACTTGGAAGATGATGTGAAGTTTTGAACATTTACTTTTTATAAACTTTGATATTGTTATAAGTTTTATTTGAGTTTTTGGATTATTAAGTATGTTCGCTTTAGTTTATGTTAATAAGATGTTTTCTTCAAAGGATTTGTTTCATGAAATAACTTAAACAGGTATCTTTTATGAGAGTTTATGGAGTTTTATATTATGTATACTTGTGGTTAAGAATTTAGCCTTAGCGTGTTCTTAAAAGAGATAGATACATGGTGGGTTGTAATGTCCTTATTTTAGGGCGTTACAGCTTAATTGGTATCAGAGCAATAGGTTTTTATCATAATAGATCTAAGTTATGAACTCTTTAGGACGATGAGCATTGATGAGTGTGGTAGTAAATGGGTTAGGTTTGCTTAGTATTTATGTTATGATCTTATTAGTTTGTGTTGATCTTTATGGTATATTATATCTTATTCTTTTATGCTATGTTTAATCTCTTAATATGCCTCCAAGAAGAAGAGCCCCTAATGCTGGTTCCTCCAGAACTGGTCAGGAGGAAGAATCGCCTTTTAACCAACCACCTTTGAATCAAGTACCTGAAGATTTATCGCCACCTCCACCTATAGGACAACAAGCACTTTACGTGTAGGACAAAAAGCATCTCTACCTGTAGGACAACAAGCGCCTATAGATGTAGCCTAACTGATGTAGGCAATAAGTACCTTGCTGGGAGTGGTAGCATAGCAGCACCACACCATGAGGCATGATGTGGACCTGATACAGGCTAATGCTAAGGCCAGGAGACAAGAAAATAAGAGGAATAATGGAAATAGAGGAAATGGGGTTAGACAAGCTGACGTGCTGAGCCTCAGCAAATTTGTAGACCTGGTATATAAGTTTGAGCCTGTGCCAGGGAAACTAGTGGATGCTCAACTTTAGATGGAAGAAGTAGGGAAAACATTTGCTGCTCTAGACATACCTAAGAACAAGAAAGTGGAATATGCCTCCTACTTGCTAATTGGGAGAGCTAATAATTGGTGGATGAGCACTAAGTGACACATAGATGGGGCAATTACTTAGCAGATGTTCCAACAAGCTTTCTATAGGAAGTTCTTCCCTGATAGTGTGAAGCAAAAGATGCTCTAGGAATATTATACCCTACAGCAGGGTAAGATGTCTATGGAAGAGTATGAAATTGAGCTACACCGATTGATGAGATTCCTTCCTGATCCTTTAAAGGAAAGTGAAGAAGTTAAAGTAAGCAGGTTCATCACTGGGTTAGAACTTGAAATTCAATATCAAGTGAATCTAATGGACTTGACCAACTACTCAGCTGTGGTCAACAAAGCCAAAATTATGGAAAAAGGATTGAATAGAATGAAGAGTAGTGAACCACAAAGAAGTAAGATATTCTTAGGGAAGAGACCAGCTGCTAGTTTTATGAACCAGGGCAAGAGTAAGAGGCTTTTTACACAGCCTATTAGATTAGCTGTTCAGGGTGCTGATAAGAAATGTAGCAGATGTTTTGGACCCCATGACTTAAAAGATTGCAAATGGGTTGAGAATGCTTCCTTTTCTTATGGCAAGGTGGGACACAGCCCCAGAGTCTACACAGAAAAAGTTATTCCTCAAGTTTTCTTCAAGTGTAGACAAAGAGGGCATAGGGCAGTTGATTGTAAGGAACTTGGAAAACAAGTTGTCTCAAGAGCTCAGTTTGGTAGACCTCAAAGTTTTGGTCAAGGACACAAGGCACCAGCTAAGATATATGCTCTCTAGCACAGTGACACTGCTAGTGTTGACACTATTGCGGGTATGTTACCTATACTCCTGCATAGTGCATATGTACTGTTTGATATTGGTGCGAGTTTTTCTTGCATATCTAAGATGTTTGTATCTACTTGTGGTGTATATGTTGAATATATGTCTAAAAGTTTTTCTGTTAATATACCTTTGGGAAGTGGATATGTATTAAATAGAATTTGTAGGAATGTGGATATAGAGATACGAGGTAGACATTTACCTGCAAATCTAATAGTGTTAGATATGCTGGATTTTGATGTAATATTGGGAGGAGATTGGTTCGTGAAATATCAAGCTGTTATAGATTGTCGAAATTTAATAATATAATTTAGTTTGGAGGATGGAGATAAGTTTGTTTATAAACTTGAAGTGCAAAGACCTTCAAATTTGGCCTATATATGAGATGTGGGGAAGATCATCTTTGGAAACTATGGTAATAGAAGATAAACCAAAGAAAGATTCTTCTCGTATACTTGTTATATGTGAGTACCCAGAAGTCTTTCCAGAAGATTTACCAGGATTACCACCAGAGAGAAAAGTTGAATTTTGTATAGACTTGGTACCGGGTACCACACCTATTTCCATGACACCATATTGCATGGCTCCTACAGAACTTGCAGAGCTCAAAGTACAATTAGATGATTTGTTGAAGAAGTTTATCAGACCCAGTGTTTCACCTTGGAGAGCTCCATTTCTGTTTGTAAAGAAGAAAAATGGAAGCATGAGATTATGTATAAACTATAGGGAGTTGAATCATGTGACTATCAAGAATAAGTACCATTTGCCCAGAATAGATGATTTATTTGACCAGCTGGGAGGAGCAGAGGTATTTTTGAAGATTGATATGAGATCAGGATATCATCAGCTGAGAGTGAGAGCAGAAGATATTCAAAAAACAACATTTAGGACCAGGTATGGACATTATGAATTTGTTGTAATGCCTTTTGGTCTCACCAATGCACCAGCAGTTTTTATGGATCTTATGAATAAAGTCTTCAGAGATTATTTGGATTTATTTGTTGTGGTGTTCATTGATGATGTGCTAGTGTATTCTAAATCAAAAGAAAACCATGATTAAGATCTGAGGTTGGTTTTGACTAGATTACAAAGTGAGAAATTGTATGCAAAATTCACGAAGTATGAGTTATAGTTGGAATAAGTTTCTTTCTTAGGATATGTTGTAAGTGGAGATGGGATATCAGTCGATCCTGAGAAAGTGAAAGCTGTTGTTGAATGGCCAAGACCTAAGAATGTGTCAGAAATCAAAAGTTTTCTAGGAATGACAGGATATTATAGAAGATTTGTGGAAGATTTTTTCCAAGATTACAAGCGCATTTGACCAGACTGACATAGAAGGGAGTGAAGTTTGAATGGAGTGAAGACTGTGAAGTTAGTTTTCAACAGTTGAAAGATAAATTAGTATCTTCCCCTGTGCTTACCTTACCAGTAAGTAGTGAAGAGTATGCAATTTACAGTGATGTCTCTATACAAGGTTTAGGATGTGTGTTGATGCAAGGAGGCAGGATAATAGTGTACGCTTCTAGACAATTGAAGCCTTATGAGAAGAACTATCCTACACATGATTTGGAATTAACAGTGGTTGTGCATGCTTTAAGGATTTGGAGACACTATCTGTATGAGGAGAGATGTAAAGTGTATATCGATCATAAAAGCTTGAAATACATTTTCACTCAAAGGGAGTTGAATATGTGACAAAGAAGATGGTTGGAGCTTATAAAAGATTATGATATGGACATCTAATACCATCCTAGGAAGGCAAATGTGGTAGCAGATGCCTTAAGTAGGAAGCCAGTAGAAAATCTTGCAACCATGATCACATCTGAACGACATCTAATAGATGATACTTACCTTGGTTGAAAGGATTAAAGTGGCACAAGTAGAAGATCCAAGCATTTTTTAGATAAAGAAACGAGTGGAAATTGGCAAAGCACCTGAGTTTTGTGTTGATGAAGAAGGTGTTATGAGGTACAAGGGAAGATTATGTGTACTAGACCAAGATGAACTTAAGAAGGAATTGCTTAAGGAAGCACACTATTATAGTTATTCCGCACATACTGGAGGAAATAAGATGTATCAGGATTTGAAGAAACTATATTGGTGGAATAACATGAAGAAAGAGATAGCAGAGTATGTTTCCAAGTATTATACATGTTAGTTAATCAATATTGAGCATAGGAGACCAGTAGGAGAGTTGAAACCTTTACCAATTCCTCAATGGAAATAAGAGCACATAACAATGGATTTTGTTATTACTTTATCCAAGATAAGAGAAAAGTTAGATTCGGTATGGGTAATTGTTGATCGGCTTACTAAAGTAGCTCACTTTATACCGATTAAAACTGGATATAAGTTGTAGCAGTTAGCAAAGTTGTATATTAAGGAGATAGTGAGATTTCATGGAATACTAGGTTTATTGGAAGATTTTGGAAGAGCTTACATCAAGCTTTGGGTACTAAAGTGGTTTTTAGTAGGGGTAGGCAAAAAAACCAACCGAACCGAACCAATCCAAAAAGAAAATATGGTTTTTTTAATGGTTTGGTTTAAAAATTTTCCAATCCAAACCAATCTGTAAATGTATGGTTTGGTTTGGAAGGTAAACCAAACCAATCCGTAAAACCAAACCAAACCGTTTTAGAAAAATATAATAATATTTTACTATATGTTCATATGATTTCACTTAATATTTATTATTTGGTGAATATTAATTAAAATCAACTTGTTCATTTTTATTTTTTATTTTTAGACTCATAATATGTATCTTTTTTGTTAATGATGAACTATTGTTTTTTTTAATGGCTTTTAACTTTATAAATTATGAAATTTATTTACTCAGTTATAAACTCTTATTATGTATCATATGTTTAATATATTTTGTTAGTGGATTATTTTATTTGTTGATAAATTTTGTTAATAGATGGTTTTTTATTTTAGCTAAATTTATTGGCAGATAATTGGCTTGATGGTTATATTAAAAACTATAAATTATGACTTACTATGTATTGGTCGATGAATATATTTTATTAGTAGATAACTGATTTTATTGAGAACTATATATTAAAAGTATGATGAATTTATAAAGTATTTTGTCGTGGTTTATAATATAAACTTATAAAATGATATAAATATTTAAGTATGCACGTAAATGTAAAAAGAAACTAGAACAAAGAAAATTTTTAGTTAGAATTTTGATTTAATCTGTAATCCATATTGAACCAAATCGTTGTTTAATGGTTTAAAAATTTTCTAATCCGAACCAAACCGTTACTTAAGGGTTTGGATTGGGATGGAAAAAAACCAAACCAAACCAAACCGATCCGTGCCTATCCCTAGTTTTTAGCACAGCCTATCATCCTTAGATAGATGGACAATCTGAGAAGACTATTCAGATCCTGAAAAGACATGTTGAGGGCATGTGTACTGGATTTTAAAGGTAGTTAGGATGAACACTTGCCATTAGTGGAGTTTGCATACAATAACAGTTATCAAGCATCGATTAGAATGCCTCCATATGAAGCTTCATACGGTAGAAAGTGTAGATCACTAATCCATTGGGATGAAGTTGGTGATAAGAAAATTTTGGGACCATAATTAGTATAAGATGATAATGATAAAGTTAAGTTGATCAGACAAAGGTTGCAAGCTGCTTAGAGTCGTCAGAAAAGTTATGCTGACAAGTGAAGAAGACCGTTGGAATTTCAAGTAGGAGATCACGTTTTATTGAAAATATCACCAACAAAGGGTGTTGTTAGATTTGGCTTAAGAGGTAAATTAAATCCTAGATATGTGGGACTGTATGTGATTCTAGAAAGGATAGGTGATGTGGCGTATAGATTAGCTTTACCATCTCATTTGGAAGGGGTGCATAACGTGTTCCATGTGTGTATGCTAAGAAAGTATGTCAAACGTCCTGAAGAGATAGTACCGTTGGAACCATTGGATATACAGCCGAATCAATCTACAATTGAAAAGCTAGTAAGAATTGTGGATACCAAGGAACAGATCTTAAGAAGGCGAGTAATCAAGTATGTAAAAGTGCAGTGGACGAATCAATCTAAATGAGAAGCTACTTGGGAGTTAAAAGAGGAAATGAAGATCAAATATCTAGAACTTTTTGATAATTCATGTAACTTTTGTGGACGAAAGTTCTTTTTAGGAGGGGAGAGATGTAATATACAAGTAAATATTACATAAAAAAGGATAAAAGTGTCCATTGATATAAATTATAAGGTTAAATTTGTCAATAAAGTCTAATTTTAATGCAATTTTGGTCACATGACAGACACATGATGGAAGATGAAAAGTCACCAATCCCTATATATTCTTTCTTTGTTCTTTTCTCCAACAAAACCCTAAACCTAGATTCTTATCCTTTGAGAGTTTAAAGCCACCAAAAGATTCAGAAGTCCAGATCAGGTAACTGAATCACTATTTTTGTTTTAAGATCTTATGGATTATTAAATTTCTTAGGGTTTGTTTATTGAATTTGCGATAGAATTGGAAAACATGCATATTGGGTTTGGAGATTCGATTCTGTTGGTCAAAGGAGATCTTGAAAGATCAGATTCAGGTAATCAAAATCATATATTTCTGCAATGCGGAAGAATGAAATAGGATTATCCGAATACAGATAATAGCTTGGATACAAGCAATGGATTAAAGAATACTCGAATGCAAGTATTGGAGCAGAATATTTTTGTATTTTTTGTCTATATTGTTTATAGATTGCTCCCTGTAATTTATAGGCATAGTTGCCCTATGACAGCTAGGAGAGATATATTGTTCTCATAACAGAAAAAGAATAAAATCAGTGGCACACATTGTCCACGTCAAAACGGTTGCAACAGATTCTATTACAACTATAATATGCTGCTACTTATTGAAAGAAGGCTAAGTTAATTGGCTGGGCCACAATGGACCCAAGCCTCTTCTTCGGTTGCCATCTCCTGCTGGCCCAGAATTTCCATAAAGCCCAGCCCCGTCTTGTTACTTGAATCACCTTTGGCTGGGTCTTCATCAACCCCCTCTGTACGAACTGCACGAACTACTTTCACTCCTTCATGTCCCTTCTGGCTGTTCCTCCTTTCGAACCCTAGGAGTCCTTCGTTCTCAACTTCCAACTGGGCTGACCCGGTTGCAATTCCCTCCCCTTCAAGATCCCTTGTCCACAAGGGACAATTGGGAAATCGGAGCTGCAACTCGCTGAAGAACTCCCAAGTAGCCTCCGTTGGAGATAGATCCTTCCACGAGATGAGTAACATCGTCTCTGCCTTGTTTTTTCTTTTAACTATTTTGCGATCCAAGATAGCTCTTGGTTCTAACAACTGATCTTCTTGTGTTTCAGGAAGTGGAGGTGCTCGTGCTGGTGGTGGCCCGTGGTAGGGTTTCAATTGCGAGACGTGATAGGTGTGGTGAACAGCAGCCTCAGGAGGAAGATCAAGCTTGTAAGCCACTAACCCAACTTTATCTATAATCTTGTAGGGTCCGTAGTATCTCTGTGCTAGCTTCTGTTTATTTGCATGCTTGAGTGATTTCTGCTTGTATGGTTGTAGCTTTAACAAGACCCAGTCCCCAATTTGAAAACTTCGTTCACTCCTCCTTCTGTCACAAGCGAGTTTCATCCTGTTTTGAGCTCGTTTGAGATGGAATTTTAACATCTTCAACATTTCCTCACGTGTACTGAGCATAGAGTCCACCATAGTGTTACGAGCATCCTTAGGAATGTAGGGAAAATGCAACGGGGGCGGGTATCCATAGAGAACTTGGAATGGGGTACACTTAGAACTGGTGTGGTAATTAGTGTTATACCACCACTCAGCTAGGGGAATGAAATGGCTCCATCTTTTGGGAAATTCTCCTGTCATGCATCTCAAGTAGGTGGCCAAACATTTGTTCACCACCTCAGTCTGACCATCAGTTTGAGGATGGTATGAAGTTGATAGATTGAGAGTTATTCCTTGTAGGCTTAAGAATTCCCTCCAAAACGAACTGACAAAAATTGGGTCTCTGTCACTAGTAATTGTTTCGGGCATCCCATGTAATTTGTATACATGTTCCAGATACAGTTGGGCCACTTGCAATGCTGTGTAAGGATGTGATAGAGTCAAAAAATGAGCATATTTGCTCAGTCGGTCTACCACAACCAGAATGACATCCCTTCCATTAGACTTAGGAAGTCTTTCAATGAAATCCATAGTTATGTCTTGCCAACATTCATTGGGGATTGGCAAGGGTTGCAACAACCCAGGTGAAGCTACATTTTCAAACTTGTATTTTTGGCAAATGTCACAACATCTTACAAAATGTCTGACTATTCTTTCCAGCTTGGACCAGTAAAAAACCGAAGCAATCCTTTTATAAGTTGCCTGTGACCCTGAATGACCTCCTAGTGCTCCTCCATGATACAGGTTCAAGAGTTTTCTTCTTAATTCCTCAGATGGCCCCACCACTATTCTCCCTTTCCTTCTTAGAATTCCATTCTCCAGGCTGAAATGTTTACTGGTTTGTCCTGCTTCTAAGTGTGAAATGATCTTACTATACCCATGAGGTAAATGCCAGCTAGCCTTGATTTCTTCCATTAGTTCTGGAATTGTAGCTTGAACCGAGAGTTGGTTTAGCTGTGTCCCTCCACATCGAGACAAGGCATCAGCTGCATTATTAGTCTTCCCACTTTTGAACTCAATTAAGTAGTCCAACCCCAATAATTTAGTGAGCCATTTTTGCTGACTTGGTGTTACCAATCTCTGCTCTAAGAGGTATTTGAGACTTTGGTGGTCAGTTCTGATTACAAACTGCCTTCCCAATAAGTAGTGACGCCATTTATCAATGGCGTATACCAATGCGAGCAACTCCTTATCATAAACAGACATACCCTTATGCTTAGGAGCAAGAGTCTTGCTGATATAAGCAATTGGGTGGTTGTCTTGCATTAATACAGCTCCTATCCCTTCACCACTTGCATCTGTTTCAATGGTGAATTTTCGACTATAGTCTGGCAAACATAGCACAGGTGAATTAACCATGGCCTCCTTTAACTTAGTAAATGCATTCTGAGCTTCCAAGTTCCAGCAAAACTGATCCTTACGAAGCAAATTCGTGAGTGGTTTGGCTATGATGCCAAAGCCATGTATAAACCTTCTATAGTAACCAGCTAGCCCAAGGAACCCTCTCAATTGTTTAACAGTGGTAGGAGCAGGCCAATTGACTATAGCCTCTATTTTCTTAGGGTCAGTTGCAACCCCTTGCTTAGAGATGATATGACCCAGGTAGTCAATTTGTTTTACCCCAAAGGCACACTTGGTTTTTTTAAGATACAACTCCTCAGCCCGCAAAACTTCAAACACCACTCTCAAATGTTCCTTATGCTTGACCAAATCCGAACTGTAAACCAATATGTCATCAAAAAATACCAGAACAAACTTCCTTAAATAAGGTCGAAACAAGTCGTTCATAAGACCTTGAAAAGTAGAAGGGGCATTGGTGAGTCCGAAGGGCATAACAAGGAACTCATAGTGCCCATCATGAGTCCTAAAGGCTGTTTTGTAGGTATCATTAGGATGCATTAAAATCTGGTGATAACCTGACCTTAGGTCCAGTTTACTAAAACAGCTTGCTCCATGCAATTCATCAAACAAATCCTCAACTATAGGAATAGGAAATCGATCCTTCACTGTTAATTTATTAAGATCCCTATAGTCCACACACATGCGCCATGTATTGTCCTTCTTCTTAACTAGAACGACTGGTGAAGCAAAGGGACTATGGCTAGGACGAATGATTCCACTTAACAACATCTCTTTAATCATGTCTTCCAAGACAGTTTTTTGTATGGAAGAATAACGTATGGCCTCAAATTAACAGTAGTGGTCTCATCCTGTAAGTGAATCCTATGATTACATGACCTATTGGGTGGTAAGGAAGTTGGTTCTTCAAATAAGTCATTAAATTCTTCCAACAGCTTCAATTCAGGATGGACAAATGATTTAACCACAGGGTCATTGACAGTCATTGTGTTACTTACTACCCAGCATTGCACATTAAGAGCAGGACTATAAGTAGAAAGCATAGATGAGATTACCTGGTCAGTGACAGGGGTGACCACCTCATTATGCCCATGTAGCTTACAATGTGTTCCTTGCCACAGAAACTCCATCTTCATGATCTTGAAGTTCCATTGTACTGTTCCCAGTGAGACCAACCAGGGCATCCCTAGGATGAGGTCATAAGCTGTTAGAGGAAGTGTAAAGAACTCAGAATTGAATTCTACTCCTTCCATTTTCCAACAGAATTTTGGGACCATGTAGTGGCTGTGAATTTTGACCCCATTAGCCAAACTGACAGTGACCGGTTCCACTGTCTTCATATTACAATTCAAACTCTTGGCTAATTCTTCATCAATAAAGTTAGATGAGCTTCCAGTGTCAATCAAGATACTCAGTCTTTTTTCTTAAAGTATCCTTTAACACACATACTGTGAGATACAAGACTACTATCATCCCCCATAGCACATAATGTTAGGGAGCCAAGTCTTCTTCCAACCTTACTACTTCTTCCACTCCTGACCCTTTCTCCTCATCTTCTTCTCCTTACCCACTATCAACAAATTCAGCCTTTTATTCTTACACCTATGGCCAGGTCCAAAGGCTCATCGCACCAAAAGCACTGTTTTTTCCTTCTTTTCTCCTCCAATTCTTCAGGAGAAAATCTCCTAAAATTTCTTGCAGCATTAGGGTTGTGTACGGGGTTTTGGTTCGAGTGTTTGAAGTGTTTGGCTGCAGGGTATTCTGAGCAGAGGCTCGGTTCGGGTATGGAAGGGTATGGTTAGGAATGGTGGTGGAATACCTGGGGTACTGGCTGGTTGGATTGGTTTTCTGAGGTTTATAGTGGGTTTTAGTGGTTGTGTTGGTAGCATCTTGAAGTTTGGCCAAAGTGTAGGCTTGGGATAATGTGTTGGGTTGGAACATTCGAATAGGGAACTGTATTTCGGGTTTTAAGCCACTGAGGAAGCAGCTTATTAATTGGGGTTCTGTGAGTTGGTTTTGAGCGGATAAGTGTATGAACTGGTCTAAATATTCTTGTAATAAACCTGTTTGCTGCAGCTCCTTGAGCTCGGCCATTGGGTCCTCATATGCTCTCTCATTAAACCGTGCTTGTAACGCCTGAGTAAGCTCTTCCCATGTAATGGGATTGGTATCTGTTCTTAGCTTGGAATAAGCAACATACCAATCATAAGGCTTATCATCCAAGTGCATGATAGCCACTTTAGCCCTGAGGTGACTGGGTGTATCATCTAACATGAGATGCTAGCCTTCACTATCCAGCTCTTGATGTTGTCACCATTAAAGGTAGGGAATTCAATTTTAGTGCTACGCAAAGGTAGCTGGTAGTTGTTACCACTACATTGATCCAGCATACCACTACCAGACGCCCTTACTACCTCCTTAGTTACGTCACTACTCTTAGGAACACTAGGTGATGCTCCCACTTCTGTGTTTTTTCCTTTCAACTGAGATTTGAGTTCGTCAATTACCTTAGACTGTTGCTTTAATGCTGTTTGCTGTTGTTGCAGGGTCTCAGAGAAAAGTTTAACCCAATTCTCCTATTTATCATTTTGCTCCTTCAGCAAGCTCTTCAGGGCCTCCTCCATTCTCTTGAATTCGCGTGTGCCTTCAGCCATGATGCCAGCTCCTACAATCAAGCTCTGATACCAATTGCAATGCGGAAGAATGAAATAGGATTATCCGAATTCAGATAATAGCTTGGATACAAGCAATGGATTAAAGAATACTCGAATGCAAGTATTGGAGCAGAATATTTTTGTATTTTTTGTCTATATTGTTTATAGATTGCTCCCTGTAATTTATAGGCATAGTTGCCCTATGACAGCTAGGAGAGATATATTGTTCTCATAACAGAAAAAGAATAAAATCAGTGGCACACATTGTCCACGTCAAAACGGTTGCAACAGATTCTATTACAACTATAATATGCTGCTACTTATTGAAAGAAGGCTAAGTTAATTGGCTGGGCCACAATGGACCCAAGCCTCTTCTTCGGTTGCCATCTCCTGCTGGCCCAGAATTTCCATAAAGCCTAGCCCCGTCTTGTTACTTGAATCACCTTTGGCTGGGTCTTCATCAACCCCCTCTGTACGAACTGCACGAACTACTTTCACTCCTTCATGTCCCTTCTGGCTGTTCCTCCTTTCGAACCCTAGGAGTCCTTCGTTCTCAACTTCCAACTGGGCTGACCCGGTTGCAATTTCCTTTAGAGTCTTTCCATCTATGAATTATCTTAGGATTTTCTTTTGTCTTGAAGAAGAATTGGAGAAACGGTTCTAATTTTCTTAGAGATATGAAGAGTGGGTGTTTAAAGAAAATTGGGGATCAGATCAGGTAATTGAATAACCATTTTTCCTTTAAGATACACAATTTTATAATTCCTTAGAATTTTTTGTTGTTTAAAGGGAGATTGGAGAAAACCTTGATTATCTATAGATCTGGTTTTGGTGTTAAAAGGATTTAGAATTGAATTTAGGTAAGTATTTTAAAGTTTTAATCTCTATGATTTTATAAAAATGGTAGTTGTTGATTTTTTGTATATATGGTGTTGAATGAAATTCTAGGGTTTGGAGAAATGGTTGAGGAGAATCGTTGAATTGAAGGATTTTGGTGTTGTGATTAAGGAAAAATGTATAGATTTGATATTATGTTGAAATTTAGGTTTTAGATATAAATGGATTTAGGTTTATCTGATTATATGTATTTTGAATTTTATCTATTCATGTTAACAGGTTCTGTTGGATTAGGAGTTGTGTTATAAAAACAGATTTGGTGATTTAGAGTACTATTCTTGGAATTTGATACAGGTACGACATTACCTTGTTTGTTGTATGTGCTTGTAGGTTTAGATCCATTTGTTGTGTGTGTAGGATTAGAATATCAAATTAATCTAATTCTATATAACATATAAAGTTGTTTTGTTTCTTGTGTTTTTTGCTTTGGTTAGTAAAGACCACGCAGAGTGTAATACTAATAAGGCACCCTGATGATCTATGTGTGAGGTTGTCCTGAGTGAACTCATGCATAGAAATGATTCCTGTAAATTAGGTGTTAGCAGAGGCCGCGGTGTGTGGATGATTCTCCAATATCAATATATTTATAATTACCAATTTTCTATATTGATTGTTTTTCAAGGGTCATGAGAAACTCCAGGTTTGGAACTAGAGTACTATAGTTTTAAACAATGTTGTTTGCTGATTAATTAAAGATAATAAATTGTATTCGTTGCATTAGGATTAGTTGCATGAAAAAATATATATGTATGTTGTGTGGCATTTGCATTTTGTTTGTGGTTCGACGTACTAGGCGTTTTCTCTCATTCTTTATCATTTTTAGGACCAGGTGAGAATCCAGTTATGTATGACATATCAGGATATGACATTTATGTGGATGAGGGAGAGAACGCTAGTGGAGTAGACTATCCTGCTGACATTTAAGATGTTATAAATCTTAAAGATAGACTTGGAAGATGATGTGAATTTTTTGAAATTTTACTTTTTATAAACTTTGATATTGTTATAAGTTTTATTTGAGTTTTTGGATTATTAAGTATGTTGGCTTTGGTTTATGCCAACAAGGTGTTTTCTTCAAATGATTTGTTTCATGAGATAACTTAAACATGTATCTTTTATAAGAGTTTATGGAGTTTTATATTGTATATACTTATGGTTTAGATTTTTAGCCTTGGCGTATTCTTAAAAAAGAATGACACGTGGCGGGTTGTAGTATCTTTATTTTAGAGTCTTATAGAATCTATAGCACAAAAAATGAAGATGGGCATGGTATGTTATGAAATGAAAGAGTTTAAAGCAGTCAAAGCAATGTTGACCTTAAAGACAACAATTGAAGAAGATGTATTAATGCACATACAAGATGTCAAAACTTCTAAAGATGCTTTAGATGCTTTTGCTAAGCTATTTTCAATGAGGCTTTAAATTTTAGAAAGCAAGCTAATGTTGATAGAACAAAATAACATGATTGTTGCTTAATATTTCATAGTTTTGTTAGGAGTTTCTATGTTGGATCTAGAAACTTTGATTTATGAAACCGAGATAAAACGAATAATCATTTATGGTTTTAGATGAGAATAGGGAGCTTTGTTGCTTCAATATAGGGATGACGAACTCAGTCATCACTTGTTGAGTTTGAAAATCTTCTTTCTAGTCCAAAGCTTCAGCTAAATTATTTATAAGGGTGACTGGTGATAAATATTATCTTCCTAATTTTGGTCACGACAAATTGCATTTTACCTAAGCATCCTTTTATATCCTAAACTAATTTTCTTTGACTTATTTCAAATTATTTTTTGTACAATTCTATATTTCATAAAGAGCATAGAAAAAGGATTGAACTTGTTTTTGTCTCCATAGATGGAGAATGGCTTTTATGCCATATAATTCATGAGGGCTTTTACTATTTTCTTCTTTTTTTTTTTTTTCTTTTAAATTCCTTTTTTTAAATACAAAGGAGAAGATTATATTAGTAGAAAAAGTAGGAGTGCACAATACTTTCCAATCATATAGCTCTTATGGCTATAAATTGGAAGCATATTATAGAGCAACAATTAGAATAAGTTTTTAGCTCAATTTAATATAATTAATTTCTTGAACCAATGATAGGGTTTAAGAAACTGGATCTAATTATAAAGATTTTAGGAATATTTGATTAGATAGGCTTATAACTAATGTTTCCACTCACAACCTTGCTTAGTTGTCTTGTGCACACTAGTTTTACAAGTTTTATTTCACCATAAAAGGTGCTAGAAAGGCTTTGAATTATTTATCATAGAGATGGGATTCTTTTTACCTTTGGTATTATCCAAGTTCAAAAAGAATAAAGAAAAGAATAAAAACTATAATGAAAGATGTTGGACCCTTAACATCAATCTAATAATCACTTATAATGCTTGATCTCAACCATCCTTCATAAAGCCATCTAATGATCAAGCTTAACCTTTATATTCTAAAAATAAATGGTTCTCTTCTTATTTAAACATTATGAACATTAAATAACTTGAGAGAAATGTCATAGCTCTATTGAAATAACTACTAAGATTAAAACATTGAATTGATCATGAATAATCAAAACAACGACTTTGCTTTGTTCTCACGCACATGATTGTGGCATATAGAATTTGCAATTTTATCCTCTCATGCCTCTTCTTACAATATCCATCTATTTGTCATCAGTTCAAGACTTTTTCATGGTTAACCATCATGCTTGGTGCATGTGATTGACCAACTATCGTAACCTAATCATGGACAGTGGTTAAAAAGAGGTTATAAGGTATCTGTGGGCACGTGTTACCTTCTTCTGTTGATACTTTTCCATAGAGACCTGAATTGAATTACTTTTTTAAACCCTGTGACCCAAATGAACTTACCTCCTAAATATTATGACTTCTTTTTAACCACTTCAAACGTTGTGATCTAAATGAATTTACCCATAAACGTTATGCCCTTCTAGTGTAATTTTCTCAATATAAATGAGGTATTGTGGGCCTTTACGAAACACAAAAAGTTCTTTCAAGTATCAAATCAATCAATTTCAGTATTCATAATCAATTTCAATGTTCATGTATTAAATTGATCAATTTCAAAGTTTAGCTACCTAATTTCATATTTTGCCTATGTCTAGGTACCATTTGCAATATTTACCTTTAATAATATGAAATTTATTATTGAATTCTTGAGAAAGATTAAAATTTTCTATTTGATTCTTTTGAAAGCTCAGTTGATTATTGTAGCATTCACTTCATTTATACAAATATCCTGATTGTTATATAGTTACTTAGTCGAGGTTTCATATCTTTCCTTTTAAAGGTGTCATGCCTTTCTCTTCAGTTTTCATTGATGGTATGAGACCATCATAAAATTCATCATTTGGTGTATGTCCTTACACTACTGTTAAATTGTATGGTCTCACACCATAAGATGAATTTTATGATGGCTTCACACTATCAATGAAAGAAAGGCATTATAACTTTGAAAGGAAATACTTTTATTAAAAATCTCAGTAATTGCTCTTCTTGTCTATTACAACTTTACTTATCTAATATTTATAGAATAAAATGATATCTAAACTAAAAGATTTGATATCTATGATAAGATACCAATCCTATAAAATCTTAATAAAATCAAATCCAATGAAATAAGATATAATAATTAGATCAAATCTATTCCAATAAAATAAAATCTTCCATATTATTTTCTTGATTCGCATCAATCCCCTCTCTTAAAAAGTTTTGTCCTCGAATCTAGAGAACTCCAGCTGAATAAAAAAATTAGGATGCACAAAACAAATATTTCGAGTTGCTTCCAATCAAGTGGATAATTCTCCTTGTGACATTTCAATAATGCCAAAAGAAATTGAATGACTTGTAAATAATAATAATAATGAAATGATAGAATATATTTTATTCATTGGTTTGAAAGATTATCCTTCTTTTGTTGATTCAGTGAACATATCAACTTCTTTGACAATTTTTATCTCACTATCAAATTTTGAATAAGCATTGATGAGCTCAATAGTTGAATGTTTAGTGACATCTTTATCTTCATCACTCGCAATAGATGTATTGCACTTTACATCAATTTTTCACACCCATGTTTCCCAGACTTTTCCTTGATCATGCTAACTTCAATTTGAATATCTTCAAACTCATTATTTGCAGCCTCTACAATTACTAATTATTCATCACACGATGAATTTTATGGAAGACATGGAAATTTTTATTTTATTTTGCTATTATATCTCTTTTCATTATAATTTATTTTATTAGGATTTGATAGGATTGATATCTTATTTTAAATATCAAAGCTATTTTCTTGCATCAGCTATCCTACATCATATAGTTTAAAAGTATATGCCTACATTCAATTTTACCATTTTTCACAGGAATTATCAAAATCAAGAAACAAATAACTTAAAGAATATGTGATGGGGTTACTACAATTGGTTGATCACATGCAATAAGTATGGCATCGACTTGAGAGAAGTTTCAAATCGATGATACATATACATATGTCGCAGAGGAAGGCATGGGATGAGGAACAGGTAAACTGTTACGAATAATAAAGACGAAAAATAAAGATTGAAATGACAAAGACACAAAATTGTTTACCCAGTTCGTCACGGATTGTGACTACGTCTGAGGGCGCTACTAAGCCAGGATATTCACTATATATGTGAGAGAGAGATATGTATTACATTGATGGGCTATTTATAAAAAACCCTAATGATAATTTTCGTGAACTGCCTAAAATACCCTTACTAACAGTTTTTATCGGGGCGTTGCCCCGAACCCCCAAAAGCAGGGGGGCGCTGCCCCTGCAACCCCCAGCTAACTCTCCGTAGCAAAGGTATACAGTATTCAAGCTCCACAACCCAACATAAACTCGATTTCTCGAGTGCGCGAGTGTAATAGAATATCAAATCAGATAGATTTGATCATTCTTGACTAATATTTTGTAAAGTAGTCACTTTGATTTTTTCTAGAGATATTTTAGTAGAGTTTTCACGTTCTCTCAATCTTAGTAATATATAGAAATCTCACTCAAATGAGGGGAGGAACCTCTTATTTATAGATATTGGGGATTGATGCAGCTTTATGTATAGTACTTGAACGAATGATTGAAATCAAGTTTTGCTGGTAATCATTAGATAGCTGATATTGAAGCCTCCTTTTCTTATAATAGTGGGCTGAGTTGCAATTGGTCTTGATGGCTTTTATTATATAAAAGAAGGCCATTTTCAATATAAAAATGATGAAGGCTTATTTTAGTCTATATAAGCCCTATTTTAATCAAATAAAGCCTAAATTAACCTAGAAAGATATTTGTGGAGTCTTTTTTTTGCGCACAAAAAAACAAATAAGGTCGAGAGTGAAATAAACTGGTTTGACAATCCCTTTTTCAAGCCTACCAAGTCGAATATTCCTACGACATCTCTTATAAGACTCGTCTTTTAGACTTTGTCACTAGCCCAAAAGACAAGTTCTTGGCATTAAATTGGGCTTGAAGCCCAAATACCAAAATGACCATCTACAAAGAATATTAAGTACTTTTATCTATATTTTTTATATTTTTATTGACTTAGTCGACCCTTAGTTGAACGAAAATTAATTCCTTGACCCTTGATCCTCTCACATGTTCGATTGAACCAACTGCACATTGAGTAAGAGAGAGAAATGAGAGCAACTTCTAAAATAATAACAACTTTATTTAGTAACTATTGAGGTACCATGGAAATAATAGTAAGTATTGAGGATCTTTAGTTATCTAATTAATGTTTTATTTTTTAGAGTCAAATTTAAAAGCTTTGGCTTAATATAATATATATAATGTTTTATATTTTACATTCAAGTTGAAAAATTATTCGCTTAATTTTAAATAGGAATGGGCTATTTTTATTCAAAATGTACATATAGAGATAGAGGAGAGTAGTTGATAAAGTAAAGAGATAGATTGAGGGAGTGGTTACTAAAATAAGGGTCATATTTATATAGTAACTATCGTAGTAATAGTTAGGATGGGTAGGATATGAAACCTTACTTGTACCCTACCATGTAAGTTATAGGATATTAAATTTTATACACGAGACCTAGCTTGTAGACTTCATACCTATCATGTATCCTACAGAACTTATATAGTTTTTCTCATGAACCTATAAATTTTTTCTTTTCTTCTTAAATTTTAAGTTTAGAATAATATATTGTTTTATACAACGTGCAAAATTATATTTATACATTAATTAATTACAAATAATATGTGGAAAGAAATTAAAAAACAATTTCTTAATGCCATAAGTTCCACAGTTTGCATAATTTCTTTATTTGTGAAAGTTGAACCTATTCCAAATAAATGTAGAATAAGCTTAAACAAGTAATAAACACTAAATTTATAACTTTGGAGGTTCTTTTGTATTGATTAGTCTCAACAGATTGATAACACTTCTATATAACTTACAAGTATAGACAAACACAACTAAGGTTACTTTAAAATAAACATAATAAGATTTTTTAAAATAAAATAGTACAAGTTCTTTCAAAGTTAAAACATTCATAAGGTACTTTACAAATGATAATCTTAAATAGAACTAATTGCAAAATTCAAATATTATTATTTATTTTTTGTTTATTAATATTATTTTATAATTTTAATGGGTGGGTACAGATCGTATAGCAAACCCTACACCCTTTATACATTAACTTATAGGTACTAGGTAGAGGATACGAGGATCTAATACTCATATCATACCTTACAGGAACAGGTTTTGGGAAATTTATATCTATATCTAAACCTATGACCCTTAATACCTATTCGAATCCTTCTTAGTCGAACAGTGTACGAGTGGATACCTTGCACAATAGGGTTTACGCTCTCACACCTAATTAATAGTGTGGTGAGAGGTGATTTATTTATTATGCATATTAGTGTTTTATATCTAGTAGCGATAAAGTCTTATCTTGATAGCACAGATTTTTGAATTTTTAGACTAGAAACCATCTCCTAATATATTAGGAATTATTTTATAATTTAGAAATCGGTCTATTTATAGATTCATAAATAATTTGATTACATAAATACAAATTATATGAATATAATAACATAAATACCTATGCTTCTTTTTCTTACTCATATTGCATATCATAGCTATATTTTTTATGATTTTTTCCAAAATACCAAAACTTTCCTTTTATAGTAAACCACATGTTTAAGATTGTAATTTCACTTTTCATTTATAGTAAATAACATTTATTAAATATAATTTAGTAATGTACTTAAGTCTTTAAATCGAACATCTTATGTATGATTTCTCTATAGGAAATAGAATTGCATCATTTAAATTTGATTTTGCATTGGAATATATATAATTAAAATTATATTATATTATTTAATTAATTTTTTTAGATAATTGATAGATAGAGGTTTCAATCACGGTCAAAATAGATTTTAATCTTTCCGTCCTATTATAATTGCAATAGGACCTTAGATAATTGATATAAGTTAAAAGTAAAAACTTATAAAAAAAATATAGCTTCTGCTATAAAACTTGTGAAAAATTTAAATTTATATTTTAAAGCAAACAGGGTCCTACTGCTACTCATACTCATCCCAACAGATTTTTTTTCACAAGCCCTAAATAATAGATACCTGCAACACGCCATCATCTTTCGTTCCTCAAATCTACTCTCACATCGGCGTCCTTGGTCGGAGACAGCAGCATTATTACTTTCTGCAATTGCTCTGCACACAAATGGCGGCCATTACTTCACTTAGTTCTTCAAATTTGCCTTCACGTTCTTGATAAAAGTATCGGGCAAATAACAAGATTTAGTTATTTTTTTAATATTAAATTAATTTCATTGATTATTTAATGATTCGGTTTTATATGCAATTATCATTATACTGAAATAATTAATATGTTAATTATTATATTTATTTTTAATAGGCATACATCACATCATCGCACAATAAAAGTTCTCAATGGAGTAGCATTGCAAATTAGGATGTACTTTTAAAAATCTATCGTATAAACTATTTGCGTGTTAATAACAAGAATCAAATCAAGCCCACGTATACTTACTAACCAATTAAGTTATGAGGATTGCAAAAATATTTCAAAATTTTCTAAAGAACAACAGACTAATCGATGCATATGAGCTTGCCTCAATAATTAAGATAATACCCTGTTTGGTTCAATTTTGAAGAGGTATAAAAATGAAGGAAGTCTTATTTGATATAAGATTCGTTAATCTTTTGACTTGCAAAATCGCCTATTTGCAAGGAAAAAAAAAAAATTATGCGATACTCTTCATCTAATTTATATAATTTTTTGTGAATGATGGTTTTTTCTTTAACTTTTCCACATGCATAATTAAGAAAAAAACCATCGCTCACAAAAAACACATATGAATCATGATGCATTCAATAGCCTAGTAGATCCTCGATCGACAGCTAATATAATGTTTTTCTCATATGTGAATTTTTATGTGCCAAAGTAACTAAAATTGTGAGCGTCAGTCTGTTTTATAGTAATTTATAGGACTATGCTTTATCCATATCTTTTTGTTATGATTTGCGTAATAGGTAAAATTTATTTTGAAGTTACCAATACATTATCTATTTATAATCGCAGGAAAAGAAAATGAAAAAGATTTAATTGAAGTTGCCATTTTTATACTAAATATATCTATTTTTGCGGACCAAATCTCTCTCTCTCTCTCTATATATATATTTATATATATATATCTATATCAAGATAGCAGAAATGTTAGTTATGATCCGTATGTGTCTAAATCTTATGTAATATAATGTTCCTTAATAAATAATTTGGATAATGATTGCAAGGCTGTTCTTGTGTTTATCTGTAGTCTCACTAATTTATTTTAGGATAAATTAGGACATTTTAGACATACGTAAGATTCGGTTCTGAATTGAAACCGTCATCTTCAGTTCTAGAACTACAACTGGATTGATTGGCCTGTCCTAACTACCGATTTTCTGATTCCAAGACGGTTTTAAAGCTAGAACCGGGTGGAATCGACGGTTCCAATCAGTTTCACTGGAAAAAAAATAATACATTAAAAAATTTAAAATTATATTAAATATATAATTATTAATATTTACATTATTTCATATGAATAGTAAAAGTTTATTACATATTTACAACATTTATTGCTTTATTATCAATAATACAATAAACATAACTTAAAATTATATATAATTTAGTTTATATAAACTTCTCTCACAAGCAAAATTCATTCCTTAATAACTTGAGACTATTTTTTGTATTGTAATTTTCTTATTATCCTCTAGAGTATTTTATAATATCATATTACTAACTATAATTGATATTAGTTATGTTTGTATATAAATAAATACGCATTCTAAACAAATTTTTAAAAATTTTGGCTAAATAATTTAATACTTTCATATTTAATAATTAATTATTTTGAATTTAAAATTTATTATATTAAAATATATAATTCATTTTTTACTTAAAAAAAAAAGATGGTTCCACGATTTCAAAACTGAAACTGGAATCGCGGGAGACGGTTCCGGTTCTAGTTCCTTATTTTCAAGATCTAGAGTCGGCTGTTCCACTTTCGGTTTGATTCGGTTCTGAAACCATGATGATCTCTAGGACACTCTTGAAAAAGAAATATTAAAATTAATAAAATCTCAAAGTTCTAAAATACTATACTTGCATCTTTTGGAAGAAGTTGATGAAGGAAAGCTTTTTTCATCAATATGATACTAAAATTGTCTCTTAAATAATTGTATACTTGTAGTATTATTTGTTTATAAATTCAATCATGTTTGTCTTGTCAAAAAGCAATTATGAGTATAGGAATTTTCCTTATTTTTGGCTTAATCAATGTATTCTAATGGCACGTTTGGTACACAAAATGGACCATAATGGAATCGCAATTCCTTTTCTCAATGTTTAGAAGCATTTTTAGAAGCTAGAATCAAGAATTCTTAAAATAGGTGATTCCGGCTTTGAAGGAAATTTGATTCCACCTTTGAGAATGCGAAATTGTGATTCCATTCTACCCTTATTAATTATATGCAGTGTAATAATTTTTATCCTATTATGTATTCATATTTGCATTATTACTAAGGATATTACTGAAAATTACACATTTTAGCCATTCCATTCCATGTAGTCTTCCAAACATAAGAATGGATTTTCATTCACAAACTAATTCCATTCCAATTCAATCCAATCCATTCCGTTCCAAATCATTCCTGCATACCAAACGTGACATAAGCGGTTTTGTCAAGTGCTTTAAAACAAAAATATTTACCTTCCTCAATATGAATTCAATACTATATAAAAATACAATTACATTAAGATGTGAAAGGAAAAAAAAAAATTTAGTTTCTTAATAGAATACCAAAAAGACAACAACTCTATTTGCAAAACCTATAATTTTAAAAAATGTATACTCTCTTCAAATTCAAGGTTATAATTTACATATAGGAAGTTGATATAATCTATAATTAAGGGTCTATTTATGTTTATCCATTGCATAGAAGCCTATATATAGGTTTGGTTTTAATCAATTTTCACTATTGGTCACATTTATGTTATTAAAACCCAAAGTTATTAAATATGATAAATTAACCAGAGGGTCACAACAGTTCATTTTAGGTCACAGTGTTTCGAAAAGTTCAAAAGAGATCACAACATTAGAAAAGTGTTTTATGAGATTTAATTAAGTATTTCTCATATTGATACATGTTAATGGGGCCTTAAAAGAAGGGTTTCTTAAGTTTAATTAAATATTTCTCATGTTTACACATGCTAATGGTGAATGGAATTGATCGAATTCTCTAAACGTTGAAACCTGAAATGAACTTATTCCTAAATGTTGTGACCTAAAATGAACTTACTCCTAAGCATTGTGACATTCTGATGTAATTCTTATTAATCTATTTTTTAGATTCTGGTAAACTTATTAATCAATTTTTCTTTTTAACATCGAAGTAATTTTATAATTCATGGTTTCTATCGAGCTATAACTTGAATCACATCCTAGCTTGTTTTTAATATTTGTGGGATCAATTACATCTGAATTACATCCATATCTATTTTATATTTATCATAATTAAGTAAAACCTCGAAAATATTAATCGCCATGTTAAATTGGTTACCTCTATTGAGCATGCACCACCCTTCCTTTTCTTTTAGTTTCTTTATTTTGCCAGGAGCTACCTAATGTAGCTTTCTCTTTCTCTTCTCTTTATACACTCCATAAAAGTTTCTATTAATTTCACTAACTTGTTAACTAACCCACTCGGTAAATGATTGACTTGAGAACAGTAACTATTAGTACTCTCAATTACTATGTCAATTATCAATATCCATCATGTCATACATAACAACTTACCTTTATATTGTGTTATAAATAAGGGCAACTCTTTATTTCTCTCTTCATAAACTAAAAAGTAACAAATCTTAACTTCTAAAATCAAACCTAACCCCTGCCGCTTCCCTCCTATTACTAAACCCTAACTTAAAGCACAATTGTGACTATCTTTTGCCATCTTCTTTCTATCTTTCATCAAATAGGGATAGATCACAACCATGATAATGTAAATCTAAACTCTTGTATTTTGTGAACGTGATCTACTTCTCAATTTAGGAAAAGTTGGCAAGGCTAACAATTGATATAATATTTGTCTATTGCAAGAAAAAGAAGATTTAGTGAAAGACGGAAGGAAAAAAAAAGAACGTAATATTGGAAATTATCATGGTAAAGATATTATTTGCTATATATATATATATAACATGATCTCTTTTGATTAAAGGATAAGAATATTACTTAGTACAATTAATGGGATCTTTTAGCATATACATGTTATCTTGCTCTCAACCTTAAGGTCAGTCTGTTTTTATAGAAAAATATTTTTAGTAGTCGTCGCTGTAAACCACCCTTATATTAAATCTTAACTAAAGTAATATAATTCGACTTAATCATATAATTATGAATGATATATATACACACACACACACATATACATGTTTAATTTTGTCAATAATAATTAGGATGAATTGGAATTTAAGTTGGCATTTAGAAGTTTAGATAAATGATATACCATATATAAACTTAGGGGGAATGGAATTTTAAAATTAGTATGGTTGATCTTAAACTTGCCTAGGTCAATTAGACCTTAAAAAACACATAGGTCAACCTAGTTAAAGGATTGGTTGATTGCAACCCCCCCCCCCCCCCCCCCCCCCCCCCCTCTTCTTATCAACTAGATATAAACTGTGAGAGTCTTAAATGTTTAATGTGAAACTCACAATTAGTCATTAAGTGGAAAATAATTAAGAAAACTTTAGAACTTTATGTGTTACAACATGGAATAGAAGACGTCCGAGATGCATAAATGAGTCTATAGCATAATATATTACAATTCAAGTAATGTTTTACAACTGATTGTAACTAGAAATAGTTAGTAGTTTGTGAATAGTTACAAGTAGTTCAACAACATAATAAAATAATAGATCTAGTAGATCTATGATGTAAGCAAGAAAGATTGTAAATACAAAGTAACAAG
This sequence comes from Combretum micranthum, assembly GCA_024138025.1. Lineage (NCBI taxonomy): Eukaryota > Viridiplantae > Streptophyta > Magnoliopsida > Myrtales > Combretaceae > Combretum > Combretum micranthum. Next base: position 437,491 of record JAMXBD010000565.1, read on the forward strand.
TAGAAAAGTGTAGCTTTTACCCTTATTGAGAAAGAGAGTTCTTTGGAGTTTTGCTAGCTTGAAGTAGCTTAGTTACCCTATAAACACAACAAAAACGAAAGAAATCAATGAAAGAAATCTAAGGTTTATCTTGTAGCCCACATAGAATAGTCGAAAAGGAAAGAAAAGGGCTTACCTGAGAACCTTAATTGAGAGAGTGAGGTTTGAGTAGTCTAATGAGTGTTAAGGGAATGAGAGTAGTAGACTAAGCCACGTGCAAGTCATTAGGCTGGTAACATTAACCCATATGTTTTTTTATTGGTTAGTATGATACTATGTTTTACTTAATGCAATATTATTAAGTGTTTGATATATTGCTTGTTCAATAATAATTGAATGATAAAAAGCCGACTAAGTCATCAAGAGCCAATCATTATATTCCTAAAACCATTATGTTTGTCACAAAATCACCTGAATAAAAGAAAGATAAAAGTATGGAGGAGCTCATCAATAACCATCTTCTAATGTTAGCTATAAATGCATAGGATTTGTTGTATCATCATGTGTATGCATGGGTCTTATGCTTCACATTATAGTAGAGGAGTGATGAAGCATATAATGCATCAAGGGCACTAATCATAGATAAGAAGGTTTATGGGAGAATTTATTAAGATAAGTCGTCAATTGGTGATTGTGTTTAAAGTCTTGTTGTCCAAATGTACTACTTCCATCTATATGTGCTATTTTTCATCCGCATGTACTACTTTCATCTTGTGTTATGTTTTCATCCATATGTGGTATAATGACTTTCACTAATAAGATCCTAGGTCTATGAGGATGTTTTGCCTAAGCAGATTGGTATATCTATAAAGAAGAGATGAAACAAGATGTATTACTTGGTGTAGAATAATTCAAAACCTAATAATTTTCAATTAAGTGGGTAAGGACTCTCATGGAAAAGATTAAAAAATGTAGAAATATAATGTCTTCCTATTGGAGCTCTTGAGTGGGGTGAACACTTTAATATCTCACCATTAAAGAGATTAAAGAGAAAAAGTGAGAAAAATACAAGATGAGAATAAGTCCATTTGATATAGTCTCTAATAAACTTATCTACCTTTTTAGATTAACCTTGATCTTGATTTAATTCTTAAACTCTTTTTGCTTACTTTAGAAATGACTAACTTTCCTTAGGATGATGTGATCCGTTGTCTTATAGCTAAGGATGAAATAGATTGAAAAGGGTTAATTAAGGAATCCAAAAAGATCGAAGCCACTTGATTAAATTCTTTTGTGACAACCCCACAAAAGTTTTTACCTAGTCTAATGGAGCGTAATTCATAATCTTTTAAGCCCTTTACGTTTAAGTATTTGAAAGAGAAGAGTTGTATTGTGCTCAAATAAAATTTTTTATGATTGATGAGATCAAATTTTAATTTATACGTTTGAGTATATCTTGAAATTGTTATTTAAATTAAGCATGGTATTCATCTAAATTAGATACTCTCTAGGGTTCTATTACAAAGACAGATCTATTGGAGTTAAGGTTCATAATCTTTTGAGCTCCTTACGTTTAAGTATTTGAAAGAGAAGTTATATCGTGGTCAAATGAAATTTTGTATAGTTGATGAGATCAATTTTCAATTGCTTGGTTTGAGCATGTCTCAAAATTGTTATTAAAATTAAGCATGGTATTCATATAAATTATATACTCTCTGAGGTTATATTACAAAGAGAGATTTATTGGTTTTGTCAAATAGTGGCTAAATGATTAACTAATTATAAACTCCATTAATGAAAGGACACTGCAAAAATGGTCAAGTAAAGTTGGTAGAGGAAATGAAGCATGAAAGTTGTTGTTGCTTCTTTTATTTGTAGCGAGCCAATATTTTTATAAGCTCCACAATCCTTTTACTTCTCATTTGGTTTAGAGTGACCATCAAATATGGCATCGAACGGTTGATAGTGATAAGAATTTTAGTTTATGGTATGTAAGTCTCTAGATTTTTCAATACTCTTAAATAAAGACCCTAGAAATAATACAGAAACTGGAACCTTAAAACCAAACTCTAGAAATCCTAAATGGGATTAGATAGAGATTCAATAACCTTAGGATATCAGATGAATTAAGCGAAGCCCGAAACCTTAGAGGTAAGTAATTTAACAAAAACATATCTCTGTTTAAGGAATTTCATATACTACAACCTAATCAACTTGGTTCAACCCTAAACCTTAGAATCGATCGTACCGATTACAAGTCTTGGAAACCTTATACAGTATTAAGTGAGTCAGATAACCCTAAATGTTTGATGAGTATAATGGGAATAAAAAATCTTAAACAACAAACCCTAAGAAAATGAGTACTTTGAAAATGAAACAAAAAATTGATAATTGTTCGATTCAGAAACCCTATGCTAAATAATTCATCTATTGGACCTCTAACATGCAAATTGATGCAGTATATCCAAATAATATCTAACAATAAAATAATAAGAAATAATTTCCTATAATTTTATGGTAATCTTGTATGTAAAACCTTAGAGTTAAGAATGAAACCTGAATCATAAAATAAAACCGAGTGAACCCTAAACCCAAGAAACCTTATGCTCAATCAAATAGATTCTAAAACCCTAAAATAATGAATATATTAGAAAAGTAGTATGAACTTAAAATATGAACTGAATATATAGTATATACCGTAAAATGATTAGATTTGTCAAAATTTCAATTGTTTCGAGCCTTTTGTGGATCGGTTCCTATATCCAGACATCAAACACACAAAATCAGGAAAAATGTTCCAACAAACAATTTATACTAGAATAATATTAAAATACTCAAATAATATCATATAAAAATTTTTTGGGTCAAAATTTCATTAGTTAAAACCAAACCGTGTTCGTACCCGATCACTAATGCAAGTTAAGATAACATCATCGGATAACAATTAATAATAAAATAATATTAAAATACCTTTCTAGTACCACATAATAATTTATCATAAATAAAAACGTCAATTGAACTAAAATTTACGCGTATCATATTTTTTAATGGTATATAATTGTCATTTCATTTACGATTTATGATTCATTGCTATTAACCTATCTTTACTTTATGCCAATATTCATATCTATTCTTACACACCTATTCTTACACCTACACCCTATAGTTTACTTTTCCTATACAACTTTTGTTAATTTACATATAACTTCTTCTTTATTTTTCTTTACAATCTCTCTCTCTGTCTCTTCCTTCCCTCTTTTTGTGGCTAGCACTTCCCCTCTCTTTTCCTCTTTTATTTATATTTCTTTTTCAATTATTTTTCCTTCTTTAATTTCCTTCATTTTGCATCTATAAATACCTATCATCTCCCTCTCATTTTTTTTTATTCTCATTTCTCTTCTTTAATAACACTACCAAATTTTACTCTAAAAAACTCTCCCCCTCTCTTTTCTTCTCATTGTCGTGGTACACCCCCTCCATTGCCTCCCTCTCCAATTTTTGTTTCATCTTTTAATTTAGGTAAACACTAAACCCTCCTTATGTGTATATTATGTGACATGTGTATGTGTATTTCTTATTGTTTTCATAAAAATCCACATGATGCATGGTAATGGGGAATGAAAATACAAAACAACACATTAAGTTCATGTCACAATGATATGTTTAGAATCATGTTTATGCCATATCCAATTTTGTTCTTGTTTCCAATCTAACTTTTTATATATATGTGTATATAAGTATTTATAATTTTTAAAGTATAAATGCTCACTAATCTAATTCTTTTATTTCATGCTCTCTGTTTATTTTATAATACAAAAGGCTAGTTAATTTTAGTCTTGTACTGGTTTATAAATCAAGTCTTAGACTGATGTATAAATCAGCTCCAAAAGAGACATAATAATTCAAGTCTCGGGAAGCCTTGACACAATCTAAGACGCTCATGTTTTTTTCCCCATCTATCTTGATTTTTATTTATGAGCTTGGAGTATTTCAAGTCTCGGAAGCCTTGATAAATTTTAAACTTCCATTTTTCACTTCTTTACACTTTGATATTTAATCATTCATCATGGTGGCTGGATTATTTCAAGTCCCGGGAAACCTTGACCATAATCTAAGACTTCTATATTTCTATTTTAATTATTAATCATGTTCTTGTTTATTTCTTATTTTTAGTTGGTCTTGCTAAAATTAAAAATAAATAAGTGTAGTTAAGTTCATGTACATAAATGCTCATAGTGATGTTGATAAAGAAAATATTTAAAAATTTTAATGTTGACAATTCTTTGTTATGCAATTAATTTTATAAAACTATTTTCAAAACCTAGGGAATCATTTAAGCAAAAAAAAGAAAAAAAAAACGAAACAAAAACCAACCTCCTATATTTTTAGAAATATTGTGACCTTATGTAACACTTAGGGAAATTTTACAACTTGAAATTCTTCTCTCCAATGTACATGAAAATGAATATTTTGATAATCAAGCATATAATACAAACATTAAACAAGGATTCTAAGGTATTAAATAAAGGAAGGCATTTTACTTCCAAACTCAATTCATTCAATTATTTTTAAAGCATTAGGTAATAAGAGTTACTATAAGTTTTCAGAATTGAATCTTTGTAAACATAAGAAATTTCTGTAAACCTAATTAATGAATAAATTTCTTTTAAACATTACTAGGATTATACTTGTATTATGAGCCATCTTTAAGTTTCTAACATGTTTTAAGTCTAGGAATAAATTATAAGCTTGTCCAAGAAGGTTTATATGAGATAAAAATTGTTAAAAGTGTTAGAAACCAAATTTGGGAAGTCTCGATGCAATATGTACCATGTGATTCCAAGACTTTAATGACCTTAAATGTTTAAAATAACCTTAGAAATGGATAGAGCATTTAGAATAAGTAGAAATCAACTACTCATTTATGAAATTTAGAGTCGAAATGAGAAAGTTATGATCATTTTAAATTAACATTTTGTAATTGGGAAGAATACTGTGAATAGAAGTGATAAAGCTAGAAATTTAAGTAAGACGTAATATGAAATACTCATTCCAGATATTTCTTTGTTCAGGTAATGAAGATTACAAGATTCCTTTCCCCGAATATTATTTCCACTAGGAATTGCTCTAATGGATGAGTGAGTTCTTCTTCTAAATTTCATTAATTTTTATGTGCTCGTAAAGTGGAATACTAGAATATATGAAAAAGATAAAAATGAATTTGCATGTGGGATATCTTGGGATTATGTTTGTGATTCTTCTATACTTGATCAATAAATGATAAGTATATCGAAACCTTGAGATGGTTGAATAATGCTCTATATTTCCATTATCATATTTTTTTGTATGTGGTTATCTTGTTGATCACCCCTAAATGGAAAGTAACTTGATCAGAGTTGAATAATAAATTGATCATGCATAACAGCCGTTGAGTCACATCATTAAATGCTGCTACTCTTATGCAAAGAGTCAGGAGACCTACGAATCTTGCCACGAGCATAGATCTGCTCCTTCTTGGGAAAATACAAACGTTTGGAGAATACGTCCTTAAGGAGGAGTCGTGCTAATCGATTGCAATGAGCGAGTGCTCGAGGACTACTAGTAGATGATGTGGAAAACCTCGATTCGAATTCCTTAACCCTTGTCACAGAGGGGTAAATCCGTTCTATATATAGTTTATGGATGGCCATACATATTTGTGTGTTTATATTTGTTAATGGCTGTTGGTGCAAATGATGGGAACTATTTTACTAAACATGTTGTAAACTTAAACCCCCATAGATCTTTGTTGAAACAGGAATACTTAAAAGCCGTACTTGAATGACATGATGTTAAGCAAATCAATAGTGGACTCTTGCAGCTATAACGAAAGATTTGAGAATATAGGATGCATTTCTCTTGGAAACCCGTTTATTAAATATATAACATGTTATTATTTTGAAGACAATTATGGATGATTGTATAGTTGACCTATTTATAGATATTAGTAGGGGTATGCCCCTAAGAAATGTAATATATTTTGTTTAAGTTTATTGATATATAGTTTTCTTACATTGCTATTTAATTGCTACTATCGTAAATTGTGCTATTCTAATGTGTGCCCTTTGTTGTGAAATACGCTTTGTGCATAATATGAAAGCCTTTGAGTGACTAAGGTAGGTATTTCTAGGCTTTAATATTTTATACGGCGGACTACCATGTTTAAGGTATCTCTCAGGGCATGACATAATTACTGCAGAAGCAAAGTGTCTTGATGTAGTTAGGCTTGAAGTACGGTAAATTAGGGGTATGTGCAATGTGGTTTAGTTCGATTTGTTCCCAAACCAAAAAGAATTGTATATTACGGTTTGTTTTTTCTTTTAAATTCGAACTTAAACATACGAATCGATTCATACTTTTTTCAAACAGAAAAATAAGATTCAATACTGTTTAGTTTATGATTTGAATCATTTTTTATTCTTAAAATAAAAATACATCCTATAAAAAAACTTCAATTATATGTTTCTTATCACCAATATATATATATAAATATAAACAATAATATTTGAAATCAATTATTTACCTAAATAACTATGTAAAACTTATAGTGGGTGAGATATTTTATCTATCATAAAATTATAATTATACAAAACTATAATGATATAATAGATTTGAAAAAAAAAAGGAATATGTTATCGTAATATGAGGCTTAATTTTTAATTCATTGTATAGTTTTAGTTAACATACTATCAATTATATAAACTAATAAGTAACTAAGTAATATAAGTAGATTAATTAGTAAGACAAATTAAAAAAAGAATGTTCATAATATTGGAGGCTAAAATCTAAAAATTATCTTATTTGTACACACACCACAACAATCAAAATATATAGCCATTTTAATTTCATTTTCATGAATAATACATATCTAAATAAAAAATTTCTTGATTTTTTTTTCAATAAAACAATTAAAAGAAAGAAAATAATGTGTAAAGACCCGACCCTCTAAATCCTGAGATTTAGAGTACCAAGTCCCCAACCACATATAACGTTTTCACATTATATGTAAGGTTGTCCTAAAACTTACAGTTTATAAAAATTGTTTGATCAAAACCACTATACTTTGTAAAGAACTTTTAAACAAAACAAGATTGCTAACAAAAGCAATCTATACATACATTTACATCATATAAACATTGTTTAGTGCCCATGCAAGACACTACAAAATTTACATGTTTTCTTAAAACATAAGAATCCTAAAGGATCTTAAGGTCATTATAAAAATTGGCTTAACTAACAAGCCTTCTATAAATAACTTTTCCCTTAGCAAAAATTCTTCCCAAAAGTCCAGGGTGATCGGATCCTATTCGTCCCACTCATCCAGAAATCTCTCGAAATCGGACCCATAGCCCAAATCATCGTAAAACTCGTCTTCAATACCTACAAAGCAGCAAAAGTGAGCCAAAGGCCCAGTACACAATAACCAATGCAAAACAAATCATCAAGTCAATGTAATGCATCATTAGACGGTGATTATCTTTATTACACTTCTTTCACAAATCAACAAAAGGGTATTCAAACCCCGGTTACGCTTCGGGAATTCAGGGATCCTGAGTAACAGCAGCTGCTCAGGGGGTTGATATAAGCAGTCCGAATACTTATATCTCCTATATCTATTTCATGAAGATAATAGCTTCATTTAGGGTTTAAAAGTCGTTGCCCGACTCTACTTAAACTCAGTCCATAACATGAGCCTAGTTCACAAGTTCCCATAAACTTTGAACTAAATCATGGTATTTCCCCCTAAGTTTAAGCAAACGTTACTCAGATACTATTCCCCCCTATTGGCTACCTACTTAACCAAAAAGAATCGCTATTGCATCATAGCGTGCCATTGCATCATGGTAAAGTCATTGCATCATGACTTGGTTAAGCGCCTAATTAACATGTCATTGCATCATGATAGGTTTGCTGCTCCTCGGACCAGATTAAATAGCGTAATAGACATCCAATTCATTCAAGTATTAAGCCAAATCAATTTAAATCAGATTAGGAATGCCTATTCCTAGCAACCATCAAACAAGTTATTGCGTACATGAACCCGTTAGTATATAATTAGGATCTCTCGGTGATGAACTAACCGAAGAATCCTTAACTGAAATAGAAATATCACAATAATTAATAAATCAACAATTATAGATTTAATTCTCACAATTATACACATATTATATCTATATATCATAATTAATCAAAGAAATCCAAATAATTGAATACAAAGTCATAAATAAGCATTTAAAGGTCCTATTATATCGCAAATCGCTTAATAAATATTTAATTGCTCAAATAACAAACTTCGGAAAATTTTAGAAAAATTTTTTAAAATTCAAAAGTACAGGGGATAGGCCGGCAGCCAAAGCCGGCGGCTTTAGGCTGGTGCTTGATACTCTGAAAATCAACACTGCCAGCGCTGCCAGTGTTCAAGGGTACGCCGTTGGCCTTTTTATCCTACGCCGGCGGCCTTGAGCCGGCGTAGAATCCAAAACCAAAAATTTTCAAAACGTCCATAGAGGTCTAAGCCGTCCGCTTATCCAGATATGCGGGCAGCTTTGACACATACGCCGGCGGCCTTGATTCCCGCTGCCAGCGTACAATATGAACGAAAGAACGCCGGCTAACTTTCCTAGCGAAAGTCGGCGTAGAAACTCAGATTGCCGGCGTACGTTATGAAGAACAAACGCTGACAAATTTTTATTGTAAAAGCCGGCGATGTTGCAAAGTGGCGTTAAGAGATTTGAATCTAACGCTGCCTCTACGTCGGCGGCGTTGAATTCCCAGGTGCCGGCGTATGTTTTAAAAACAGGCTTAAACGAAAAACTCAAATCCTCTGTTTTTCCACTTTGCAATATTCAATTCTAAAACACTTTAAACCTTCCTCCACTACACTTCCAACTTCATATACTCACTCCTATCTATACTACTCAATCCTAACAACTCAAATCATGAAATCAACACATTTACACACTTCCAAAACCTACTTCCATCAACCTCCACTTTATCTACTTAAATTATCTTTGTTTCATCAAAACACTTCATATCACTACAACAATGCATAAACAAACTCACACACTCACAAAGCTCATTCCTAGCTCATCTCAATACATGAACAATCATCTAGACAACATGAAACTCATTCAATAAAGAACTCATACAACACCACAAGAAAGGAAAACAAAACAACAATCACAACTAAATCAATTCAAATATATATATATACCTTGTCTTGAGGAAAACTTTGATTTTTAAACTTGATATTGACCTTGACTTGAGCTTGAGCTTGAAAATGGAATTGAAAGAGGAAGAAGAAAAGAAAGAAAGAAGAAGCAAAATTCGTATAAAATATTAGGGCTACAAAAAGAGTTCAATTAAGCATAATTTGACTTTAAACATATTCCAAATTTACCCTCTAAGGCATATACAACTTTAATTTGTAATTTAGGTGAATTTGAGTCTCATTTGGGCTTCATTTGGGGTAAATGCTAACTTAATTAAGAAAACTCTATCAACTAACCTTAAGCAAAATTAAAGTTGATTTATAAATCTAACTTAACTTAACATCTTAATGTACAAAAGACACCATTAATAATTTTACTACACACACACATTAATACATATAAAACAAAGATATTAATTTCAATATATACTACAAAATAATACATTTTAGTACTACAACATAACCATAATCATCATGCTCATTCAATTCAATACTTAAATAATAAATAAACACATGGAATTTAAATAGAATTTAATCTAGGTCATTTCATTCTTCCCTTCTTCAAGAAGTTTCGTCCCCGAAACTTAACTCACCTTCTTACTCAAAAAGTTCCGGATATTTTTGTCTCATTACACTTCTACTTCCCAAACCGCTTCTCTTTCAGATTGGTTACTCCATTGGACTTTACCATCGTATGACTTTATTCCTCAATTCTTTGTCCATTTTTCCCAAAATTCTAATTGGCTTTTCCTCAGTAGTCAAATCTGGTAGTATCTCTGGTTGATTTGTATCCAATATTGCATCGGAATCAGATATGCATTTTCTAAACTGAGACACATGAAAAACATTATGAACACCTGACAAACTTGGTGGTAGCGCCAATCTATAAGCTAATGGCCCGATCCTTCCAATATTTCATATGGCCCAATGTATCTTGGATTCAATTTGCTCCTCACACCAAATCTGAAAACTCCTTAGTCGGGGATATCTTGAGAACACATGATCTCCAAGTTCAAACTCCAAAGGTCTTCTTCTCAAATCGGCATAACTTTTATATCGGTCTTGAGCAGCTTTCAATCTCTGTTTGATCATTTGAATCTTATCAACAGCTTGTTGTACCAAATCAGGTCCAATCAACACTCTCTCGCCCACTTCATCCCAATGCAAAGGAGATCTACATTTTCTTCCATATAACGCTTCATACGGAGCCATCTGAATCGATGCTGATAACTATTATTGTAAGCAAATTCAACCAAAGGTAAGTGTTCATCCCAATTCTTCCAAAATCCAATGCACAAGCTCTAAGCATATCTTCAAGAATTTGAATTGTCCTTTCTGATTGCCCGTCAGTTTGTGGATGAAAAGCTGTACTAAATTGTAACTTTGTTCCAAGAGCTTCATGAAGACTTTTCCAGAATCGACTGACAAATCTCGTATCTCTATCTGAAGTGATGGTCATTGGTATACCATGTAATCTCACTATCTCTCGAATGTAAATCTGAGCCAATTTTCAAGTGAATACCCGACTCTCAGTGGAATGAAATGTGATGATTTCGTGAGTCGATCCATGATCCAAATCATTTCATTCTTGGCTACTGTCTTTGGTAAAGCCGTCACAAAATCCATAGTTATCTCATCCCATTTCCATTCCGGAATCTCAATGGTTGCAATTCTCCTCCAGGCCGTTGATGCTCGATCTTCACTTGTTGACATACCAAACACTTAGAGACAAATCTTGCAATGTCCTTCTTCATTCCTTCCCACCAAAAATGTCGCTTCAAGTCTCGATACATCTTCGTGTTTCCCGGATGAATTGAATATGAGGAGGAATGCGCTTCCTTCATAATTTGGTGTCTCAAATCATAGATCTCGGTACATAAATTCTATCCTTAACCTGATAATACCCTTATCATCAATCTCATCTCTTTTCTCCTCTTTTTACCTATCTACTTTTCAACTTCTGGCTTCCAGGTTCTTCAAGTTGTCCTTGCTTGATTTGATCCAGAATCGTCGGTTGCAATGATAAACTCGCTAGCATAATGTCAACATTTTCCATAGCTATCTCAATATTCATCCTTTGAAGATCTTCTTGTAATTCCCGTTGAGTAGTAACCAAGATTCCACATTCATCGGTTTCTTTCTACTGAGCGCATCGGCTACCACATTAGCTTTTCCCGGGTGATACAAAATTTCAACATTGTAATCTTTGATTAACTCCAACCACCTTCGTTGTCGCATGTTCAATTCCTTTTGAGTGAAAATGTATTTCAAACTCTTGTGATCCGTGAATATCTTACACTTTTCACCAAACAATAATGTCTCCAAAGCTTCAATGCTAATACCACCGCGGCTAACTCGAGATCATGAATTGGGTAATTCCTCTCATGGGGCTTCAATTGTCTTGAGGCATAAGCTATGACTCGATTATCTTGCATCAAAACACATCCGAGTCCTTGAAGTGAAGCATCACTATAAATCACGAACTCTTCTCCACTAACTGGTAATGCCAAAATCGGTGCAGAAACCAATCGTTCCTTCAGCTCAAGAAAACTCCGATTACAATCTTCATCCCAATCAAACTTCACATATTTTCTCGTCAACTTAGTTAATGGTGAAGCGATTTTGGAAAAACCTTGTACAAATCTTCTATAATAGCTTGCCAACCCCAGAAAACTTCGTACTTCCGTGACACTTGTCGGTGGTGGCCAGTCCAATACCGCTCTAATCTTTCTCCGGATCAACAGATATTCCTTCCTTTGTAATGATATGTCCCAAGAATGCAACTTCTCTCAACCAAAACTTGCACTTGCTAAATTTAGCATAAAGCTTCCTCTCTCTCAATCTTTGCAATACAAGTCTCAAATGTTTCTCATGTCTTCCACATTCTTTGAATACACCAATATATCATCAATGAAGACTATTACAAATTGATCCAATAATCCTTAAATACCCTATTCATCAAATCCATAAAAGCAGCAGGGGCATTTGTTAAACCGAAAGGCATAACCATAAACTCAAAATGTCCATATCTTGTTCTGAAAGCCGTCTTGGATATATCTTGTTGCTTAATCTTGAGTTGATGATATCCGGATCTCAAATCTATCTTGGAAAACAATGCAGCATCTCTCAGTTGATCAAATAAATCATCAATTCGAGGAAGTGGATACTTGTTCTTGATTGTCACTTGATTTAATTCTCTATAGTCTATACACATTCTTAGACTTCCATCTTTCTTCTTAACAAATAATACCGGAGCACCCCAAGGAGAAATACTTGGACGAATAAACCCAGGTGTTGTAATTCCTCCAACTGACTTTTCAATTCTTTCAACTCAGCCGGAGCCATACGATGGAGCTTTAGAAATAGGTGTAGTCCTGGTATCAAATCAATCCCAAAATCAATCTCCCTATCCGGTGGCAAACCGGGTAATTCATCAGGAAAAACATCAAAATTCCCTTACTACTGGCACCATATCAACTCGGAGTTCTTCACTACCCATTGTAGTTCTCATATCCTTCTCCCACAATTCCATAGAATACATACTCCGGTCTCCTTCTTTCCAACACATGAAGTAGTCTTCTACCTTCCAACTCAAAACTCACTTCCGCTTTACTACAATCTATTGTAGCTTTGTAAAGATTCAACCAATTCATTCCAAGAATAACATCAAAATCATTAAAGGCAGAACTAACATATCTATTGGCATGCTTTCATCAGAAATCACAACATCAACATTCCTACATACACATGGCTCTTTGGATTGCACACCAAAAGGAGTATTCACACTCATCACTCTATCATACAACACTTCAGAAGACAAACCACACTCATTCACAAAGCTTTCAGCAATACATGCATGAGTAGCACCAGTATCAATTAAAGTATATGCAGGATGATTTGCAATCTGTATTATACCTGCCAGTGTATCAACCGAAGGAGCTTTCTCACATTGTTGTAAAGCAAACACTCTAGCAGCTGTCATTCCCTTTCCAAAGTTCGGTCCTTCATTCCTAGGCTTTTCTTTACAATTTGCCACATGATGACCTCTTTGTTGACAATGAGCACAAAAGATGGGCTTCAATTTAGGTTCAGGACAGTCAGAAGCTTTATGACCAACTTTCCCACATGCAAAGCAAGCTCCAGGAGTCCATTTACATTGAAATGATTCATGAGGCCCAAAACATATAGGGCATCGCCTATCAAATGGAATGGATGGCATAGAAGTCTTCACCACTTGTCCCGAGCTTGGTTTCTTACCCAAATATGGTCGCTTGCCTTTGTTAACATTACCAAACCTTGAATAAGGAGTGTAGGATGTCACCGATCTCTTGCCCATAAATGTAGCACGTCTATCCCTCTGAGCTTTATTTTCATTATTAATTTGTTCCACTAACTTTGCCTTGATTACTGTTTCAGACAGTGTTGACAATTGAAACTTCTTGACCTCACTCTTAATCTCCATGTTCAAGCCATCTTGAAACTTTTGAACCTTCATGCTCTCATCATTGTAACTTGTACCCGCAAATCTAAGCAATCTGCAATATTCTGCATGATATTCTTCAACAGTTTTATTTCCTTGCCTTAGACTCAACCAACTCGATATCATTTGTTCCCGCACTGTGGATGGAATGTATTGCAAGAAAAAGGCTTCCTTAAATCTGTTCCATGGTATCGGTCTTACATATCCTTCACTATTCAATCTCCACCAATTATATGCATCTCCCTTCAACATATATATAGCCAAATCAACTTTCCTATGCTCAGGCACTTCACAAGCTGCAAACGCTTTCTCGAGCTCCACTATCCAACCTTCCGTTCGAGTCGGATCCAAAACAGTTCCATCAAAATCAGGTACCAGTCTGACAAAATCATGTAACTTGACTTGATCATTCGGTCTCCCATTGGTACTTGTGGTTCTTCTCTCACAGTTGGTGGATGATATTGCTGCATAAATTGTTGTTGTTGATACATCATTTGTTGGTACTGTGAACTATTGCAAACATATCTCGAAACATAGTGAACACATTATTCGGATCTCCTAGGCATCTGAGGCATAGCTGGATATGCTGGCATTTGAGGAGGCTGTGGATTTGGTGCAGTAGAAGCCGAAGCCGGTGATGGAGTCGAAGTAGAAGCTGGAATACTAGCTGATGCAGAAGCTGAAATAGTAGACTGAGAAGGAGGTGGCATACTTTCTCTTTCCGAAGATTGTCGGGTTACTCTTCGTGACCTATCCATCTTTTAAACAAACATGCAACATATGTATGACATATAATAATTTTACAAGGTCAAATCAATATCAAAACAATTAATAAACCAATTAGACATTCAAACATAAAACTTAATATAAACAAGTCCTATATATGTCTAACTAAACTCACCGCATCTAAGGTCAAGTCACCACTATTTAATCAAACAATTTCATAAACATAGCTCTGATACCATCTGTAAAGACCCGACCTCTAAATCCCGAGACTTAGAGTACCGAATCCCCAACCACATATAACGTTTTCACATTATATGTAAGGTTGTCCTAAAACTAACAGTTTATGAAAATTGTTTGATCAAAACACTATACTTTGTAAAGAACTTTTAAACAAAACAAGATTGCTAACAAAAGCAATCTATACATACATTTACATCATATAAACATTGTTTAGTGCCAATACAAGACACTACAAAAATTACATGTTTTCTTAAAACATAAGAATCCTAAAGGATCTTAAGGTCATTACAAAAATTGGCTTAACTAACAAGCCTTCTATACATAACTTTTCCTTAGCAAAAATCTTCCAAAAGTCCAGGGTATCGGATCCTATTCGTCCCACTCATCCAGAAATCTCTCGAAATCGGACCCATAGCCCAAGTCATCGTAAACTCGTCTCCAATACCTGCAAAGCAGCAAAAGTGAGCCAGAGGCCCAGTACACAATAACCAATGCAAACAATCATCAATCATGTAATGCATCATAGACGTGGTTATCTTTATTACATTTTCTTCACAAATCAACAAGAGGGTATTCAAACCCCGGTCACGCTTCGGGAATTCAGGGATCCTGAGTAACAGCAGCTGCTCAGGGGGTTGATATAAGCAGTCCGAATACTTATATCTCCTATATCTATTTCATGAAGATAATAGCTTCATTTAGGGTTTAAAAGCCGTTGCCCGACTCTACTTAAACTCAGTCCATAACATGAGCCTAGTTCACAAGTTCCCATAAACTTTGAACTAAATCATGGTATTTCCCCCTAAGTTTAAGCAAACGTTACTCAGATACTATTCCCCCTATCGGCTACCCACTTAACCAAAAGAATCGCTATTGCATCATAGCGTACCATTGCATCATGGTAAAGTCATTGCATCATGACTTGGTTAAGCGCCTAACTAACATGTCATTGCATCATGACAGGTTTGCTGCTCCTCGGACCAGATTAAACAGCGTAATAGACATCCAATTCATTCAAATGTTTAAGCAATCAATTTAAATCAATTAGGAATGCCTATTCCTAGCAAACATCAAACAAGTTATTGCGTACCTGAACCCGTTAGTATATAACTAGGATCTCTCGGTGATGAACTAACCGAAGAATCCTTAACTGAAATAGAAATATCACAATAATCAATAAATCAACAATTAGAGATTTCATTCTCACAATTATACACATATTATATCTCTATATCACAATTAATCAAAGAAATCCAAATAATTGAATACAAAGTCATAAATAAGCATTTAAAGGTCCTATTATATCGCAAATGCTTAATAAATACTTAATTGCTCAAATAACAAACTTCGGAAAATTTTAGAAAAAGTTTTTAAATTCAAAAGCACAGGGATACCGGCAGCCAAAGCCGGCGGCTTTGCCGTGCTCGATACTCTGAAAATCAACACTGCCAGGCTGGCAGTGTTCAAGGGTACGCCGTCAGCCTTTTATCCTACGCCGGCGGCCTTGAGCCGGCGTAGAATCCAAAACCAAAAATTTTCAAAACGTCCAGAGAGGTCTAAGCCGTCCGCTTACCCAGATACGCGGGCAGCTTTGACACATACGCCGGCGGCCTTGATTCCCAGCTGCCAGCGTACAATATGAACGAAAGAACGCCGGCTAACTTTCCTAGCGAAAGCTGGCGGCGTAGAAACTCAGATTGCCGGCGTACGTTATGAAGAACAAACGCTGACAAATTTTTATTGTAAAAGCCGGCGGTGTTGCAAAGCGGCGTTAAGAGATTTGAATCCAACGCTGCCTCTACGCCGGCGGCGTTGAATTCCCAGGTGCCGGAGTACGTTTTAAAAACAGACTTAAACGAAAAACTCAAATCCCCTGTTTTTCCACTTTGCAATATTCAATTCTAAAACACTTTAAACCTTCCTCCACTACACTTCCAACTTCATATACTCACTCCTATCTATACTACTCAATCCTAGCAACTCAAATCATGAAATCAACACATTTACACACTTCCAAAACCTACTTTCATCAACCTCCACTTTATCTACTTAAATTATCTTTGTTTCATCAAAACACTTCATATCACTACAACAATGCATAAACAAACTCACACACTCACAAAGCTCATTCCTAGCTCATCTCAATACATGAACAATATCTAGACAACATGAAACTCATTCAATCAAGAACTCATACAACATCACAAGAAAGGAAAAAACAAAACAACAATCACAACTAAATCAATTCAAATATTATATATATACCTTGTCTTGAGGAAAACTTTAATTTTTAAACTTGATATTGACCTTGACTTGAGCTTGGAAATGGAATTGAAATAGGAAGAAGAAAAGAAAGAAAGAAAGAAGAAGCAAAATTCGTATAAAATATTAGGGTTGCAAAAAGAGAGTTCAATTAAGCATAATTTGACTTTAAACATATTCCAAATTTACCCTCTAAGGCATATACAACTTTAATTTGTAATTTATGTGAATTTGAGTCTCATTTGGGCTTCATTTGGGGCAATAATGCTAACTTAATCGAAGAAAACTCTATTAACTAACCTTAAGCAAAATTAAAGTTGATTTATAAATCTAACTTAGCTTAACATCTTAATGTACAAAAGACACCATTAATAATTTTACTACACACACACATTAATACATATAAAACAAAGATATTAATTTCAATATATATCTACAAAATAATACATTTTAGACTACTAACAACATAACCATTATAATCATCATGCTCACTCAATTCAATACTTAAGATAATTAAGTAAACACATGGAATTTAAATAGAATTTATATCTAGGTCATTTCATAATGTTTGAATTTTTTTTTGAAAAAATATAAAATATTTTGGTTTGGTTTGAACCACAAGGTTCGGTTCAAGGTCTCATATCGAATCTTGAACTATTTACTCTTCACCGATTAGTTTCAAAAAAGAACTAAAGTTTTGATACAGTTCGATTAAGTCAACGATTTGGTCAATTTTTTTGTACAACTCTAGGCTTTAGATCAGTAATCAAAATTTATAATGTATAATGAATGCATAAAACTCAAAGAGCTCTAAGATGATTCAACTATCTCTAAGAAGCTGTGTTTTACGTGAAAAAATTGGTAAGAAAATTGCTATGGGATTCTAAAACAAATGACAAGAATTATACACGATCAAGTCTCTTGTAAGTAACTTGTATTCACTCCAACTGAGTAACAGCTTATTTGTGAAATAACATACTTTGATTTTCCTAATAGTTCTAAAATGAGATCATTTCTTACTCCTACAAACAAACAATTTATGCGAAAGTAGAGTACTTTCAAAGGCATAATTAGGACTTGGTGCTGAATATTAGGATATAGTTGTTACAAATGTAGTAGTCATTGAATTAAAGAACAGAGTTATTCCTAGCATTTCATGTGTTTTGTTTTTAAATTTTGGAGGGACACTTCTCACATATGCTTACAAGAGAGATTGGATCCGATCTCACAAGTCCTTATAAATGGTTTTATAAGTAGGGTTTGGAATATGTTCCACTGTTATTAGATGTATAATATCAAATGTAACCGTAAGGTACGTAACAATGGAACTTCTACTACCCTTTATGAAAGGGGGTGTAATATATATTATATATATATATATTGGCTTTAAAGGGGTGTGATTCATGAGATGAAAATGTAATCAAAAGGGTCTACTTCGACCAGTGGAGACAAATGCCACAAAATTTGGTCTATGTAAATGTAGAAGATATTTCCTTCCCTCATTTGTTCTCGATGGTTCGTTGAGAAGAGTAGGGATTGCTAAGCCACTGCTTTATTGAAAGCGATATTAAATAAAATAAGCCACATGGTGGAAAAAAACTTTTTTTTTTTAAAATAATAATTCGCCAAATATAAAATAGTTACTTTGTCCTATGACAAAATTGACATATATTTTTTAAAAATGAGCAAAATCTGAAGCATTAGATTCGGAGACCAAATTGCGGACCCCACCGAAAGCTGCTTCCTTGCTTTTTCTAATTCCACGTTTTTATTAGTATTATTATTTTCTATTTCCGTCTCCCGCGTAAAATCTGGGACCCACTGCTTTTTATGTTTCATAACAACACGTGCAGCTCTGCCAGGGGAATCTGACGATTACTTCGTCAACCTGACATCTATTAACGTATTGATTAATCCAACGCGCTCTTCATTGCGTTGCATCTCAACCTCGGCTTTGGCACCCCTCCTCTCCACTCCTTTTTTTTTTTTTTTTTGACCTTTTTGTCTCTCTCTTTATTTATTTTATTTTTTAATTTTGTTACATTATACAAGCATAAGTTACTCCCGAACATTATAATATTTCGAATAATTCATCTAAAGTCATAATATTTTAAAAAATGAATCAATTCAAATGACTATTAATACTTATCACAATATATGCAGATTTTCTAAGTTTTGATTAGTTTTTTCTGTTGTTGATACATATTAATGGTAATCTTAATTGATCCATTTTTTTAAATATTATGATATTAAATAAACTACTCGAAATGTTATTACTTTCAATAATTTACCCCTAAATATTATAATTTTCTAATGTAATTCATCCTATTATATATAGAAATATTTGGATGAATCACAATTTGCAAATACACATGCTATGATCTATATGTTTCCTCTATGTGCTATGGTTTACTTGTCTTTAAAATTGAATATTCAGATTCCAAAATCCCTAAGGTAAGTGTTTTTTAATCTTTACATTCGTACGCTCATTTTATAATCCATAAAATAATAAAAAGACATGTTTAATATTTTTTAAAATTATTATATCCGATGATAAAATAGTAGAATATAAAATCACATCTTATCCAAAATTTGGACTATTTTTTTTCTTTTCCTTTTTCCAATCGAAATTTGAGTTTAAATGCATAAGCTAAACGTTTGTAGAACAAATAAATTTGATTATATTTACAATTTATTCTATCTATTTTCATTTTTTTTTACTATATATACTTTTGACTTATACACTTTATAATATATAACCTGTTTTATAATTCTTTATAAATATTATTTTTTTGGCAGAAATAAATATTAATTAAAAAACATATTTTCATTCCACATTGTTTCAAACCAATAATTTTATAAAATGAATAATATTAAATATTATAATGCAATCATTTAATTTTTTTATAAATATAAGAGAGGGTTTTATCACATTTAGTATATAAACTTTATCTTATTTTTTAGAAAATTATAAGTAATTTCACTTATTAATTTCATCTCCCAAATTATTTGAAGTTATTACATTACTTGCATTAACTCCATATTGAATGGTTAGTCTAGTAATTTTTTCTAGTTAATTATGGACAATTACATGTTTTAATCAATTATTTGATAATGATGATATTCCACTTAGAATATATGATTTTCGGATAAAGTACACTTAACACTCTAAAACTTTGTAGAAATTGCTGACACCTCAATTTTTAAAATACAACAAATATCTCATAAAAAATCAATATTAATACTGACATGATGCAAATACCAATGTGTCATCACTGATGCCGTTGTATAAGTACCATCTTAGTATAATTAAATTGATATTATTTAAATATTATATATCATATACACATTAAATAAATAAAATAATAAACCAATCAAAATGAACTGAGAATGACTTTAAGAAAATAAGGAGAAAATATATTTTTTTAACTCATATTTATTTTTACTGAAATGTATTACAAATTAGTTTTATTAATTTTTAGACTAAAATATATTATAGCATGGCGTAAATAATGACACATGATCATCTAAGTAAATGAAGTTAATCCAACAATGTGTTTGTGTGATATTTGGTAGGAAATTGCTACAAGCCAAGTTAATTTATAAATTATGAAGAAACCGGAGATGATGTTCTACAACGGAGGCCATTCAAGGACTAGTTTCACTTCGAGCATGTGTGATGGGCTCTAAACGAAGTGGAAATCTGGAATGACAGTAGCATTTGAAGATCTGGTTTGGAATTGATGAAGAGAGACTTGAAGGGAGTCTTCTACAGGATGAGTTTAAAATCTAAAGACACTGTTGAAAGCTTGCAAAGTTAGATTCCAACAAAACAATAATTTAAGATATAAAATCCCCTTTGTATAACTTTGTTTGGCTTTTATGCATGTGAGATGCAAACAAAGTCAATAAAACCCTAGATTACGCTGCATCGACCATTGGAAGCTTTGTACAGAGCTTGTTAGGAAGAGTCAAATAAAAGTTCCTTATTAATTGTAAATTTTGATTACACCCGTTTCCTTATTTGTGAAGTTATTCTATGGCCAATCATAATTTTATGAATAAGATGTGGAAAGTTTGAAAAGAAACGAATGATTGTGATGGAATTGGGCTGAATTAGTATAACACGGCATTGATACATGTTCATCAGGCCAAATCTAGAATTCATGTTCTTGATTTTAATGACAGACATGCATAGAAATTGATGTCAATCATGAAAGTCAAATCAGTGAGAGAATTAATCCCCTAGTAGTCATGATGATCCCATTTGACAAGGAGAAGCTCGTTGATTTCCTTGTCCTGTGATGTTTGCTCAACTCATACGTATATTTAGGTAGTTAATTGCAATATTATCCGGTCAGATCTGAAAGTTGACTTGATTATTCTAGAGAGTAGAAAATTAATAGATAAAATTGAATTAAACCAAAGGTTAAACCGTAATTGAATTGGTTCGATCTCAAGAAGAAATTAAATTCAACTGAATTGAATCGAACAAGTCAATTTGGAGTCAATTTAGATATGACATTTCTTATTAATTATCAACAACAACATTATAAAGCGAAGAGCCCAAACGATGATTTGATATTATGTAATTCGGAATACAGGTTGAAATGTTTGTCAAACTGATTTGGTATTTTACAATAAAATTGAATATGATAAGAAAATAAATATTTTATATTTAATTCCTTAATAGGAATCCCGATAGAGCATTGGGTTACCTAAAACAAAAATTTTTCAAAAGCCTTTGTGATCTCAGCTGCACTAGAATGTCCATGTCAATTGTCAAAGACCCTTATGATGACAAGATTTAATTTCAGTTTTTAATTTATAGATGTGTATCTGTCCATGAACTTGTGCAAGCCACTAACAGCAACATTATCTTTTAATTCTTTAATAAAATTAATACATCATATGGTTGGATAAAAAGGGGATGTCGGCCAAAAACTTTCCAGCAATAAAAATAATAGGATCCACTTTGTGTTCTTACATACGTAGAGAATTGGTTCAACTTTTTGAGTTACTCATAAAAATATCTTAAAAAGTGAGTTTTTTAAAAATATATTATTATTTTTTTTAAAAATAAAAATATTATATAAAGTAAATAGGACCTATAAAAATGTAGAAAGATACGAATGAATGTTTGGGAGGAAAGTTTATTAAGGTACTCTTAAAAATATTGTGAAGGATTCATGGGACGTGGATGTTGCAATATAAACATTACATGCTTGTGAAGCAGAAATCCTTGCGGTTCACCATTTATGTGGACGAATTTAGCATATAAAGGGTTTGTTTGTTTGGCTTTTTTCGACAGATACAGACACTTTTTTTAAACTTTTTTCTAACAAATTATTTATCAAGAAATAGATATAGATAAAAAATATTGACAATTCTCATCAAAAAATCAAATAGATCAAATATAGATAAAATATATATGCAAATCGAACATATTTACATATATCATTTTGGAAAAGATACAAATACAGATGAACAACAGACCATCCAAACAGACCCAAAATTTCACATGGCTGCACATACATAATTCACAACATGTTTGCAAGCAATTATCGCTCCCTATCTATATCAACAGATCGTGTCTGTATCTCTGTTGATTGTTGGACCCAACCAATCTAGATAGTAGCTGATTAGGAGTTACTATCAAATTTAATTAAGCTAAATTGAATAGAATAGTAGGAGATGTGTTTTTGTTAGCCTTGACTAAATGATAGAATAATTTGGTACATGACAACAATAGGTGTACTTAGCTTAATCAGGTTACACGATTAGGTCACTTAGCTTTGAAAAGATTTTGCAAACGAAACCTCATTATCTTATTGTCTTCTTCTTCTTCTTCTTCTTTTTTTTTTTTTTTTTGCTATTATAGAAATGGGGAATTTGAACTTGATACTTCTCATTTGAAAGACTAAGGAAGATGTCATTAGGTTATAAGGCTATTGATCATCGCCTTATTGTATAGATAATAGAATTTGGAAGCTAATGTAAAATCTTCATATTTTACCCTAGGCCTAAGTTCAAACATTTTCTTTGGTGGATTCATACAAAATTTGTTGCTATTAATGAAATTTTGTTCAGCAGAATCCTTTTTGTGTTTTCTACAACAAAGTTGAAAGGATTCAACATACCTTATAAGTTGCTTGGATAGAAACACATCTAGATTCATGTCACAAATAAATAGCATTAAAAATGTTGTAATTCTATATAAATATTAGCATCTCGATTTGATTAATTCTATGAATCCTCTAATTTTATTCCTCGTACGGAAACTTAAATGATTTGAAAACATAAGAGTTTCATAACTCGCAAATTCGTGGCATTCGGAATAATCGGTGGAAATAATTAAATTTCAAGTAATGGAGAATAATATGTTTGAATTTCATATAAAATCTTGCACCCTAAGTATATATTTATACAAATGAAATATGGAACCGTATTATTTTATAATTTATTTTTTCCCCTTCTTGTGAGATGGTTAGAAGAGAGAAGTTATGTAGACAATTTCACCTAAGGGCCTCAATATGCAAGCCAAGAAAGCCCATCCCTCCAAAAGCTATACATTTCAATTCCTAATGGCCCAACGGTAATCATTTGATCAATTATTTACTTCAATTAGCTTTATGAAACGAAAAAAAATGGCATTTCCTTTTGCGAGAATTAATGCCTAATTAGATGACAAACTGATCATGGACAAAATTTGTTGGGGAAGGTTACAAATCATTCTTAAATTTTAATTTAAATGTAAATATTTTTTTGAACTATTAAATATCATAAATAATTCGATCAACTTTTTGAACTTTTGACTATTATAATTGAACAATCTATATGTCCTATATCACATAACAGAAACTCAAACACTATAATTGTAGGATCATGATCTTAGTTTGTTGTCATATTGTACTACTTAACAAGGTTGAAACTTGAAAGCATGATACTGAGTTAGAACTCGACTTTTATCTAAGATTTCAAGTTAGAGTTTATAAGCTTTAAGTTTGACTTTAATTTAGAAATTGCTCTTGCCAAGTTCAAACCTAGCTAACTAAGCATATTTTATTTAAATTTATCTTCTTCTTTTTTCAATTTAAACAATACAAATATTTAAGTTTCATTGAATTTCTATTATAACTCAAGTTGTAATGTGCCATATATCTTGAGATTCGAACTTCTTTTTAATTGAATTGAGTTAGAATAATCATCAAATCTGGATTTAAGTAACCTGCAAGCAAGTTCTGTTTAGATAGTACATAAATGCTCACAAGAATTCCCTTTTTTTTTTTTTTTTTTAAATCAAGGATAAACTGGATATTTTTCTTCCAGAAATTGAATTGTTCTCAGATTATAGCCCAAATGCGGGGGTCTCGAGCCCAAGGATATCTCTCAAGCCTAGCCTGAATCCCATCAAGAGCCGGTCAGGCCATACCTTGCATATTGGAAAAATTTCTCCCAAAAGTTCATGCACATCAAAAGTCTTCGTGTAGATACAATTTACAGTGGCTTTGTCCCTTTACCTTTTCAAAATTCGTCGTGATCAAAGGCTTATAATTATTAAATAGTCTTATAATATTTTGAGCAAGTTAGCTAACTAAAAGATTTTAGTACGGTGGAAGGTAGGAAGTGAAATGGTTCTATCAACCATTAAACTATTAAATAAGTGAAAGGATCAATTCTATTAAAAAAATGACGCAACCATAAAAATTTATAGACTGGTTAATGATGATAATTATCTAATATAGAGAGCAACGATGGAAAATGAGGGAAAATGATGGATAGTGACTCATTACTATTTTCACCTTCATCATCAATTATAATATAGCTATTGGTATCAATAATATATATCTTGGGATACTATCTGGGGACTACAAAGTTTTACTGTATTAAATATAGAAAGTTAAAAAAAAAAGTTTCTAAAATCAAACAAACTTTTACTCAGAATAATTCTACAATTTCAAACATCCGATTTCATTCATGTGAATGTTCCATAAATTCGGGAAATAATATCCTATATAAAATGGCAACATGCCAAAATGCTTTATAAAAGATAGTGCCTCAATAAGAATAACATCATATTTAGTTCCCCAATTTTAATCAATTTTTTCATTAACTACTTCAACTTTAAAATTATTAATTTTAGTAACCAACTGAAGTTTGTACATAAACAACCATTACCTCTCATGACTACATCATCTCTATTTATCCAATTAGTGCTAGTGATTAACAAGAGCCGCCATGTGTTACAAGCCTTTAATTTAATCACTACATTCTATGTCAGATGCCCACATAAAAGTGCTCTTCCTCTTCTTATCCAATATTTTTTTTCTTCATTCTATTTATAAACTAATATCACATTTCTTTGTTTTTTTTCCTTCTTTCTATTTATGAACTAATATCACATTTCCTATGCACGAATTGTTTGTAGAGGAATGAATTGGAATGCAATGAATGCAAGAATCACACATTCCTTTTTTCTTTTTAAAAAAGAAAATCCACCAAATGAAATGAAATAAAAGGTGTATATAGTGTATTTATAAAAAATATTCTCAATAATTAATATAAATAATAATTAAATGATAGAAAAAGGAGTATTTAAAGTAGATATAATTAATGAAAGTGCCATGGATTCATGTTCCCTTTTAAAGAATGTGGAGCTGCATCTTTTTAAAAGCACACCCAAATGTGTGAATAAGCATAAAATAGGACATTTCGGTTCTGTACCCGATTCATTCTCGTATACGAAATGTGCCATAAAATATGAAAATTATATGTTTAAAAATATGGGTTATATCTTAATTGATCAAGCAACGAGTCAGATTGGAAAATGAGCACCACCTACCTAACTAAAAGGGAAAAGATTCGATACCAGAGCTCTCGCCGTTCCAAGACTATTTTCCTTAAAATAGTTTTTCAGATATTCTTCATGATTTACTACTGCTCAGTGAAACACCAAAGCGACAAACTTCATGGTCATGTGATTTTCATTCTTCCCGGTCAAAATGAAGCTCACTACCAAAAACTAACGTTTAATGGCGTTTCTCAGCTCAAAATGCACATGATTTATAAGGAGAGTAAAGCTAAGAATGTAACATTGGCCAAAAAAAAAAAAAAAAGCTAAGAATGTAACAGCGTGAGGCCACTTATAATAAAAAATGTCGTCTTATTCTTTGTTCATATTGCTGATGTTAAGTATGTGAACGCTGATAGATATTTTATTACAATAATAAAGTGATAATTCATAATTTTTTTTTAATTTTGTCTCTATATATATATATATATTCTTTTTTTTTTGTGTAAATTTCAATTTAACATCTAAAAGTATAACCACACTTGTAAAATACCATTAAACTAACTTTAATGTTTAAGTATTGGTAAACCTCGGAATAGTTTTGGAATCGGCTTGGAATTGCTCTTTTTAGGTTCTAAAAAATGAGGTACCAGGCTTGGTCTCACCAAGACTAGTTTTGGACCGATTCATGGAATTGTCACTTTTGCTCCACATGTTTAGACCTGTGGACTTGGGGCAAATGATAGGAATGATAAAAATGAATTCATAGGTTTTTAAGGAAACAAAGATGACAATCTTCCTTCTATTCGAATTCTATGAATTTAAAAAATTATTATGATTAATCGATCCGGTTCATTGGAAAGCACGCAACATAAGGATAGTTATAGCAAAAAAAAAAAAAAAAAAATGTATATTAATTGGGGCCAACATAAAAATTGCTCTTATCAAACTTAATGTTTACATGAATTCAATCAACTCAAGCCGGATATTTAGCAACTGAAGAAGTTAAGTCATACACTAACTTTACATAATTAGCTTGACGAGTTTGTGAGCTCAACTGAGTTTAAACCAAGTTTCATCATAATCAACTACGACAATTTTATCTAGGCCTAATTTGTACCAGTTTTTCTTTTTCCCCTTCTCTCTCTGAGATAAAAAATGGTCACCCGCCAGTTGTTTTCTAGACTATAAGCTCTTGTGGTGAAACGCGTTGGGAATTGTGTGATGTGTGGACCAATATGAACATAATGTTTGAAAATGGATGCTCCTTTCCCATGTCCTTTTGATCCCTCATGTACGTATGTCTTAATGGGAAACTTTATGTCCAAAGGAAAACGTGAACGATTATGATGGTGGGTCAACACGCACAATTGGTTGTCCAAACTGAAGAATCACGGATATAAAATATCTATTATATAACTTGATCTCTTTAGAAGTTCCAATAAAATTAAAAGAAAAAGATTACTTTGGTGTACTTTTCGATTTAAGTTTTAAGCCATCATATTCGGCAGCCCGCCCTCATATCAGATGATGTGATTGGTATTTTTGTTATCTCGATTGTTATAGTTTTACTTAATTTTTCTGAATTAAATTCATACGGCTATTGGGTTTACAATATAATGAGGCTTTTCTTCATAAAATAGATTGAAAATCATCTACATCTTAGTTTTTGGTGGAATTATGAATTTATATAGACAATTTTACAAGTTTTCACTTCTACCCATTCTATACAATTTTATGATTTTATATGCTCCAATCTCAAGTAGAATCATGAGTATGAGATACAATCACTACAAATAGTAAAGCAAATGTATATGTAATTGTTGCAATTATAAGTTATAGTAGTAATTCCATTTTTGGTATAGTATAAAATATCGCAAATGGTACCTAAATTTTGATAAAATTTACAATTAGGTACAACAACTTCAATATTAATCAATTTACTACTTGATATATGTTAACAATATCTCCATAATATTGGTTAAAAATGTTTGGCATACGTGAAAAATTCTTTCAAGTACTAAATTGATCAATTTCAGAATTTTAAATACTTAATTACATATTTTGTCAAAATTTAAGTACCATTCGCAATATTAACCCTATAGTAAATGTATCTTGAAGCAAATTTTTTTAACTTAGACATTGTTGATGCATTCCAAAACTTGCAATATGAAAACCATCGTAAATGTGTTGGTGATTGTGCCCTAGGCCAATTACTGGATATTGTCATTCATAAACATTTCTATTATATTGTTTGCATGTTTACTTTATAATAGGATCCGTGAATAATTTAATTATTCTAAATGTTCCTAGATGCTCATTATTGTGGGAACAATAATGAATTAAATCTAGTATGAGGTTTGACTGATAATCATGGGATGTTTATCTATATGGAGATTAAATCAAACTCATAGGTACATGTTAGAGAACTATGTACTGGACTGACCTACTTTGAGATCACTACATGGATTAATGTCATAAGTGATTCTCAAAATAAAATGTCATCGTATCCTCAGACCTGAAATCACCATGGATTCCAACATGAGGAATATTATGTTTCAACTCAATCAACGTTGTCTTTAACCAGATAATTATAAAGGTTGAGATTGGGCATAATGTAAATCATGTAGAGGAAGTTGAGTGATTAAGATGGGATTTGTCCCTCTCGTTGTGAGAGAGATATCTCTGGGCCCCTCGATGAGTGAGACTGAGAAATGCATGGCCGTGCTCAAATGAATTGATAGCGTAATTAATTTCATTTGTTTTTATCAATTTACTTAGAAATCGAGAAATGATAAGATTGAACGATATAAGGAGACACTATCCATGCCGTATGTTCAATCTAGATATCATGTGACAAAAGGATAATGACATAAGTTATGGATTAGGTAAAAATCGGATCACCGATCTTCATTTAATTTGGATAAACATAATGTCTTGCTAGAGGCCACTTTTGTTTTGTTGACTAAAATTGTTTTAAGTCAATTGCCAACATTAAGTGAACCTACAGGGTCACACACAAAAGAACGAGTCAAAAGGATCATAGACTAAATTTAATGTCTCGTGGGAATAATAATTTATTATTATTAAGAATAATAATAAATTAATGGATCAAAGACTAAATTTGATGTCTTCTAGGAATAATAATTTATTATTATTGAGAGTAATAATAAATTATTACATTGTTATGTGCAAGAATTATATTTTAGGAAATATTATCCCTTATTAGATTAAGGGGCACTACTGTCATTACTCATGTGAGAATGACATTAGTATAAAAGGCACATAAAGAGATCTCTTTAGGGTTAACGACTTGTCTGTCGACATTAGACCGGCAGAGAAAATCTACAAACCCTAGTCGTGTGTGAAAATCTCAATATCATCTAGAAATGTTCTAGATCACGCTAGCACGTGAAGGATCCTTTTGTAGAGTGCTCGTTTGTGTGGATACCGTAGAGGGTATTATGATTTTGCGGTACCTACAGATCCGATCTGCAAATTGATTTCAAGTTTCAAGCTTTTAGAGGTACGAAATCAAACCATTTGTTTTTGTTTTAATCTAATCAATACACATGGATACTGGGTTAGGGTTTTCTTTTTGAAATCCGCTGCAAAAGATTTGATCTGTATAATTTTAAAACCCTATGGAAACCCAACAAAATGTGCCTTAAAAAATCCACTGACATATATCATTTGAATCTCCCCAATATTGGACACTATCTTTCTAAAAGGAACAATGCAAATTGATGAGCAAAGGTCAAGTAGAACCACAAATAGGATTTATAGATGTACAGATTGTCTACTAAATAGATATTGCTAAATATTCAGTATTGGTGGACAATAATAGTTTTAAAGAGAAGTTTAGATGCTTGTGGTCTATTCCCAATGTAAAGAGAAGGACCATGTAAGATAGAACTACTATTAGTTGTGAAATGCTAAAAGTTAGACTATTTTTTATGTGGCAGTAGCTAAGTTAGGGGATTAAGTATTGCTGCCAATTTTAAATAAATGGAAGTGATCCTTTAATTATGTTTTGGATACTTGATGTGTGTTCCTTATATGTTGCATGAAAGATTGGGTTCCAATCTATAGGTTTCTATAGATGAATAATAAGGTAAATTACATCAGAAGGTCACAATGTTTTTGGATAGGGTCATTTTAGGTCATAATATTTTAAGAAGTTTAAAAAAGGTCACAACGTTTGGAAAAATGTCTTCTAAGATTTAATTAAATATTTGTCCTATTGATACATGTTAATATGACCTTGAGGGTTTTTTGAGTTTTAATTAAATATTTTTCCTATTCACACGTACTAATAATGACCTCAATTGACTCACTTTTCTAAATATTGTGACCTAAAATGAACTTACTCACTAAACGTTGTGATTTCTTTTGAACTTTTCGGAATGTTGTAACCTAAAATGAGCTCATCCCTAAACATTGTGTTTATCCTATTGAATGTGTACAAGCAATAACATACTCACATGCATCTTCATAATATAATGCAACAATCAGTCATTTGATTACCTGTATTCTTTAGTCCAGCAACCAACAAAGCAATAACATCATGGCACACAATTATATATATATATATTGATTATCTGGTACTCCCCAATAATCATGACATTGGCACTTATTAGATCTACCTAGGTTTTTTCATGTACAAATCCACTTTGGATAATGCTACACTAGGATCATTAGGTTACTGCGATAATGGCTTAGATACTCTCTACATGCTACTAACAGCCAAGCACAAGCAATACACATATTCTTAAGCCAAATATTCAATTAGTCCATTTGAGTTTCTATCATAAATAAATACAAATAGCAAACAAGGTATACACGTACATGAAATATCGATCCATCTCGAGTTTAAGAGTCTACTAAACTGATCTACATATCAATTAAGTCATTAGAATTACTTATACTTCTACACTCACATATGATTACACTTGTATAGTTCTTCCCTATACATCGCTCGAATTTAAGTCTTTAAAGTTTTAAAATATAAATAAATTCTTATAAAAATATAATAAATGGTTTTTAATTGCTTTTGCAATGAAAAAAAAAGATGATATTAGGAGGAAAAACAAAATTCATGGACTAGTGCACGAGCTAGTGCATAGGATGATGCACTTTCAAACATAAAGTTTCAAGTCATAAAGTTTCACTTCCAAAGTGTAATTTTCGTAATTTTGCAAAGAGGTACATAACTAAATGCATAGGCTTGTGCATTGGTTGACACTTCTACATTTTACATATTTACAACTTAGAGAAGTACGCATGTGCCCATGCATGGGTGGTGTACTTCCAAGATTTGATATTTTTGCGTCTACAAGATGTACATGATTGGTGTGTTTGTTGTGTACTTTTAGAAATCATTTTTTCTGTCCAATTTTCTTACATTTGTATCTTAATTCAAATTTTAGCCTTTTAACAATTGTTATTATCAATCTCGCACCAAAATATATATAATTTTACCTAATCACAACTTGATATCGTTCCAAAAGATCAAATTGAGATTGAAGCTACAGTACCTAGAAAGATTTTCAAACCTCTCTTTTTTTCCAAATTCTCATATTTTCTCTAGAGATTTCTCAAGAAATTAGCATCCTTCCTATAAAAGACTACTATCAGTACCAAAACTTTGAGGGTTCGATATTCAAGCATTTACTTTATTAGAAACAATAAGAGAAGAAGAGAAAAGTCATTTACCGTAGAAAAACTTTTAAATTCTTCATGAAATTTTTAAGATTTGCCAATTTTATTTATAAAAGAGAAAGGAGTTTCTATAGTATACGTTGGAGAAGGTAGAATAGTGAGAGGTAATTAACTCTTCTGACTTTATCCGCTAGTTTGAGTCAACATTTCTTTTGAATTTTAAAGTGATGTACAAGTTTGCCCCCAGTTAAGACCCTAATTTATTTTCTTGCCATTGAGTATAATTTATTTTATTTGGGGTATTTCATAAGTAATAAAACATAGTACGTTCTTTATAAATTATACAAAAATATAATGTTCCATATTCTATTTTGTATTCACTCTGTTAAACATGTTACCCCACCCTAATAAAAATAAAAACATTTAGTTGAGATATACCAAAACTAAATAAAAGATATTAGAACCAGTACAAATAATGAGGTTCATCGACTTATAAACTACAAAAAAAAAATTCTTTAGTGATTTTTAAAGAAAGGTTTCTCAATACTCAAAAATGCCCAGGCCTTAGGGCTAATACATGGCTCATATGCTGAACTTCATAAATATTATTATTATATTATTATTTTTATTTTTATTTTTTGGGTAGTCCAGAACCTCATAATTATTAATTGGTCATGTATTTACCCTAACGCGGAGCATATAGTCAAGGTCACATCACAACAAAGATATTGCTTCGTGAATCTTTTTGTCTTTTTAAAACAAAAAGCATCCTTCTCTTCGCTTCCTTTTAAAGATCTTTTCCAAGTACTTTTAGCTTATAATTTCAATATTGTCCTGCTGGTGGAAAAGAAACTTCTCTAAAGAGTCAGTTAAAAAATTGTTTCTAAAAGCCAGCCGGTATTAGGCAATGGGCATAGCCTAAAAGTTATTCTCATTATTGTGCTATTGATCTAAAACATCATTAGGGCTTCTTGAGTAGAAACATGTGCTGTGGAAACTTAAAATCTAAAGCTAGATTAACACAATATTTTAACCCTTGAAATTACTCATTTGACAATACCTTCGAATTTTTAATTTTATGATCGTACAAATTCATCAAAAAAATATCAATACCATTAAATTTATCCTCTAATTTTATTCTAGGTAAATTATATAATTAGTATACAATTATATAATTATTCCAAAGGCTGATTTATTACTTGATATTTCTTGAAAATCATTGGAAAACAAATCAATTAAAAAAAAGGACTCAACTCAAGTTAGGAATCAACCAAAATAAATGATAAAAACCAACCAAAAGACAGACTTAATTGTGCATGAAACAAGAAATTTTTGAAGCATCCCATTTTTTTTAAGTGGTGCAAGTTTGCTATTTTTAATAATTTAATAAATTGTTTTTGTGTTTTGATAGATTGATTAAGCCTAATTTTTTCATACCATAAATATTCGAATATTATTATTTTTTTTTTTTGAGATAAAGTATCAATGTACCAAATATATTAGGATGCAAAAAGTACTATTATCATTTACCATTTTATGGACACTTATCCGACGTTATGATGTATATAAACGTGATATCCCTTGGCTAACAACGTAATCAGAAAGGGAGAAAACACAAAACTCTTACTCTTCCATGTTTGAATAAGTCTCACACGCACACTACAAGTAGAAAAATCGAAATTCCTTCGAAAGTACTGCAATGCTTACTGAACACGTACGCAACCGATTTTTTGAACTTTGCAGGTGATTTGTCACCACAGAGTGAAGCATACGACAGATTATAAATATATATTTCGTTGACTTCAAAGCTTCAGCTTATTAAAGCAAACGTTGAATTGGAATTTCCTTTCTATTTTTCATAAAATTCCAGCAACGAGTTATAAAGTTATCACTAACAATGTACATGAAGATCAACATCGTAGGATTTGGTTTGTAAAACAGTCTTTCATTACATATAATGTAGAATAAATGAAAATTATTTTGTATTCCTTCTTTTCTTAGACGAAATGTTATTCCTTATAAAATGCAATTTTTTTTTATCTTTTCTGAATATTCATAAATAAAATAAAAGAATTACTATTCTTTTCTAATACTTTAGGATGAGTATAGACGATTTTATATTGTACGATAACAAGATGCATAGGTTTAATTGTTCGATTAAATATGTTAGGCTTGAATAGAGGATTGCGAGTTTATGCCGGACTTAACTGGATTTATATAATATGTATGTCAAATATATTAGAAAGAATTTATAGGTAGGTAGAGTATATTATTGTGACCTGCATATATTAAAATATTATGAGGTATTAAATAATATGCAACTTGTAATATACATGGTATATGTTTTGGGCGGGTCCTGCGCTCGATAAAGATTATACCTAGGGATTGATTTAATCATACAAGATATAATAGGTTTCAAGTTTAATAGGTTTTATTGCTCAACCTTAATTTCTTTTATTCATTTCATTACGCTAGTGCATATAGATCGACCTAGCCCAAATATTTATACAAGAGAAGATGATAAATCATGCATATCGACGTTTATATTGACAAATTTTTATCAGGTGAGCCTGCATAAGCATTTATTGAAAAAAAAGAAAGGTAACCGTGTCATTATTAATTTGATACCTAAATTATACTTGTTTTTACAATTAACTATTTTATATGGGTATTATAAATTCTCTTAAAAAGTTTGTAGATACTAAACTAACACTTTTAAATTTCAAGTAGTTAATTGCAAGTTTATATACCAAATATGATATATATTCTAAATAACATATGTGTAAACTTATGAATACTAATTAAGTTATAACAATTATAAAATAATAACAATAAGAATGAAATTTCGATAAAGCTATAATGTATTTTAAAAAGGTAAAATCGAAATATCATACAGCAGTTAAAATTTTTTTATTTATATACCTTTTCTATTTTCTAATTATACTATTTCATCGTGTTAATAAAAAATCCCATGCCCTCATAATAATTTTTCGAGACAGGCAGGTTATAATAGAGCTGTAAATGAGTCGAATCAAGTCAACACAATACCAAGCTCGAACTCTACTCGAATAAAAAACTCAAAGCTCGAACTTGAGCTCGAACTCAAACTCGATCGAGTTAACTCGACTCGATTTAATACTCTATAAACTCGAACTCAACTCGATTAAACTCGATTATTTTTTAATCTTGATTTAAGTATATAGAATATTTAATACTCGATAAACTCGAACTCGACTCATCTCGATTTAATATTTGGTTAAGCTCGTGAGCTCACCGAACCGAGTATTTTGAAACTCGAATTCGAGCTCGATAACTACTTGAGTAGCTCGAACTCAAGCTCGACTCGATTGTAAGCGAGTCAAATTCGAGCTTTCACCGAGTCGAAATTGAATAGCTTATGAGTTGTCTCGACTTACTTACAGCTTTAGATTACAATGTATTCAAAAGAAATGCTTCTCTTTGGTATGTTGTTGGGCACAACACATCTATAAAATGGATGTTGGAAGGTGACTATGACATTGCTTTCGTTGCATTTATTTCCTTTATTGGACACAATTGTCTGGTGCAATAAATAAAACCTAGGCTTTTAGAAGCCAAAAATGAGCTTTCGGAAATAACTAAGAAGATGAAGCACTTTGAAATGGTCTTAGTGACCCTACTTCTAAGCAATTAATGCGTATTCAACATGAATGACGTTGATATGTCATGCGGATTGCATGATGATATAATCAACAAGATAAATATTTGATTTACAGTGACAACTTGTTATAGGTATGGATTATGTATAACAAAATATCAGTTATTTTAACCTATCTCTTTATGTATATCAGAAGAATAAAACTAGAAAGAAATAATAATTTTTTTATTTTTTAAATAAGAAGACTTTTAGGAAAAAAAAAGAAGAAGATGTCTTTAGAAGGGATGAAAAAGAATATGAATTCTTTATTTATTCTATATGTTATTTTGAATAGACATTCCTTATATAGAATCTTTTATAAACTAAACAAAAAAATAACTATTCCATAATTATAAAGTCATAATAGTAGTTTCATTCCTCAATCAAGTGTAACATTATAGTGAATTTTTATTAACAACGAAATAAATCCTTTTTTAGATAGTTTGTAAACTATAATTAAGTAGATTAGGTTAAAAATATCAATATTTAGACGTGACTTCAAATAAAATATCAATGTTTTAAGTAATAAAAAATAAGTCAACATTATACAAAGTATGAGAATAAGGTATTAACATTTTAAATGGTTAAAAAAAATATTAAAGTTTTAATTAGGTGACCAATAAATAAAAAGAAAAATATTCAATATTTTATTTTATATAAGATTGATGATACTTTAAACCACTTAAAATGTTAATTCTTATTTACCATAGTTAATATATTGACCTCATTTTGGATAATATGAAGTTTGAATCGAAAAGCAAAAATGTTGGTCAAATATTGACCCGTGATGTACGCTTCAGATATGAGCATGGAAATATTTACAAACAAATCAACACTAAAATAATAATGAAGAAATTATATAGCTTATACTGAGCTATATTATTTAAATGAAGTTAGTATATGTAACTAAATTGAGTATAGTTGATTTGATTATTAGTAATTGAACTAATTAAATTTAAATTTGATGTAATTGACGAGATATTTATATATATATATATATATATTATTCTACATTAATGGGGAACATCCAGAACATGCATTAGCTACACTTTTGCAAGAGTATAAATTTATTGTCTAAATTAAAAAAAATGTCAAAATGATCGGTAGCGTTTGGTTGTAAGAGTTGAATAAGATAAGAAAAATATAATAGTACAGTATAAAAATATATTGAATCAGCATTCACTTATACATAGTTTGGTATGCACGATGTTGAATGAGGATTTTTGTATTGTTTATCATTTAGTATACACAGGTTAACACAAGAATGTTATAAAAAGTTCGAATTGTCTAATAAATAGAAGATTTATCCTATCCTCCACATAATACTATTTTTTCTTTCAATTTGTACGATTATATTAAGGTTTGTTGTCCAATAACGAAGTTCATGAGAATAGTTAAACAGAAGATTAAGATTCTTGTCAAGTCTAATATTACAAATTTATGCAAGCCAAATACCCCCACAAGAATAATTAAGAGAGATCGGGGGTGTTCGGAGGACAAATCTAGGTAAGTGCATAAGATTCTTTAAACTTAAACTTAATGTGTATTAGAGCACTTGTTTTCATGACCTAAATTATAAACATATAACATGAATCAAATTCCAAATTCTAATTTCTATACCCATCTTATTTTTATGTATACATTTAAAATGGGATGCACTTAGCTCTGGTCACCAAATGCGACCTTATTTTAGGATATGATCAAGATTATTCGATCAAAATAATTTAATCATGACCATTTGATTAGAAACAAATTTTTTAATGTTGTAGTAATTTCATTGCATTTTAGTAAGTTCTTTGATTGTGGTAAGTGGTAGATTTGTCGAATTCTGGTAAGTTTATCTCATTTTGGTTGGTTGATTTTATACTAACTTTTAGTGTGATAAGTTTGTTATATTCTAGTAAGTTCGTCCGATTATAGTATGTGGTATTTTGTCGAATTTTGATAAGTTTGTTGCATTATAATAATTTTGGTATAGTAGATTTGTAGTATTATGATAAGTCTCATCGCATTCGATAGTTTGTTTGTTGCTAAGTGGTAGATTTATGTATTATCGAAAGTTTGTTGTATTTTTGTAGGTCCATTATACATTAACTTTTGGAACTAGTAAAATTTTCACATTCAACTAAGTTTGTCTGATTGTGTATGTGGTACTTTTGTCAACAACTAGTAAGTTTGTTACATTATGATAGGTGCATATTATTCAATACTGTTCAAGATTGTTCATATATCGTGCAATTTGTAGTAAGTTTATCACATGGTAGTAACTTTATCCAATTTTAATATGTGTTATGTTTATTATATTTTAGTCGTTTTTTCATCCAATTGTAATAATTTGTACATATAAGACCGATTTATCTGATTGTATCCTAAAATTACATTGTAAGTACGGCAGCTGAGCCAAGTTTTTTCCAATTTAAAACCGGTCTTGTGGCTTTAACTCTCTTTCAACTTATAATTATTCTATTAGCAACTTGTGGTTGTGATGTGTCTTGGCTCGGGAGTGGTGAATAGAGTGAAAATTTTTCTGAACCCGAAACATTTATCACATGCAGCCGATGAAGAATTAAATCAATATAATTCATGAACCCTCGAGTTTACATTCATCGATTAAAGGAAAAATGGACATTAGAGGGAGGATTTATGCCATAAATTTTGCTATTGGCTGGCCAGAGATTCCATTTTGTCGTCTTTAGAAATCAAGAACAATTCAATTATACCCAAATCTACTGTTAGCTCCAAGATTTTACCAAGCCAATCAACAGAAAATAAAAAATAAATAAAAATAAGAAAATCAAGAACCCATAGTATTTTGCCACGTGTTGGAACATAAAAATCCTCCGGTCAAATTCATTTAGCCGCCGACTGCTTTTTGTCCGATTTTCTTGTCCATTCATATCATATGCGGGTCCAACTTCCAAGTTTCAGTCGCTTTCATATGCTGATGTAACTTTACATAAACACGGATTTCCTAAACCTTAATTATTAAAATCTGATTACTTGGTAATTTGAATTTCTTCTATAGGGCTGACTTAGAACATAAATTATTAAAGCCTAGTTTGGAACTTTTGAACAGCGTGCCAAAAAAGCGTTAGATGAAGAAAAAGCATAAAGAAAAAAAAAAAAAAAGGGAAAAACGGAAATCAATTACAAACAAACAACCAAACTCCTAAGGTGTATAATTATATTCTTTTTTATGAATTCTAAAAATTTGTATAATCCGATCCAATTTGATAATAATGGATGAAATATGCCAATAATTATGTATTGTTAATCTTTGAGAATATCCCTATTAGTCTTTGTTATTAGATTGAAAAGTTTGGAAACTCAAGAAGTATATGCCATGTGAATTTCCTTTAGAAATTTTGTATATGATGCTTAATCTTATGTTACAAAAACTAAAGCCGTGGAAATAATAAGAAATGAAGTTAAAGAAAAGTAAAGTAAAACCAACTTTTTTTTATTTTCTTTGATTTTCGCCACAAATAGAAGGAAAGAATATATCCTAAATTTCTTCATTTTTCTTGATTTGATACAGTTTCATCTCTATTTAAAATAACCAAATATACAACTTCATCTCATTTTACTTATTTTCACACCGTTTCCTCAATCTAAACACAACATAAACTTTGAGATCAATAATTTTAATACCAAATGGAATCTTTAAGAATATTGACACTTTCTCTATCAACTACGTCTAAATCTGTCAATATTGTTGGTTTTTTCATTTACTAATTATATATTCTATAGAGGAAATCTTAATTAATTATTTATTATATAATTACACACTACTACATGTATAAATATGCATGTGAAATGTCCTTTACACTACCTAAGCCTAAGGTATGTAAGTAAAATATTTTTATTAAAATAGTTATATAACGTATGAAACAATAATCCATAATTAATTAATAACATCAACTTTACAAAAATTTTCAATTAAGTTAATGCAGCCATTATATTGACGTCAAATTGTTCCATTGATATTAAAATTAATAATGAATTAAAAAATCACACAAAGTCAAATTATTAAATGCGAAAAATATCACCACTTTTTTTTTTATACAATCTACAAAACCAAAAACCCTCTTAAAAGAAATTTGACAGAGATGGTTTAAGAATTCCAGTAACTACTTTATGGCCTAAATTGGGCTATATGCATAATTGTAAAATCTAGTACTTTGACTTTAAAGTCTCCTAAATAAATAGTTTACTAAAATTTGCCCAAAATATGGTGCTGTAAAAAAAAAAAATAAATAAATAATAAATAAATGCATTAAATTAACAAACCCAACCAACTGAACTGTTCCTTCCTTGATCATTCATGTCATGATTCACCAGTCAAAACAAAAGAAAGAAACATGTCACATACATATATGTGTATATATATGTATTTATGTATAAGCCTTGTGAGAGACAAAATCTACACAACTTAACTCGTGGGTTATCTTAGTTTCTACTTCTTAGACTAATATTTTTCACTCTTTTGGCTTTTGTCTTGATGAATATTTTGTTAGCTTGATCATTAATAATTCATGGACATGGCTATGATGAAGAGGAAGGTCACGAACCCTTTGGCAGCCGCTGAGAAGGCTGTCTCAGCGATAGGATTGGGGTATGACTTGACTAATGACATCCGGTTAGCATCATGTAAACCGGCCGGCCCAACAGGGGGCAGATTGATAGAGCTTGATGAGGATGTGACTAGAGACTTGGTTGTTCCTGGTGGAGTGGTTGTTAAGAATGTTCCATGCTGTATTAAGTGTGATAAAGGTGAACGTACGAGGTTTCGGTCTGATGTTCTTTCTTTTAATCAGGTGAGATTTTATTTTCTTTATTTGGTCAACTCTATATGTTTCAGTTATCTTATGATTGAAGCAGGTCCAATCACTGCTTAGGAGATTAATTCCTTAATTTCTTCACGAATAGACACGACAGTTATTTTGCTCTTTTTGGTTGGAGTTTCTAGGCAAGTTTACTTGTATGTTTTTACCAATTTACATTGAATAATCTTTTCCTAGTTAAAACGAATACAAAATTATTTTAAGGATAGACAATTGGTTGAATATGAATTTAGGGGTATGGTTTTACAAGCTTAGTATTCTTTGGTTTTATATGATTATGTCAATTCTACGAATTTCAATTGTAGAAAGAATCTCGAGTTTGACAACCTTGTTAAGTATTAGTCAAGGATAAATACTAGATTGTGGCGTGGTCTAATTGTTTAGAAATCATATTGGGAAGTGATTACTGGGAACATCTGCAAGTGGTGTTGTTCAAGTGAGTTAAGGAAATTGGCTACTGAACTTGATCACTTGCTTCCTTTACTCTTCAATCTTTTGTTGGGTTCAATCCAGTAGAGGTATTCGAATTCTGCGGTTTCAAAGAAACATTGAGATAGAAATTAGCTTTACATTGTGCAATTTTTGTGTCTGTAAATGTGGGCAGCAGTTCGCAGCCAGATTTAGCTGAGTTTCCAACAGGGATCAGCGGGGAAGAGTCCTGACTAAAAGGAAAATGGATATGATGTCTTTGCTTCCACGATTTAGGAAAAGGAAGATTTAAGATGCTAATGAAATGTTGTTTACTTAATATGTTATTGCAGCCATGGTTGCTTGTCATAGACTTGAGGGTAGATTTGTTCAGCTAGATGGTTTTCTTGAATTGCAGATGTCGGAGCAATTCAATCAAGACCTTTCTTTATCTGGCAAGATCCCATCAGGCATGTTTAATGCCATGTTTAACTTCAAAGGTTGTTGGCAGAAGGATGCATCCACTACTAAAGCCCTTACTTTTGATGGTTGGTTCATAACTTTGTATAACATTGAGCTGACAAGATCCCAGATAACACTTGCTGAGCACATCAAAAAAGAAGTGCCACGTTCATGGGATCCTGTTGCCCTTGCCGAGTAAGTCTCAATAACCAGTAGCAATCAATAGCATCCATTTCATGATGTTTTCTGCAAGAAATTGTTCTTTCTCTGTATTTTCTTACGATCATATTGCTGATTGATGATCATGCAGGTTTATTGAAAAATATGGTACCCATATTGTTGTTGGGGCTGAAGATGGGTGGTAAAGATGTTGTTCATGTAAACCAATTTCAGAATTCAAATCTAGAACCAGCGGAGGTGCAGAAACATTTAAAGCAATCTGCTGATGAGAGGTTTTCAGGCAGCACAAATGGAAATTTTACCATTCGTCAGGTTCAATTTTTTGGAAATCCAAAGGTAGTACCAAATTCCTTTCTTCTTATCTATCCAATATAAATACAAAAATTGTCATAAGATGAAAGGCTGAATAACAGAGTTACAATCAATTTAAGACAGCAAGCTATGTATATCTTCCACAATACCATGTAATTTGACTAGCTTCCGCACCGTGCACATAAATTTCGATACCTGTAATAAGTGAATTCTGAGAATTATATAAGGCTGATTGGAGAAAAGAAAAAGCAGCTTGATGAGTGCTATCTGACATTGTATCAGGATGTGATGGGCTTATATTCTGATTTTGCACTCATGTGCACTGGTGCAGGATGAGAATTTTATGCCTGGGAATTTCCATGCAGCATTTCCTACATCAGTTCGGCCACCCATGGTTATTTCCTCAAAAAACAATGTAAGTACTTGCTAGTCCTTTCTAATGTTAGTCTCCTAAACAGTTTGTGATGCAGTAGCTTGTTTGACTGATTTAAGATATTTATTGGTTCTTCTTATTTGTTATCAAAGATTTAGTTTCTATAATTGTTACGACCAAATGTTAGTCATTGATCTGCAAGTTTCCTCTCAGGGCCTTTGATGAAACCCATTGTGGCACTTACTATGAGAGATTTCTTTTCAAAAAACCAATTGAAGATTACTGAAACCGAACAAATGAAAGAGAACTAAAACTTTTGTTTTCATTATTGATCTTTATTTCAGGACATGGTCACCATTTACATCAGGAGAGGTGGAGTCAACATAAATCAGAGTCATAGCCAGTGGCTTTCTACCATACCAGAGTCACCTGAAGTAATATCTATGTCCTTTGTGCCTATAACATCGCTTTTAGTTGGCGTACGGGGCAGTGGATTCCTAAGCCATGCTGTTAATCTTTACCTTCGTTGTAAGTTTTCTTCATCATTGAGAGCTAATGGCATGAGATGATGCATGTGTGTCATTTCAAAGTCCTTTTATTTGCTGAAGTCTTAAGCCTTTCCAGTCTTGGGTGCTTGCTCCATTCATCAATATGAGATATTTTGAGATAGCTAAGATGTTTGCAATCCTTAGTTGTTGTTCATCGCATCATTCCTGCATTTTATTCACGCCCTTCGACTTGCTATTAAAAAATGAGCTGACCATCAAAATTTTAGGTGCTTCAGTGTACATTCAAGGACAGATTCATTTTCTGTTCTTTGCTTTAGGAATAATTAAATCAGATTATGTATTTTTGCTTTAGGAATAATTAAAACTACAATAGACTTTTGTTCTCTTCAATAACAGTTACAAGGTTCATGAACATGTACCAAAAAGATCAGGCAAGGGACAGGATGAGGCTAGAGCATGATAGGGTTTTTCTCAAGGAAAAGTAACAAGAGATTTCTTTTCAAACTGACAATTTGTCCAAGGAAATGAATGTGTCTCGAAGATTTAAATTCTAGGAAAGTTAGCAACAATTGATTTCATAGAGACTAGAGAGGTTCGAACAGCCCATGGTGGTCAGCCCGAAAGGGGAAGTTTGTACTCGGATTTTGAAACATAATTTCCCACTATGATGAAATTTCATACCCTTTGGGATGGGTAAGGTAAGCCCCTATGAGCATTTCTTTTGACTCCAAAGAATTCCAGAGGAAGAAAAATTGACCTTTGTTTCATTCTATTTAGGGATGTAACCCGGTTGGGTTTTGGACAGATTATATGAACCCGAAACTTAATCCACTATCCTATAGGGTCTACTAAACCTCAACTTATAACCTTTTAGGGTTTTGATGTTATAATCAAACCCACCCTATAGGGTTTGATTTAAAACACGGAAACCAATCCTATAACCCTATTTTTTTTCCAACCTATTTTCAAATTTTAATGATAAATTCAAGAAAAGCCGGTGCTTGGAATTGATAGAAAATCTTGCAGATTATATTCATTATACAACATTTAAACACATAAATATATTATTTTATCACGGTATATTATCTTAAAAATATTGATAAATTAAATCTCCTACTGAGACTAAAATATAACAAACAGTAAGTAATATTAATCTCCACAGATGATATGATTTGAACAAAATTTAATAAAAAGTTATAAAATTCATAACTAGTTTAGTAGACATAAAAGAAAAAAACATCCGTAGGAGGTAAAAAAAATGTAGTTCCCTTATATCTTCTTTTTTCTTCTTGCCCCTTTAGTAATGTTTTTATTTTATTTATTTTTTTAAAATTATAATACCGGATTGTCAAGTATCCATTAGGT
Source organism: Combretum micranthum (assembly GCA_024138025.1). Classification (NCBI taxonomy): domain Eukaryota; kingdom Viridiplantae; phylum Streptophyta; class Magnoliopsida; order Myrtales; family Combretaceae; genus Combretum; species Combretum micranthum. The sequence continues at coordinate 481,009 of JAMXBD010000565.1, forward strand.
TTGTTATATGATCCAAACTTGATCTTATAACCATTTAGGGTTTTTACTAGATATCTAAACCCGATTCTAAAACCATGTAGAGTTTTTAATGGATTGAGTGAGTCGGAAACCTCATAATAGCTTATTCGGTTACATCCCTAATTCCACTTGGATGGTAATGCATAGTTGTCATTCCTAAAACTAGAACATGATCAATGACATTTGATGCGAAGAAACTTAGGGAGCAGAGCAACCTTTGTTTTGGTTCACCATTAAGGATTTAATAATATGGGTTAACATTCAAGTTGGAGGAATTTGATGAAGATTTAAACGATTGGATAGAAGTAGAGCTTCATCGCCAGCAAGAGTGAAACCATGCAACTTAGCACATTCGTACAAATTGTGAGACTTTCAGCAAGGTGACAAAATTAGCGGAACAAAGGAGGAACTAGAGATCTGAAAGCATGCATATGACACCAGGCACAATTTTGGAGGGCAGAAGTAGTGTTAGATGCCTTGATTCACAGTTAGAGAAATTTAACGTTCTTTGCTTCAGGAAAAATTAGACTAGATCATGCATTGCTTCTGTTTATTCATAATGAACTTGTTGATGTTGCTGTTTGTTTTATTAGGTGTCTTCTTGTTCATATGTTGCTCATGTTAGATTACTACTAGCAGATGTAGGATCCGATGTTGTGTAGACAATTTACTGGGGTAGTAAGTCTTGTAGCTTCTATATATCATGGAAATCAGAAGAAAGAAAACAGGCAATTGCAGAAAAATAGATTACTAAGAGAATCTAGATTCTCCCTTGAAAGAATGCTGATTTTATCGCACAGAATAGGTAAATTGGACAGGAAAAAGAAGGGAAAACTGGGGGAAACACATTTGGATTTAACCTTAGAACATTCTAACAATATGTAATTAGATTCTTGGCATGCAGAATTAAGGCTAAAACTAACATTGTCTCTTTTTGATGCCCAGATAAACCCCCAATGGAAGAGCTTCACCAATTTCTAGAATTTCAATTACCTCGGCAGTGGGCACCGGTTTATGCTGACCTTCCCCTTGGACATAGACGCAGGAGGCATGGATCACCATCCCTTCAGTTTACTCCTATGGGGCCTAGGCTTTATGTAAACACAATGAAGGTAAAGAATTAATGCTGTGTAAAGAATGCTTATATATGATACATCAAAAAATAGAAGCATCCGACTCCATTTGGTCTATTCAGAAGCATTTCAGTATTTCATTTTGTTTTAGAATAAGGCGAATTTCCCCCTAAGGTTGACTGCAATATGACCTTTACACTACATCGTCAAGAAATCAACAGTTTCATGATTTTTTACGCCTAAAGTGTTGTCTACTTGATCAAACTAATATACCCTTTTCCTTCCAACTGCATAGTGAGTTGATCAAATATCTATAAATCCTCAATGTAACTAGTCCAGTGATTTCTCTAATAGTCATAGCTTTCAGGTAGATACTGGTAATCGGCCAGTGACGGGAGTACGCTTATATCTAGAAGGCAAGAAAAGCGATCACCTAGCTATCCATCTCCAACATCTTTCAAGTCTTCCTCAAAGCCTTGAAATCTCAGAGGACAACACTTATGAGCCGATACAAGAGCCATCGGACAAAGGCTATTTAGAACCTGTTAAGTGGAGCATATTTTATTCTCACACGTATGCACAGAAGCAGTTGAGCACAAAGGCTCTAGAATAGATGACTCTGCATCCATCGTCACAAAGGCCTGGTTGGAAGTCAGGGTTGTTGGTATGAAAAAAGTCCTATTCCTAAGGCTTGGATTCTCCATGGTGGCATCAGCAAAGCTCCGTAGATCAGAATGGGATGGGCCATCAATGTTATCTCGTAAATCAGGAGTTTTCTCATCACTTATCAGTACAAGGTTCAGTGCAGGACTGAATCCGCCTGACAAACCAATAAAAGTGGACCTGAATTCTGCAGTTTTTCCTGGTGGACCGCCATTGCCAAACAAGCTACCAAAGATGACAAACTTTGTGGACACAAAAGAAATGGTGAGGGGACCAGAAGATCCACCAGGATATTGGGTTGTCACTGGAGCCAAGCTTTGTGTAGAAGGTGGGAGAATCTCCATAAAAGCAAAGTACTCATTGTTAACCATAATGTCAGAAGAGTTGATGATGTGGATGTGATTAAAACAAAGGCAACAAAATCAATTGATTTTTTTTATCATTTGTAAATTTTGACTTGTACATTATGCATAAGGCTAGCCAAAAGATGCCATTTTAAGGAATCATTAAGTTCCATTTTCCTTGGCATGTCAGTTTTTAAATTTGTTGTTTTGATTATTGAAATAACCAAAGTTTTAATTTATACTTAATGCATGTTAAATTTAATTGTATGTGTGTTGGATAATGATTCAAAATTATTGGATATGATTTAAAAGTAATGGGTTTATCTTATGTCGATTATTTTCATATATTTAGGAAATATGTTTAGATATTTTAGTTGATAAATTTATATCTGTTTAATAGTGATTATGTTAAGCTGTTTTTATCCTTATCTTATTGAGATATTGGGATAGGCTTTATCTCTTTTTGTAAGCCTATTTAAAGGCATGATGTTTATATCAGTAAAGAAGTCAATTAAAAACAACTAGCAACTTTTACAATAATTTTTTTTTTAGTGCTAAAAATTCAACATGGTATCAGAGCCCTCTTCTTATGGGATTGTGTGTAGTTTATTTTTTTTTTTAAAAAAAAAAGCCATGGAAGACGAAGCCAATTTTGCCTCAATTGATCCATCGGTGTTCGATAGAGAAAACTACCAAATTTGGCAGCTCGTGTGGAGGCATATTTGGATGCTTTGGATCTTTGGGAAGCAGTGGAAGAAGACTATGATGTTTCTACGCTTCCAAACAATCCCGCCATGGTACAAATCAAAACACATAAGGAGAAGAAGACAAGGAAGTCAAAGGCTAAAGCATGCTTGTTTGCTACGGTGTCATCAACGATCTTCACAAGAATAATGTCCCATAAGATAACCAAGTCTATTTGGGATTATCTCAAGAAAGAATATGAAGGAGACGAAAGAATCAAAGGTATGCAAGTTTTAAATTTGATAAGGGATTTCAAGTTGCAAAAGATGAATGAATCTGAAACAATAAAGAGTATTCAAATAGACTTCTTGAAATTGCAAACAAAGTCAGACTACTAAGGTCTGAATTAAAGATTCAAGAATAGTACAAAGATCCTTGTCAGTACCTGAGAGGTATGAAGCGAGTTATAATCTAAAATACAAGGATCTGTCAAAGATTACCTTGGCGAAAGTAATTCTTTGCAGGCACAAGATCAAAGAAGAACAATGAGGCAAGAAGAAACTAAACAAATGGTTGAAGGAGCTTATCTATCAAGACTTCATTTTTAAAAGAAAAGGAAGAATCTCTCAATGCAGCCATTGCAAGAAGCCTGGCCATGAAAACCTCAATGTTTCAAGTGTAAAAGATTTAGGCACCTACAAAAATATTGCAAAGTAAAAAATAAAGAACAAGTAAATATGGTAGAAATGGTTGAAGAAGAAATTCTATTTTGAGTTAGTTGGTGAGATGTGCACCAAAAGATTTTGGAGAGAGGTGCTCCAATTGAAGGTTGATGAGAAACTGCAACAAAATGATGAGAAGTGCATCATACAGTGAAGAGAGGTGCTTCATATATCAAAAAATTGGAGAGAAGTGCTCCATAAAGATTTCAACTTTGTAATCTTGAATCAAGGGAAGTGTTGGATAATGATTCAAAATTATTGGATATGATTTAAAAGTAATGGGTTTATCTTATGTCGGTTATTTTCATATGTTTAGAAAATCTGTTTAGATATTTTAGTTGATAAGTTTATATTGTTTATTTAGTGATTATGTTAAATTGTTTTTATTCTTATCTTATTAAGATATTGGGATTCTTTTTGTAGGCCTATTTAAAGGCATGATGTTTATATCATAAAGAAGTCAATAAAAAACAACAAGCAACTTTTACAATAATTTTTTTTCCATTCTTTCTTTTTTTTTTTTTTTGTACTAAAAATTCCAACAATATGTGTGTATGTGTTAGTGTGAATTGTGGTGTATTTGAAATGATGGTATGTGTTATGAAGTAATAATTAGATAATAATCTATGGTAAATATATCTAGATTGATAGTTTATTCATGATAGAAATTATTATGTTGTTGCTAATTGATATTGTAATGAATAATATATGATGAATTAGGCTTGTGTTAAACCAAAAATGAAGTCCATAAACCTAGTAGATTTTTTGCCCTTTTTAAACCCAATTTTACCCAAAAACAAAGCTTAAACAAGGCCCAAAGCCCCTTAGAAATCTACCCCTAAAGTTAACGCATGTTGGATAAATATCAAGCTTATTTCTTTCACACTTTTAACATCCAAAACAGACCCAAGAAGAAGAAAATTCGTAACTCATGTAAGGCCATATTTTCCAACATTCAAACTAAGTTTTCTTACACTCAATACACCAAGAATCCATCCCTAACTATTATATATACATTAAGGTAAGTTTATATGATGTTTAAGATACTTTATTTCTCTTTTAATCTATGAAATTTCTGTCAAATATAATGCATGTTGGATATATATGTGTATTGTTATATTGTGATGTTGAGATAGATTAGGATTTGTTTATGCAAGTGTAATGATGGTGTGGGTTATAGTATGATGAGAAATTAATATTGTTGAATTGTATTGAAGTAGTGGATATGAAGAAAATGAAGTTATAGTGTAAAGTGTGTTTTAATGGTTGAGGAGGAGTTTTGTGTTTCAATGATCTTAGAAAGAAGTTTGTGTATGTTTGATGATATAGGGTTCTTATTCCATATATTAGGAAGCTTGTTATGTGTTTTGAAAAGAGTTTGAATGTGTAAAAGTTGATATATTGTGTAAAGGAATCATGAAAAATGTGTGTTGGTTGTCAAAAAGATTTTCCCAGATCAACACTACCTTGTACATGGGCGTGTACGAGCTTATGCTGATCAAAATAATCTCTCGCGTCACTTTTTTGACCTCTGCCCCACCTTATACATGAGAGTGTAGGTGGTTGTGTAAGTCATAAAACCTTGAAAAATTGCTCTCATGTTACTTTTAGTACCTTACACGGCCCCGAGCATGGTGGTGTACTAGGTAGTGTATTTTCCTTTGTTTCGCAGCTTGATTGTATTTTAGCCATAACTTTTTCATCCAACTTCGGTTGAGGTAATTCAAGTTGCGTTGGAAAGCTTAAAAAGAGATCTACAACTTTCATGTTTTGAGTTTTTACAAATTCGAAAAGTATCGATGCTTAAATTTTAATTCTTTCCAATTGTTGTATTTTTCAAACAAGGTTAAAAACTTATGTTTTCTTGTTAAATGTGTGTTTGCATGTGAAATTGATCTTTTTGGACTAAAATAAGATAGATTAATGATATGTGATGATTTTGAATGATTTTAAATGAGATTCAATGATTTCCTAAGCTTTTAAGCTAGTAAGTATAAGCTTGGCTTAGGATAGTAATGTTGATATAGTTTGATAGATACTTAATTGGAGATTTCCTTTGATTCTCAATCCAATCTAGGTACATGATTGATTATTGCTTAGGATAGGTATATTTAAGTTTAACCTTAATTAAAGACTAATGAAAAGTTTATTGAAATGTTTTGTGGTTAATTCGTGTCTGGTCCGGGGAACAACAACTTTGTCATGATGCAATAGCACGATAGTATAGGCACTTAGCCCAAATCTTTGTCATGATGTAATGACTTAAATCCATGATGTAATGGTTCACCATGATGCAATATTGGTTTCTTTTAATAGCTAAGTGGATAGCTAATGGGGTTAACTGTGTCAGTATATTCTCTACTTAGGTTCGGGAGGAAATAATATATTTTAGTTCATGGTTATGGGACCGTTGAACTAATTGATGTTATAAACCGGGATAAGTAAAGTGTATGGAGTGTAAACCCTAGGTGAAGCTATTACTAATCTTTGTCGGTTAGATATAGGAGATATAGGTGATATAGGTGATATAGGTATCCAGTCTATCTAAATCAACCTCCTGAGTAGTTGCTATTACTCAGGACCCTCAAATTCTCAAGCTTGAATCGGAGTTTAAATACTCTAGTGTTATTTTTTTTTACTCACTTAACTAAAGATAATGAAGTTATGGTGAATTGTTACATTGCATTTAGCTAAGTGTGTTTGGCATATGTATTTGTTTACACTATTGTGTACTGGGCTTTTGGCTCATACTGTTACCTTGCAAGTGATTATGATGATGATCTCTACGACGATATGGGCTATAGGACTGATTGGGAGACATCTATGGATGATTAGGAGCGTGTCTTAGTAATAGTTGTTTAGGACCTTTTGATGTATTTTTGTGAAGTTTCTAGGCTTATTTGTTAAGCCTTGGAATATAATTTTATTTTAAGTTGTATATGTAATATAACTTGCTTGTATGTAAGCTTTATATGTTTTGTGTGATCCTCGGGAGATCCTCATGTAATGTATGTGATGTATGTTTTACATATAAGTGATGAACCACTACTTATGTAGTGGTAATATTTCTTAATTCAAATCATGTTAATGTTATATCTATTTTAAGCAAGCAGTCATTACAAACGCTTCTTTTTAGGTGATCTTACATATAATACTTGGATATTTCCTAATACTTTGGTATTATGCGTGGACAGAGGATTTGACATGTTTAATCTATGGGTTAAGTGGGCCAGGTCCTTACAATTATGGAGGGTGAAATTGCTGCATACAAACAGAAGACATTGGATGCAAGGTAACAAAGGACCTGCTTGGTGGATGCTACTCACTGCACTTGCTTTTGTACGAATCATTAGATCATGGAAGTCTTATATAAAAGTTGAAATGGAATCATGACTAACGGCCTGGCTGTAATGAGAAAATCACCCACAAAAATTATGATCTGTTCTTGTGCAATTTGCCACCATAGAGTCCCCAGATCCTCAATGGTGGATGGTATTTGTGTAATGTGTAGATCAAATAGTCAAAACGTTTGTGCAAGCTCAAGTTTTATCCATGCACGCCTTTTTTCATGCAGATTTTATAAAGATTACCATAACAGCAACAGTGTCTAGAGATTAGCTTCCTTTGACATTGGGCAGCGTCTTTGGCAATGTGAGAGTAAAAAACAAAAACTTCCCAGGTCAAAGCTTGAAGATTTGAAAGTGCAGGCTCAGGGCAATGTACCTAGGAAATAAAATCAAATCTAAAAGAAGCCCTGGAATCTTATACCTATATATCAAAAAATCACAAAATCTAAAATCTAAAATAAAAAATAAGAAAATGCTTAGTATGTCTTCCTCTCCAATCGCCATTACTGCAGCATTTGACAAAGGAATGAAAAGAGTTCATAAATTGAATGCAAAAGTTTGTATATCAATTGTGTACATCTGAAAAAAATAAATACAAGATTAAGTTGAATCTTACAATTGAATATGCAATAAGAACAAAAGACCATCTTTTGACAAGAGAACATGCTTCCCTTTAAATTTCTTAAGAACACATTCTAACCTGTGCCTTTTCAAAGCACTGATCCAACAGAACATTAACATTCAATTCCACAAACAATTGTTGGCTTCAAGCATTGAAATCTTTCCCCTTGGATGAAAAGATACTGAGAAACCATGAGTATGCAGGGACATCAAAGAATATATTCCAGACAGTCCATTTCTATTCCAAAAATTTACATCCCTGTGATTTTCAGTTGAAAGCATCATTTAGGAATTGCCAGAAGCACAAGTGGAAATCTCTTTTGTTATAACTGGGAAAGTGACAATATGAATGAATTGGTCTAGGGGCCTTCAGCTTTTTGACCCGAACTATGAAGCTATAAGTTAATAGAAAATGAATGCAGACGTGCATAGGTCTGGCTTAACACTGAGGACAGTTGTCCTTTACCAATAATCTCCACAAGAACAGAATCCATCTCTAAAATGGTGGAATCTGTTAATGTCTCTCACTATTATCTCCCTTGAGACGATTTTACATATAAACTTGAATGCATTATGACAGTCCATGCAGATCCGGAGGTTCTTTTTCACCCATATGGGAGCTCCAGGTGGGGTAGCAATTAAAGCGAAAGCAACAGCAATTCTCTCACTATGGTGATACAAAAGCTTCTCCTTTTCACTTCTCCACATCGTGCAGATCTATCTCCAACATAGGAACATACCCAGCTTTAGATATCAGTCATTCAGCTCATCCAGCTTTGCATATATCTCGTCAGTTCTAGTGTGGCTTCTATCTCCTACTATGAAAGTGTAGACCTTGTCTTTGATCTCAAGCCAACTCATTCAGGCTCCTTCTTGACCTTGCTGTGTTTCATGAGTTTTCCTCACCTCGCCAACATTTTCCCACATACCCTTAGAGGCATAAATGTTTGCAAGAAGAACATGTGTACCAGAATTCTCTGCTCAAGAGCAAATAGCTTCTCTGCAGCTTGTTGGCCCAACTCGACATTCTTATGAATCCTAGCAGCACCAAGGATTGATCCCCAAACATGGCCATTAGCTTCAAATGGCATAGTTCTGATGATTTCCATTGCCTCATCGAGTTCTCCTGCTCGACCAAGGAGATCAATCATGCAAGCATAGTGTTCTTGCATAGGCTTGATCCAAATAACTCTTCCATAGAGTAAAAATACTCCTTAGCTTTATCAACAAACCCAGCATGATTACATGCACAAAGGACACTGACTAATGTTATATGATTGGGAGCAACACAATCTTCAAGCATCTCGTCAAACAACCACAAGGCTTCTTTTCATGTCCATGTTGAGCAAATCCAGCAATCATTGCTGACCAAGAAACTATACCTCTTTCAGGGAGTTGAGAGAAAGCACAGCTGGCATCATCTATGCTACCACATTTAGCATACATGTTAACAAGTGAATTCCCAGAAAAGACATCAGACATAAATCCAAGTTTTATAATGTGAATATGAATTGTTTCCTGTTCATATGCCGATAATTTGCACAAGCATTCAGTACAGAGCTACAAACAAATGGATCTGGCTTTAGGCCATTGGTTTGCAAATCCTTGTACAGTCTAACAGCTTCTTCACCTTCTCCGTTTTGAGCATAAGCAGCAATCATAGAGGTTACAGCCATCAAATTATCAATTGTGCAGAGCTCAAAAGCTTTTGCCGCATCATCTATGTAACCACATTTTCCGTAGGCATCAACAAGGCTTGTCAGAACTTGAGCTTCACTTTCATATCCAGATTTTAGAGTCAGAGCATGTGCTCGCTTACAAAAATTAATATCATGCAAAGCAGCAACTGACTTGAGAACAACCGATAGAGTTGTCTGGTTATAACTTCTATTCTCTTTGTGCATCATTTGAAAGATTGATAAAGCTTCTAAGTCCTCTCCGTTCTGTGAATAGCCAGAAATTAAAGCATTCAATGCAACTAAATCCTTCTCTGGCATCAAATCATAAGCCGTTCTTGCATCATCGATCAAGTTGCACTTCGAATACATATCCACAAGTCCAACATTGACAAATGTGTCTAATGGAGCATCCAACTTTACTGCATCACAGTGCAGCTGTCTACCAAGTTTCTGAAACTCCATTCCTGCACATGCTTTAAGAACACTTGATAAAGTATAAAATTTGGACACGTTCCTGATCTTTTCATTTGCACATATAACTGCAAAGCACGACCATGTTCCTCCTGCAATACACAACCAGATATAAAAGCATTCCAAGACACAATATCTGGTTCTGCAATGACCTCAAAAGCTGCTATTGTTTCTCTAAGACTACCGCCTTTAGCATACATATCAACCAGTGCATTCCCTAAAAAGCGATCTGCATTGTACCCAAGTTTTATCATACATCCATGCACTTTCCTACCTCGGATGACATCCCCCAGGCCTGCACAGGCATTCAATATGCTTGAAAGACTAAAGTCAGTGGGGTCCACACCAGTCAAAACCATCTTCTCATACAAGTCAACTGCTTCCTCAAAGTAATTGTTCTGCACATAACCCGAAACCAAGGCATTCCAAGAAACAACACTCTTTTCTCGAATAGAGTTAAACAACCTCCTGGAATCCCCAAACTCTCTACATTTGGCATACATAACAACCAAACTGTTTCCAACAAACTCATCCAAATCAAACCCCGTGATCATCGCAACACCATGAACCTGCTTCCCTAACTCCAAATCCTCCATACTCGTGCACGATTTAAGCACGCTCGGAAACGTATACTCATTACACTTAAGACCCAATTTATGCTTTTATAAAACGCTGATACGCGTCTTTCCCACGTCCATTCTGGGCATACCCAGAAATCAAAGCAGACCAAGACACTAAATCTGGTTCAGGACTTTCATCAACCAGTTTCTGGGCATACCCGAATTCCTGACACTTTGCATACAAATTGATTAGACAAATTCTGAGTTTTGGGTCTTTCGAAAGACCCGATTTTGCCAACTGGGTATGGATTATTTTCCCTTGAAGTAAAGATTTGAATGCACAACATTGTGATAGTAGCTTAGTATAAGGTATAAAAGTAGGTGTGAGAGTGTTCTTCTTTGTCACTGTTAGACCTAATAGAGGTGCGGCTTGTGGAGGTTGCTGAGGGATACTACGACGCGATTGGATGGATTTATTGTAAATGAAATTGGATGAGAAAGTGGAAGGTTTTGGTGACAGGTAAATTCGTTGAAGAGGTGATTTTGGGGAAATTGAGTAAAGATTCAAAAGCTTCATAGCCCATTTGATCACTCAACAAGGTTTTTGCGGTTTTGTTCTCTTATAAGGTCAATATTGCGAACTTTTGGTGGTACATACTACATATAACGGAGCAAAATTTGAAGAGAGAATATATATATATATATATATTTATTAATTCAAGTAGAGGATGAGAATTGCTTAAAATGTTGTAAATACAGGATAATATTATAATTTTAATAATGTATAGTAGCCTAAACAATGGGGATATGTACCACACAACACATTTACATTTACATCTGTTGTAGATACACTACTGTACTTAACTCTAATTCACCCACATATATTATAAGTAACTTCAACAAAGGTGGGTCAAGATCATTTTCACAAGCCATTAAACTAAAAGTCTATTATGCATCACAAGATCAACTAAGTGATGGCTTATAAGAGTCCATCAACAGACATAAAATGCACACTTAAACATAAGTGAGTCTTTACCTGAAGCACCTTTCTAAAAAAAAAAACACAAAAATCATATCCAAACACACATGTGAGTCATTATTCTCTAGAATAAATGACAAATCTACTTGTTATATCATAACCAAAGAAATCAAATACAGTGAGAGGGCCACATGGGCTTAAAATGAAAAAAAAAAAATAGTAAGCTGGATTCAATGCAATACCACCACAAGCATAAGTTCATAAACAAATATTATTATATTCACATGCGGATATATATCAGAATAATGGTAGACCAAGTACTTATACTTTCAAATTTAAAAATTTAAAGTCTCATCTTTCGATTTTGATAAATTAATACTTATACTTTCAAATTTGCATGATTCGGTTTATCTAATAAATAATATTTGATAGACGTTTATTTTGATGATGGGATAATGATAACACTTGACAAAGAATTGCCAAAATCTAAAGATGTTGCATTAAATTACCAAAATTTAAAAGTACAAGCATTTTGTCTTTTATTATCCTATTATCAAAATATGTATATATATATATATATATATATATGACAAATGTTACTTAGTAGAGATATTGATATATCACATACTTTAAAAATAAAAGCACTAATTTGTGAAAAATCTAAAGATGGTACACTAAATTGCCAAAAATTGAATGTACACGTACTTGGCCTTCCATTATCCCATATATATCTTATGCAACAATCTTTCATTTATTATGTTTAAATTTTAGTCCATCAAAGAACACACAGAGAACTTAGTATCTAGACCAAACTTATATATAAATACATATACACATCCAACATCCATGAGTCCAAAATCTAGGTCTACTCATAATTATTTCTAAGTACAACTCCACGCAAGGATAATGTCATATAAGGACCATTGGGGTGTCACATTAGCAACACCAATACTCTTGATCCACGAATAGTTAAGCACATGCAACTTTCAATTATATAGCTAAGTATTAATTTAGTCATATGAAGCTTCTATCTTAAACAAACACAAATACAAATAAGGTAATACAAAGATCTGGAAAGTTTATTTGTCTTAAATAGTAGAGTCCTTTGATATGAATTATACAAGAATTAAAATATTCATAATTGTTTATACTTCTAAACTCAGTTATAGTATACACCTTTATGATTATAATCTTTATCCCACCAGTATCTAGGTTTCAAGGTTTTATAATAAACTTTAATCTTAGAGGGAGGAGTTAAAAGGGTTTCAATTGCTTTTGAGAAAGAAAAGGGAGAATTTGAAGAAGTTACAAAGTAAACAGGTTTTACATGTCTGTTTCAAGGCCATATACATCACTGATAGAAAAGAGCAAATCATAAAATATTATTGTACAAAATAGTACACAACCTCATGCATAGACTTGTGCATTGGTCATGTACTTCTAGAAATAGTGCTACAGGTTTCAGGATAGTACACAGCCCCATACATAAACTTATGCATTGGTCATCCATGCCTATAATTGTTATATTTATAAGTTTTCTTTTGTTTTCTACCCAAAACGTTTTAAACCCCCTTTGCACTCACTTTTAACACTCTCGTGCCAAAATAAAAATATATCTACAAAATTTTAAGTTTTAATACAAATAACACTAAAAAAGATTAAAAACATATCAAAATCATCTTAACATCTCGCGCTTCTTCAATCTTTTCTTTTGCTAAAATTTCTTAATCCTCATTGTTGATGGCCAAAGATGGATCATGGGCCTTTTAGGGTTACTTCAACCTATTGCTCATATGAGCTGACCCCTTGGGCTCATGCCCAACTTACTTTAGTAGACCCACACAACAACCCCCTTGGCTTAAGAAGCAAACTATCAAATACTACAACCGATCGGTCTCAGACTAAGGTATCTCGAGGTACCTTTCTTAACCACTTAGGGTCGATATAGCCAAACATAAATTATTGGGCTCACCCCTATCCATGACAATCATTCCTAAACCCCTACTCACTCATGATTCCACGACTTACTTTACCTTATTCCACACCATGAGAATAGTAATGTCATTTGGACTCCTACTACACCATTATTATCCACATTTCCATGGACATGCTTACTATTTAAACATTAGAGTGGTCGCATCGGTCCAAGCCTTGGAACACCACTAATGGCGTTCTGTTTTACAGACCCAATGTATATCGAATACACATGAGTCCAATCCAACAGCAATTTTTGCCTTCATCAAGTTTGAGCTATCAACACTCATCTTTTGAGATTTCCATATAAAGCGTCGTTGTGAACACTGAAACACCAAGATTTTGTCACCTGTGTGTTTATCTCGTTAGAAACAATAATAAAAAGGGCTTTCATTAGGATTCTTCAAGGGTTTAAGATTCCTTATTAGTTAGCGAGGGAAAACTACATAAAATAGGAAGAAAAAGGAGAACAAATGTAATTAAATTTAGAAATTAAATGTGTTGCTCCAATCAACATATCTCTCAAAACTTTGTGGTTGGTCAAAATTACTCTGCCTTTGAAAACGAAAAAAATATGGTTATGCCCCTCTTTATTTATTACTATATAAAGTGAATACAATTTAATTCGACTCTAAAATTTTGTACCAAAGTTTTAAAGCCGTATTATACATTTTCTTATCAATTGTATGTTTATAGTTAACCTCCATTTATCTTGACTCTCCTAAAAATGTCCATTTCGGTTATTCTTGTCTTCTTAAATTGTTGTTATACTCTCTCTCTCTCTTTAACTACATAATTATTTTGTAATTAATATTTCACACATTTGATACTTTTTTAGATTTTGCACACCTAAATATATTTATTTAAGTTATTTCGTAGTTTTTATTTTTTTTTAGTATTACAACATGATGGAGGGATTTGAACCTAGTACCTCTTACATAAGAGTCTAAGGGTAATGCTACTAGACCACAAGTGTCATGGTCCTAGGCTTTTTGCTAGCACAATGAAACCGTGCGACGCTTACTGTCACCTTAGTAGTAGCAAGCAAGCCTAACACAGCATATTCGGTTAACAATCAACCTTAATATCTATAAGCAACACACGTAGGCAATAGTAAATAACCAAAAATAAGTAAAAATGGACGTAGGCAAGAATTAATCTAAAAATGTATCACACTTTATTAATATCTCATGTACAGGCAATAGTAATGTGTGTGGGGGGGATATCATTGACTGTGGGCAGTCAACCGGTGAGTAAGAGCTTCTATCCAAAAGAGTACTCACACCTCCACAAAGAGCTTATTAGCTTTTGTGGTTCTGGTAGGAGGAGACATTAAAATTGGTGAGGAGATAACACCAAAAATAAATAAGTAAATAAAATATTTATAATAATCCCCCCATATACTCCTAATATACAAGCGATCGTCACACCCTCCCCCACATACACTCCTAATATACAAGCTCCGGCAATGTGTACCGGAGCTTGACCTTGATTCTTGAATCTTCCTTGCTTTAACTGCTCTCCTCTCAGCTTGAGGCATAAGATCTTCTTCTATCTCCCAGCTGTTGTCTTCTTCTCCACGATCTTTTCACTTCACTAAGTATTCAGTACGTACTGCTCCAATGGTTGGATCTTTGACTCATTGCGCTTTGGGTCTTCCATGTCAGGGTAATATAGCTTCAAAACACTAACATGAAAGACAGGATGGAATTTTAACCATTTAGGTAGTCCACTTTGTAGGCGGCTTTTCCAATCTTGTCAATGATGAGAACCGGACCAACATACTTTTGCATAAGTCTTTTATCTTTATGCTTCAACGGTCTGATCTAGTTTGGAAAAGCCTGATGAGGACTTGATCTCCAACATTGAATTCTCTGGGTCTACGCTTCTCATCTGCCCATTTCTTCATGCGTTTGGAAGCCCTTTCAAGATAAGCTTTAGCAACTTCAAATTTCTGCTTCCAATCCTTTACAAACATATAAGCCTTTGGGCATTTCCTAATATACGGCGCTGCCACTGTGTGGGGCAATAGTGGTTGCTGACTCATAACAATTTCTATAGGCTCTTGTTGGAGGAAGAGCTCCGCTGGATGTTGAAACAGAACTGGGAAATATGCAGCAAATCCACCCAATTCATTTGGTTGGCACTAACAAAGTGCCACAAACACTCCTCCAGCATCCCATTAAACCACTTTATCTGTCTGTCACTCTGAGGATGATGGTTAGAGGACATACTGAGTTTGGACCCTAAAATGCTCAGCAATTCAGTCCATAACTTCCCTGTGAATCTGGTATCTCGATTACTTACAATGTTTTGAGGCACACCCTAAAACTTCACAACATGCTTGAAGAAAAGCTGGGTAGTCTCTGTAGCATTCGAACTTTTCGTGGTTGGAATGAAGGTGGCATACTTTGAAAATCTATCTACTACAACCAAGATGGATGAGAGTTCACCTACTTTAGGTAGGCAAGTGATGAAATCCATAGAGACACTCTCCCATGGGCGAGAAGGCACTGGAAGGGGTTCTAACAGCCCTGTAGGTTTTTGCCTTTCGATCTTGTCTTGCTGACAAGTTAAGCAAGTTCTAGTGTAGTTCATCACATCTTCCTTCATATCTGGCAAGTAATAACCCTACTTCAACAAGCTCATCATCCTCTACCATTTGGGATGACCAGCCCACAATGTATCATGGTACTCCCTCGTAAGCGCCTTCCTCAAGTTCCCCACCTTGGGAACATACAATGTCGACCTTTGGTGTAGATCAGATCACCTTCAACCCAAAATCTATGAGGCTTACCCTCATCAATCAACTACTTCAAGTTCTTGGCTAACAGGTCTTGGCTTAAGTGTTCTTTGATCTGTTCTCGGATAGTACTGGCAACTCGACTAGCAGACTGTTGGGCTATCTCGACCAAATAAGCCAAATCTACTCTTCTACTCAAAGCATCTGCCACCTGATTTGTATGCCCACTATGATACACAATCTCCATATCAAACTCTGCAAGGAATTCCTGCCATCTCACCTGTTTGGCTGACAGTTTCAGTTGAGGAAGAATACGACTGGCAGCAGAATTATCAATTCTCATAAGGAACTTCGACCCTAATAAGTAATGCTTCCACGTTCTGAGGCAGTGCACAATAGCTAGCAGCTCCTTCTCCTGTGCTGAGTATCTGCACTCAGTAGGATTCAGCTTCCGACTCTCATATGCCACTGGATGGCTCTCTTGGATCAATACCCCACCTAAGGCGATATCAGAGGCATCCATGTGGACTTCAAAAGGTTTGGAGATGTCAGGTAGGGCAAGGACTGGCTCCTCTGTCACAACCTGCTTCAACTCTTCGAAGGCAGCTAGACACTCCTCATTCCAAGATCATACTCGATCCTTCTTCAAAAGATCTGTAAGGGGAGTAACCCTCCTGGAATACCCCTCTACAAACCGCCAGTAATAATTGGTAAGTGCAAGAAATGAGCACAACTCGGTGACACTTCTTGGAGCAGGCCACTCTCGAATAGCATCTACCTTGGCCCCATCCATCCTGATCCGCCCTTCTTCAATCACATGCCCAAGAAAGTTGATGCACTTCTGAGCAAAGACACATTTTTCACGCTTCACGTACAAATGGTTTCCTTCAACTTCTGAAATTCCATCTGCATGTGTTTCACATGGTCCTTCAACGTCCTGCTATACACAGCAATGTCGTCTAGATAGACAACAACAAATTTATCCAGATAATCACGAAAAACATTATTCATTAAAGTACAAAAAGTTTCAAGAGTATTAGTAAGACCAAATGGCATCACCAGGAATTTGTAAGCCCTATAGTGGGTTACACAAGTAGTTTTGGGCTCATCTCCCTCAACAATGCGGACTTGACGATAGCCTGAGCGAAGATCTTATTTGGTGAAGTATTTGGCACCACTCAATTGATCAAACAAATCTGCAATAAGAGGAATGGGATAATGATTTCTCACTGTAAGTTTGTTGAGAGCCTGATAATCAATATATAATCTCAAACTCCCATTATGCTTCTTCTAAAATAAGATAGGAGCACCATATGGTGCTTTTGATGGACAAATGAAACCTGCCTCTAACAACTCATCAAGCTACTTTCTCAATTCAGCTAGTCTTGGAGGCGACATTCTATATGGAGCCTTGGCAGGTAGCTTGGCCCCTGGGATCAGCTCAATTTCATGATCCATGGGCCTTCTTGGAGGTAACTCCTTCGGGAGCTTGTCAGGCATAATGGAACCATACTCCTTCAGGACATTCTGAATTACCCTCGGAATCTCAGCATTCCCTCCATCCTCCTTCTCTATCAAGACGGCAAGGAATGTTGGCTCTTGGTGTTAGAGCCCTCGCTTCAATTGAAGCACCGAAAGCATTATTGCCCCTATGTTCTTACCGCTACTACTCCTACTACCAGCTTTTCTCCTCTGAACGGGCACATAACATGGTTTATCACCCATGAACACTAGGTAATCGACTGCTGGCAAGGAAGCAACTCAAGCACTTCTCAGAAATTCTATCCCTAGGACTATTCTGAAGTCATCTAAAGGGATAGCAATGAAGTTGAGATTCCCACTCCAATCTCTAACCTTCACCTTCACACTTTTTGCAACTTCCTGAACCAGGCAGGCCTTAGAGTTTACAGCTTTAATTTGACTAGAATTATCAAACAACACTAACCCAATCTCTGTGTGTCGAGCATATCAATGAAATTGTGTGTGGCTTTCGAATCAATCATTGCACTAACAATCTTGCCATTGATGTGCAACTGAACAAACATCAGTTCATTGTCAGTCTTAGCTTTGCTGGGCTCTGTGGAGACCTTTCCAATGGCTGACAACATATGTAAAGCTCCCATCCTGGGCTACTCTTCACAATCTTTCTCAGACTCCTAATTTAGACAAGCACCCTCTGCCTTCTTAGTTAGGGCATTGAGTGTAGCTTTAGTTGGACATTCCGCTACCCTGTAAGGTCCGTTACATAAGAAACAAGCAAGTGTTGGCTTCTTGCCACTGCTTGATGCACCATTTTTCCCCGTTTGTGGAGAGCTATAAAATTTCTTCTGGCCCCCTCCATTACTGTGATTGTTAAAACTTAAGGCTCCCCTACTCTTGGGTTTGCCCGACTTGCTAGACTTTCCACCATCGTGTCCCGATGACAGACCCTTCCCTCTGTAATCATTAGTGTAGTTTGTCAAGCGCTCAGCGGCTGTTTACGCCTAAGTTAAATTCTCTACTTGTTACCTTTGCAACTCATTCCTGGCGTGTGGCTTCAATCCCTCCAGGAAATAGAACAACTTGTCATCTTCACTCATACTCTTGATATCAAGCATAAGTGCCAAAAAATCTCTGACATACTACCAGACGTCATCGCCATGGCGAAGCTCACGTTGCTTCTTCCTGGCATTATACTCAACATTCTCAAGGAAGAATTGAGTTCGCAACTCAGTTCTCAACTGTGCCCATGTATCTACATGTGTCGTACCATTCTGGATCTGCACAATTTTGGTGTGCCACCATAGCTTGGCATCACCTATTAGGAACATAGTGGCTATGGAGACCTTTGTGCCCTCATCAGTATGTCCCATAGCTGTGAAATACTATTCCATATTGAAGATGAAGTTATCCAACATTTTGGCATCCCTCATGCCAGTCAATGGTTTTAAGGTTGAGTAGTAAGAGCTTGAGCTTGGGCTTGGGCAGGAGCATTTGCAACAGCTTGTGTTAACAATGCAATTTGCTACCTCAACTCTTCTACTGTCTCTACAGTGGCATATCTCACCAACCTGTTTCTCAGCCCTTCAATAACTACTTGAAATTCTTTCCGAAGAGTGGCAATAGCAACCCTGAATTCTTCAGCCATCTCACCAACCCCGTGGTGATTTCATGACTTGATGTCTCTACATCAGTCATCCTATTATTAAGCGGTAGTAAGGCATCAAGACGCCGAGAAACATCCGCTACCTGCACATCCAAAGCATCTAGTCTTCGAGCAAACTCTTCTTCTCGTGCATGGTTATTCCAACTGGAATAACCTAAGCTCTGATACTAACTATCACGGTCCTAGGCTTTTCGCTAGCACAATAGAACCATGCGACGCTTACTGTCCTACCTTAGTAGTAGTAAGCAAGCCTAACGTAGCATTATTCAGTTAACGATCAACCTTAATATATGTAAGCAACACACGTAGGCAACAGTAAATAACCAACAATAAGTAAAAAGGGACGTAGGCAAGAATCAATTTGAAAATGTATCACACTTTATTAATATCTCATGTATAGGCAACAGTAAAGTGTGTGTGGGGGTTTGTGTAAATTAGGATATCATTGACTGTGGGTAATCAACCGGTGAGTAAGAGCTTCTATCCAGAAGAGTACTCACACCTCCACAGGAGGAGACATTAAAATTGGTGAGGAGGCAACACAAAAAATAAAATAAGTAAATAAAATATTTACAATAATCCCCCCATATACTCCTAATATACAAGAGATCGTCACAACAAGGCCATTGTCATATTCTTTAGATCTTAGTAACACAATATGTTAGATACATAAAATGCTCACATTTTGATGCATAATTTTTATATTCTATTCAAATGTAATGTGTGGTTTGTGAACCAAATTTGGAAGGGGGAACAAAAAGAAAAGAGATATGAGACTTTTGTTCCACCTCTTGAAAATTAAATAAAATTTAAGTAAAGGATGAGTAACATGTAAAATGCTACAAATACGGTATGATATTATTATTAATGTCGTTAGATCTTAGCAACTTAAGTTTTTTTTTTTTTTTTTTGTCATTGATTTAGTAACACAAGTTGAATACATAAAATGTTCACATCTTGATGTGTAATTTGTATTCTATTTAAATTTAATGTCATCTTTATTGACATCACTTTTAGATTATTTGAATCATTAAAAGGTTTTATCATTTATTTGAAGCTAACTCTAAATGTCTATTAATGTATATTCTTTATCTTCAAGTATTGATTAGAAAAACAAATAGAGAGAATAAGTAAGATTTTAGTGTTTATTTATATACATGCATACATACATATACAAGGTATTGTTTGATCAAATCCAATAACTTAAAGGAGGCTAAATATTCAAAACAGCTTATAGACATTGTATACATGTGCTATAATTTAAGAAAGAAAGAAAGAAAGAAAGAAACTCTATGATATATAAATAATGAATCAAAGTTGAGTCTTTAAAGTGGTATCCAATTTCAATTGCAATAATTCTATAAGGAAATAGTGTTGGTTGAGTATGTCTTGTGTGATTTTATACCTTTGATGATCTTGCAAAAGTTTTGATATAATAGCACAAGGAGAAATATGATTAAGAAGAGGTATAAGAGAAAAAGCAAGGAATCTCAGTAGCTTTCGAGCATGTGTGCTAGATAATTGGACTTCAAATGTCAATTTCATTTTTCGTAAGCATGAACAAGAAGTTCTTAAATAGCATAGTGATGTGTGTTTAAAGCTTTATAAGCATCAAATGAGGAGAAGGTGGCAACTGTATATAGATTTTGGAGTTTGTTATTAATTGTCAAATGAAAATTAAGGATCAATAGATGAGATGGGCTTTTATAACATTTGTAAAATCATTCTAGTGATCATTAGATAAGATGCGTTCATGATTTAATATGTACAACTTCTCTTTGAGTTTAATCTAAGTGATTTTTTATTAGGCACTAACATATCATAACAAATTCAAGTGTTGGTGCTTTCATTACTTCTTTTTCTTTCCCAAAAAAATTCTATAATGGAAGCAACATGGTAAAAGCTAGTAAGGGTATCTTTAGAGTGTAAGAAGTGCAATCTGTCACAAAACATATTATGAGCATGTAAGATCATGTGTAATACATTGATAGCACCATCTTGGTGTTACGGACTCAATTAAAGAATTAATAGCATAAATAATAACTTGAATATAATCTACAACAAGGAATTAGCATGACAATTTAGGTAATGCATTTCATGATACTTAGCATACAAATACGTTATCTTTACGGACCAAGTTAAAGAATTAATAGCACAAATAATAACTTGAATATAACCTGTGACAAAGAATTAGAATGACAATTTAGGTAATTCATCTAATCATACTCAACGTACAAGTACATTATCTATCCTATTGTTTTTCAATTTGTTCTATATCTTTGGAATTTTTTATATTGGAAATTCTAAATTTTTGTATAGGATCCAATGGAATACATCTTTAAGCGAATTAATTTTTTGATTATCATCCAGTCTCTAAGAATGTTAATAAACATTCGAATAAACTTCATTATTAGTAAGATTCTTGAAAGCTATAAATTAAGGTTTAAACTATGATAATATAAAGAATATTGAGGAAAGTCAACCCATCTCGTGCAAATTGCATATGTTAGTCGATGCTAATTTGAATTTGGGTGTTATCTACCTTTGCTATGGTTATTTTTAAGGATTTTCTCATAAGTTGTTTTTTTTTTTTAATATAGGTTTAAAATTAATCTTACAACAAAAAATTTGGGCCTATAGGAGTCTAATGTAGGTTGTGAGTTTCATGAAGCATAATAATATGATAAGCAATGATATGTTGTTCGTTCCACTTATTCCAAAACTTTTAAATTCTTAAGTGCTTCACAATTTAACTCTTTATTATAAACTAATACTTCACAGCTTACTATTCAGTCATATTCCAATTATGAATCTTCTTGAATTTTTTTTTATTGAGGAAACACTACTCATTAAACACTTACTTGCTTTTGAATTGACTGCTTAGAAAGAAAATGATCTTTATAATAACTAGAATATAAAGACCATAGTTTAAAGATGACATTTTTATTGATAGAGCAATAAAAAAAGTTTATATAGAGAATAATGATTAGAAGAAGAAGTTGTTGAGTTAGTAGATTGAAATGGGAATGATAATGTTGCATAATTATCATATTTCGGAAAGGTTTCACTCCTCCCAAGACTTTTAATTTTTAGGATATAATTTAATCTCACCATTTGACACAAGCACGAAATATTGATGATTTGCTAATAAGATCTTCCTATCACATATTTATTTATATGAAAAACAAACCTCATCATTACAAAATGCCAAACAATAAACAACACAACTAAAATAAAAAGAGCAAAAATGTGTCCATTTCATTTATGTGGGAAACATTCACTATTTTATTTAAAAATAGAAGTGAAGAAATTAAGTTTTGGTGATATTTTCGGGTAAGTTTCACCGGTGGTATCTAAACTTTTTTAATATAACAGAATTGTATCTAAACAGATCTTTTGCGTGCAAAAATACCTAAACTTTTTAAATCTTATACCTAGTACTTTTGGCCAGAATCCATCAACAAGTCAAATGATATACTGATATGGTAGGGAATTTATATTAAAAAATTAATTTTTCTCTTCCACATCCGTATATTATTCTTTATTCTTTTTTTTAATTTCCCCGATCTCTTTCTCTTCTTTTCTCTCTACTGATCATCATCTCTCTCTCTTCCCTTTTCTTCTTCTTCTTATTCACAACACAAGCTACATATTAAAAATAATGAAAAAAAAAAAAACCCTAAAACACCATGTTAGAAAAAGACACAAATAAAGAGAGAGAGAGAATAAAGTTTCAAACTTTACAAGATGTTGATAATGGAGTTCATTATAGTATTCAATAATATTTATCTAGATTAATATAAGAAACAAACATTGAAAAACCTTTTTCCTTATAAATAAATTGAATGGAGTCAAGCCTATCTAACTTCAAGTCTTATGTGAACATCTAAACCCTAAATTTGTTTGTTTCTCGTCCCTCTTGCCATTGGAATGTTGCCACATCGGGCTAACCTCATCGTTGCCACTTATTTTCTTATAGGAACTTTCTTGCATTCATTTTCGATCCTAATAAATCACTTGTAAGAGCCGAACTAGCCCCACTAGGATTAACTATATTTTTGCTGTTATCAGACTGCTATATATATATATATATATATTAAGAAACTTTTTCAACTTTCTACTATGAAAAACAAGCATTGATTTTTTTTATCTTTTTCTCCTTTGATTGTTAAAAAAATAAAAATAAACGGAAAAACCTTCAAGAATAAGGCATTGTTTGTTTCAAGGAAAATGTCTTATATTTAGAAAAATGTTTTACGTAAAAATATTTTCTTGAAAATAATATGTTTTTATGTGTTTGGTTACATTTATAGGATTATATTGAAAAATTTTTCCTATATTTGACTGCTTATACTACATAACATGTTGTTACATGTAAATAATTTATTATTAGCAAGTTACTATATAAGTATGTTATGTCAAATAAATTTATTTAAGGTAAAAGTATAATATATATATATATATATATTATACAACATTTATTTGCAAAATATCAATTGATATTTATGTTTTTTATAATGATTTTTCTTTTTTCTTTTTCCCAATAAATTATTTTTATATTTTAAATATAATTTATAGGTTATTTAAGATAAAAATCAAATAAATATCATATTTCTAGAGTTAAAAATACTTAAAAAGGCTAATCCGAAAAATAACTTTTCGTTTTGAAAAGAGTAAGTCATTTTCCTTAAAAATAATAGGATTTGCTCTTTAGTGGAAGTTATTTTCCCTTACAAAGGAAAATGTTTTCTACTTAAAGTGTCATTTTCTATATAACAAACAAAGACAAATAAAGAAAATTGTTTTTCAGAAAATATTTATCTTGAAACAAATGAGGCAAATCAAAAAGGAAGAGAGAGAGAGAGGTGATACGAAGTGAAGAGGAGGAAGAACGAGAGAGAAAGAGGAAAGTAAAAAAAAAAAGAATAAATATATTAGCATGGAAAAAAATTAATTTTTTAATATAAATTCCCTACCATGTCAGCATATCGCTAGACTTTTGGGTGTACGATTTAAAAAATTTAGATATTTTATGGTAAAAAAAATTGTATACCATTATATTCAAATAGTTCATGTACCACAAGCAAAACTTACTTGAATATACTTCTTCTACATTTTGGGTTATAATTGGTAGTGGAGAAACGTTGAAGTGTGAAAGATTATCCTCTTGTTTTTTCTTTCCTATTTCCCCCCCTTGATATAAGGTTTCTAATTGATTTATATGTTTCACCAATATAAAAAGTTGATCTTGTCTTAGGAAGATAATGTCTTAAAAGGCTTTTTTGTATGTTGCTTATAATGTACTAATAATTGTATTTTTTAAGAATAAAGTTGGGATTCAATAGTAAGTGAGAACATGTATGACCTTAAGTGGATTGAATATAATCTAGATTAGTATAGTTAGATCAAGTTGCGTATTTTTTAAAAAATATAATGGCTTAGAAGAGTAGCTAATCAATTCATACTAACAATAATAAAATAAGTTATATGTTTGATG
Organism: Combretum micranthum; assembly: GCA_024138025.1. Taxonomy (NCBI): domain Eukaryota; kingdom Viridiplantae; phylum Streptophyta; class Magnoliopsida; order Myrtales; family Combretaceae; genus Combretum; species Combretum micranthum. The sequence continues at coordinate 505,529 of JAMXBD010000565.1, forward strand.
CGAAAGATATAATATATTAAGTCTTGTTGCCATAAGCATCTCCTTAGTGGCATAAGACCAACAATACTAGAGTTTTGGTTGCCATGAGCAATATGTATTAAACCTCTAATAATCTTGAGATCATGGGTATAAAGTATGAAAAGGAGATCATGGGTATAAACTATGAAAAGGTGGGAAGGGTTAGAATAAATATCATCCAATCAAATTTCAAAAATTTTGAAATTTCTTATTTATGGTTAGTTATGCTCTTAATCTTTACCACCTTTTAAAATGGAGTATTAATGATCTTGTTTTTAATTGTATGTTGTTGAGAAAGAAAAACTAAAAAAAAAATGAAAAAAATAGTGAGACTGCATTTATTGTTTCTTAGTATAAATCAACTACCATAAAAATAAGGTATCTAAAGAAAATCTTCCTATCATACTCCTATCAAAGTAGAAGGATTTAAAGGCAAAGTAGTGCTAGACTACTCATATGAGATGTCTAAAGTTGTCATTAAGAAAGATATCATGTGTATTTTTTTCTTTAAAAAATAAATTTCACATAAAAAGAGAAAGTGTACTGAATTTCTTCTTGATTAAAAAATAATAAAGAAGACAATAACTTACTGAGCGTAAAAGATCAAACTAAGTCTTAAAAAAAAAAAAAAACCAAATTAGGACACACGACAAATTAATTATTAAAATAGACCACCAAACTGGTATGCAGGAGATGTGAGATTGGTGAAAATCAAACACATATTTAAGACATGCGAGATAAGGCTGTTATGCATGTAACACATGCAAATCCAATTTCAATTGGTAGGGTCTTCGCTTATTTGTACTTTGATAAAAGAAGAACCCTAGAGAATCATCATCTACCTTTGCAAAATGGATATGTAAAACAATTTTGATAAGATCCTTTTTTCTTTTTTAAGCATGCTCACAAGACTGCTAAAGTCACTTATGCCAAGAACCCTCTCAATGCTAATGATTGTTCACTTTAAGCTGAGTGAAAGGTGTAATTTCTAGTTTTAAGAAATTCTATTTCAAAGAAAGTTGATAGACTATTGTTGTGTTGTGTTTTATAGAACTTGACTCGATGGGAAGAGCTTTATTAGAGTTGTCTTAGTTCCAGAGTGTGCTGGAATCTATAAAAAAAAAATGATTCAAGGTATTATCTCAAGTGACTCACATATTAAACATGCGTAACACAGAAAAAAATTTTAAACTGATGTTTTAAATCCGAGTTTAGAGGTCTATTTTGGTAATTAAATTTGATTGTGTCATATTTTAGTAATTAATTTCAAAACATAATCTATTTTCACAAAAAAAGGTCAACTCACTGACCCTTGTTTGTTTTGAATCTAATTTTGTTAATGTTTCACTTAATTCTTAGTGGTTTGACAATACATATAATGTCCACGTTGCTATTACCTTCCTGGCGATCATAAGGAAAAGGAAACCAAGTGAGCATGAAGCCAAATTGAGAGTAGAAAATAATACCGAAAATTTACACCAGAAGGTCATAATGTTTATACAAGTGGGTTAATTGATGTATCTATTGATACGTGTGAATAGGAAAAATATTTGATTAAAACTAAGAAGATCTGACACGTTATGACACATGTCAATGAAGACCTTAATTGACCCACTTCTCTAAACGTTGTGACCTCAAATGAACTTACCTTCGAACATTGTGATCTCTCAGTATGATTTACCCAAAATAATACTGATGTCGAGTTTGGAAGCACCATTTAGTTAGATTTGTAACTAGTTTTCAACTTTGTTTAAAAAATACTTTTTATGTATTAACTTTTAAGATAAAATTTAATTTCTATTTCATTGTTGGAAAAAATAGGATATCTCTTTGTTTTCAATAACAAAATAGCTAAATTGTATTTAAACTCTTAAATTACTTGTCATGGTTTAATAGCTTCATCAACTACACACATAGAATTTGTAACATGTTACGAAGTTAAGGTACAAGCGATTTGACTAAAGAATTTAATTTTTGGGCTTATTCTTGTGGATTCAATCATGAGACCATTGTTAATATATTACCATAACACTACATTTATGTTCTTATTTAAGAATAACAAGAGTTTAAGTGGGTCAAAACATATTTAGATCAAATACTTCATTGTTAGAAATCTAGTGAAGAAAGGTGATATTGTAATTGAACATATTAATATTGAAGTTATTTAGACTAATCCCTTAACCAAGGTTTAATATACATTTATTCTATTCCAAAAATATGTCAAGGACATAGGTATTTTAGATTTTTTTTTTCTATTTTCTTGGCTAGTAAGAGTGTTGATTAACTACTTTCCTTGATACATGTTTTGATATTATTTGCCACTTATACTTGTTGCATCTGTTTTTATAAGATAGAACTATTAAAATATTATTCACAAACTTGTTTATAATTTTATCAAATTATATATATACCATTAATGCTTTCAGAATTTTATTTTATTTTTTTCTCTTTCAAAGGTGAGTATAAGTTGTCATGATATATCTCATTTGTGACATCACATATGATTGCATGTCTTATTTGTTGTTTGAAAGACATGATTAATGTGCTTTTAGGCATTTATGGATTTGTCATTAGGGCTTATTATTGAAGCATGTGTGTAATTAAGGGATCATGTGTGAAGGATTGATTTTTGATCATATGCAATGTTATTCCTTACTATACTACTACATCTTAATCTTGTCAACAATAATCCTAATTTTATATACATGGATGGTCCAACAATGGGTTACATAACGAATAATTGTAATTCAATATTTGTGATTTTTAAAATCAAATTGCATTTAAGGTGTATGTTCAAACTCTATATTTGAATTTTTCATCCAATCTATCTATCTGTGATTAAAATCAATGTTATCCAAGTAGGAGAATGTTAGGGAAAAAAATAAAATTTATTAGGCTTCGATTAGTTATTTAAAATTAAGATTGAAAATTCATAGTTTAATGATATATATTCGTTTAGCTAAATTTTTATATAATTGATTTATCAATGTATTTAGCCCATTTATGCCTTGTTTTTCTAAAGGTGTAATTAGACGTCTAGTGTATGCCTTCACTAAAAAAAGCAGAAGGAAAGGAAGACTTAAGTCGCATGCATCAACATTGAAGAGTCATGATCAATACAAGTATGCATCTCATGATCATGAATATGTGATATGGCATTTGAAGTTCATATATGACATTTAGACAAAAAATTTACATTTTCACCTCTCTATCTTCGTTGGAAATTTTATGTTTGAGAACAATTTAGGTTTCACCATAAAATGATGTTTCTCCTCGTCCATTGCTATATTGGTTTCCTCACATTGTACTTGGCAATCAAACTTAATGCTAGCGTATCTATTGAGATTCTTAGGATATATAGTTATCACTTGAAACATATTCAAAATTGAAAAATATCCGATATATAATATACATTACGTAAATATACACGTGATAAATAATTACAAATCATATTTTACCATGTGAAAAAGATTGTGGATATTCTTTAAAATAACTACCATCCATGATTTATGAATATGATTACATATAAAAATAAAAAATAATTAGTAGTTACTCACCACATGTATATTATATGTGATGTGTGCAACCTGCCATAGCCTTTCTTGTTAATGAGTCCCATAATTAAGTGAGTTATTTTAATAAGTGAAAAACAATAATTCCTCTTCTGAAATATCATTTTAATTCAAAAAGATTAAAAAAAAAAAGAAGCCAGTTCTTTCCCATTTTCCCCACTTCAAAAACTTAGAAGTCAACATTAAAATTGGTTTCCTACATTCATATGATAGCTTTGAAAGATTGCAAACCCAAACATGTTTAAGTGAAGCTGTTTTTAATATTCTTGTTCCTAATAGTCATAATGAAAATGTTGAGCTCCTAAACACAATTAGATTTAGACATATAATTTTGCTCCACTTTCTACCACTCCGCCTACATTACATTAGGGTAGTGAACCCTTGTGAAGTGTTGGGATATTGATCACTGAAAACCCATGAGTCACCATGTTCTTTGAAGTTTAATATGTTGCTTGGAATATCATTATTACTGGCCACTTCAAGCTTGAATTAGAAAAGTGTGTTGGAACATCTTCCGTTGAGGGAGTTTAGGATGAGTGTATAATGAGCACAAGTGATATAAATGCATGAAATTAAAAGTGAGTTGAAAGGGAGTACATGTAGTGGAACATGCAACGTGGGCATGGTGAAACAAAGTGACCATGTTAGCTCTAACATAGACACTTCAAATGAGCCAAAATGGCTATGTCGAATGTAAAGTTCCCATGTTATGATCAATACGCCTACGTTGACCAGAAGATGTGGCCACATTAGATAAGAAGTAGGCACATCATTCTTTCACCTCATTTTACTTTTGGGCAAGAAAGCCAACTTAGGCAGTGCCTACGTCAAAAATCTTGATTTTAATTTTATTATAAGAGAAAGACAACAAGGGCATGTTTTTTACAAAAGTGCCTACACTTCTTAAAAAAGAAAAAAAAAATTAGAAACATGGCCACTTTACATCTCAAAATGGCCACATGCATGGCTAGTTCAGAAATGTGGGCACATTGGTTAGCGATGTGGTTACATTGGTGCCCAACATTCAAACATTTTTGCCATTAGGCACATTAGCCCCAAAATTCAAATTTTGCCTACGTCTATGAATAACATACAAGAACGTGGGTACTTATATACTCACTTTTACTCGTCTTCTTCACTTCCTAGCATAGAATTCTCTTTTACATTTCTCTTCTAGTCATCGACATTCTACTAATATTGTAAATCATGGAAGGTGGAGAATATCCCCATCATTGTATCAAGAAACATTCAAAACACCATCACGACAAACGTAAACCCACACCACCCTTACCTACCCCACTTCCACAACAAGATATCCGCTTCCCATGTTGGCCATGGAAGCGTCTACGATGAGGAGTTTTATACTAAACCCATTCTTGTTGGGAAAGATTACGATACAAAACAGGTTAAACCAATTATATAACTTTAATGATGCCTAAGCACCACTAGTTTACTTGCCCTTATGCAACTTCCAAACGAGATATACACCAATCTCATTCAAATATTTTACTCCATTGTAACTACCAACCAGGTTGTTAAGGATGCCAATGCAGTTCCTTAGGTAGATACCGGGTGACATAGGGTCCTAAATGAATTGGCTCATTCAAAAAAAGCCTTGTTCTTTGGAAGATCTATTTCGTGTCTAGTATTGCATGGTTCCACTCTACAAGAATGAGATTTGGCCTCACTTGTGATTTACATGTTTGACAATGTAATCGGCATTATGTCGGATTACATTAATAGTTTATTGCATCTAAACAATGGAGGTGAAAGGTTGCACAGGAACTAGGACATGGCCAATGCGTTCTTCGAAGTATGTCGTGTTCTAATTTGTGTAGGCGAGACTCAGACTAACCACTTAAAGCATACACAATAGCATCATCTCAGCTCACTTTATAGGCTGATCCAAAACATGATCGGCTATACTATATGTTTGAGGAAGAATTCAAGTAGCTTATTTATTGAAGACATTCTCTTCATGGACGCGATGTTCTAGCACCAACCATAAGATGTCGACTATTTAGTTTTACAGTACTTACATCAGGTGCTCGGAAGGAAGGACTCCCATCTTACATATGGTCAGCTCATGACCATCATCCTAGATATATATCTCCTCGGGTAGGGTCCGAATCGGGACTCGACTTGACCCAACTCATGACCATTCATCCTTCCTAACTCTTCCTATCTTGCCCCCTTCATGCTTCCCTATTTCTTTGTCTCTCTTTATTTCTTCTAATCTTTTTTTGTAATAATAATAAGATAAATAAAATAAACTTCAAGAGATTAATAAATAGAGAAGGTTTGTGGGAATAAGGGTGTTTTTTTTTTTTATGCTTGTCTTGGTTTGAGTGTTGTGTTTTGTATGAAGGGGGAGAAGAGAAAGAGGAGAAAGAGAGGAGAGAGTGAGTATGTTGTTAGGTTATGAAATTGTCGAATGGGAAAGAGACAGGATTTTCAAAATTTGCGTTGCTTTAATACCGAATGTTCTCTCACTTTTTCATTTTGTCTTTTTTTTTTTTAAACAAAAGGCGGGTTGGACCCATTAAGACCTAGGCTGGGACCCTTGTAGGTTTACGGTTTAGACCTGCCTCGTTTCCTTGTTGGGGTAAGGGTCCTAATTTTTTAGCCTTGGAACCGGCGGGTCTAAGCTTGACCCGACCTTGACCCTAGAGATGTCTAATCCTAGATCCATGGAGATTTGACATTTCCAATTATGCAAAAATGAAACTAAAGGTCAAATTCACAAAAGATAATATTACAATGAAGTTGGGCTTCTAGTATGATCCTCAAACTAAACAATACTATAGACTTGGTGGATGACCACAACAACCATAGGAAAATGGGAATGAGTTGGATAGCTTTGGCCTAGACCTAAACTTAGAAGATTTTAACTTACTCAAGCACGGTGATAAAATAGATGAAGAGGAGCATGACTAAGCACAGCATCAATAAGAGCCCAATAGGTTCAGCATGGGTCAAATAATTGAACATTTGGAGTAAATAAGCAAGGTCCAAAAAGAGCATGGGCAAATGCTCAAAGATATCAATTCTCGATTTGACCAATTTTTCCAATGAGCGACTAACCAACCAGGGGCTCATCCACCACCACTACCATATCATCCCCTCAGCGGTGTTGATAGTCAAGGTCATTAAGGTAGTCAATCGTTTCAATCCCCACGTTTTTCCATAATGACTTATTTATGTTTTTTTTTTCAAATACAAATGTAATTAATAATCTAGTCGCATATTATTAGTGTAATAATGATTTAATCTTTATTCCATCGTTTAATTTTAAGTCATATTAAATGTAAATTTTTATTTGTTATATTTATATTGTAAATTTTTTAAAGCTAATCTAAGTAATTTCCATAAATTAAATTTAAATAACCACTGAAAAAAAGTGAGTTAAGAATAACAAAAAAAACATATACAGTGCGACACTGGACTCGATTAAAGGCATGCAACATGACATGCAGATACATGGACAGGCATGGCATGACACATGAGGCAAGAAACAAAAACACATGAAACATGAAATGAGAGGTGCACAAACACAAATAGGTCGGGCACACAAAAGCATGCAGCACGCAATGCATGTAAACAACATAGCATAACATTGTTGTCATGCCTATCAATACAAGTACATACATATTTCACAATAATGCATGAATAGTATTCTTAAGTTCATATATGACATCTAGAGAAAGGTTTCACATTTTCAACTCTCTGTCTTCATTGGAGATTTTATGTTTGAGAACAATTTAGCTTTCACCATAAAATGGCATTTCTCCTCATTCATCGCTGTATTGGTTTCCTTAGATTGTACTTGGCAATTGTTATCATTGCTATCTTTCTTCTTAGTCCACAAATCATATACTTGGCAATTGTTATCATCGCTCTCTTTCTTCCTAGTCTACAAATCATAATTGATGCAAGCATGGTTATCGAGATATTTTGGATAGTTACCACTTGAAACAAGCTCACAATAACTCCCCTAAAGAGTATATCTAAGGAGGATAGGTGGAGGCCTTGACTTGGGAAAAAATAAATTTTAAATGCATTCTAGAAAGAAAAAAATTATATGTTATGAGTTAATTACACTAGAAGGTCACAATATTTGGAAGTAAGTTCATTTTATGTCACAATGTTAAGTAAGTAAGTAAGTTCATTTTAAGTCACAACATTTGGGGATAAATTTATTTTGGGTCACATCATTTAGAGAAATAGGTCCATTAAGGTTATCATTGGCAATTGTCAATCGGAAAAATATTTAATTAAAACTTAGGAAACCCTTCTTTTAAGGCCTTATTGACATATATCAATAAAAGAAATACTTAATTAAGTCTTATAAGACATTTTTCCAAATGTTATGACCTCTTTTGAACTTTTCAAAACATTATGGCCTAAAAAGAATTTACCCCCAAATGTTGTGACCTTCCAGTATAATTTACCCTTATATTATATGTATATATAAAGAGAGAACTATAACATAAAAACTAAGTGTGGCTTAGTGGTCAAAAAATATTTATCTTACATCCTTAAAGTTAGGAGTTCAAATCCCATAGGAGTATTTCTTTTTTTACTTTCTTTTTTTCAACATGTATTTATTACACTAAACTCTTCTATCATAAAGAAATTAACATAAATAAATTCTTGTTAATAGCTATTTTATATTCAAAGTATACCACAAGGTAATAATTATTATTATCCATATTACAATTAAATCTTATTGCACACTAATGATATAGTTTGATTTACTAACTTTTTCCTTCAATTAATGTTATTTAAATGTATATAAATTATTAAATAACTATCATATCTACATATATTTTATGATCTATTTGTGCTAAAAGCAATCCTATTACACATTAATTATATTGTTAGGTTCCCTTTAAAATAGGTTTTGATGATAACAAAAATGCAAAAAGATCACTAATGAGTTTATCAAGTGTGTAGTTTTAAGTTAAAGCAAGAAGAAAAATGAATAGTATCAATTATCTAGAAGGTTTTACAGAAGGATTCTACATTTGTTGAAAGCAATAGAATTCCATTCGGGTTAATTATTCATTGATTCATTTTTTATCAAATTTACATCAAATCAATTTGAATCAATATTTTGAAAACCTAGCTCCAAGGAAATGAGTATATTTGGGTAATATACTCATATGTTCCACTAAAGTTGGTTAATGTCCAAAAGGGATTTTATTTTTATCTAAGGAAGGTATTTTATAAATCATGACATCTATTTTTTTAAGTTATCTTCTTTCTGTTAAGGATTGAATCATATCAGAATTGGAACAACATACAGAAGCTTCAAGAGTCGTTCAAATTTTTTGAATTCGAGATAGAGATTAATATCATCTGAGATTTTTATGGAAATTTTCAAATGAAAAATATCACAGGACCTTATTCGAATCAACATAGAACTTATCCAATTCTTTCAAAAGTTCAAAACAAGAATATACTAGGACAAGATATCATAAATATATCAAGAACTAGTTGAGCAGACAAAGTTTAAAAGTATCCAGTAATGATAAGATTTTCTAAATTCAATGAAAAGATAAGGTACAAAAGATTATATCCGATATTTTTTTGGAGCAACCCACAACAAAAGATAACTTTTGAGACTTATCTACATGAGGAAGTGAACGTTGAAGATCAATTTTTACGAAGTCTTCTCCCCAAAACATATAAAAGAAAAACACGAGACAAAGATAGAGACACACATATACAATATAAAAGTACTGAGAACATAAGCAACATCCTTGAACTGATTACATGCACTTTTTCCTTGTTGCAAATTTTTATCTCACTTACTTAGTTGACGGAAGGAGCTTGTAGTTGCCTTCCTTTTTTTTTTTTTTTAATTCTTTACATACAAGATTAGATTTTTAAGATCAATTATTAGCTTGAGAAAAGCTGTAAGAATTGAGCAAAGAGAATTGTACAATCTTATAAATTGATTTGATTGGATTAGTAGAACGTACATGTGTGGATTACGGGTCTCCAACTCAGAGCTGGAAGAGTAGACCAATGTATAAGGCGGAAGCACTATATATCGCTTTGTAATCTTTTCCATCCCTTTTCTCATAATTTTTAATCTATTTTGCTCAATTTTTCTCACACTATAACAAAAGGGTTTTGACTTTTATAAAAGGGAAAAAATTATTATAATTTATAATCAATTCAACCACACACCCCCCACCTTACCCCAAAATAAAAGTGGGACCACCATATATAATTTGATTTAATAACATTAATTTTTCTACATATAATACTAAAAAAATGAACATGAAGTATTGAATAAATATCCTATCTACATATATTTTATGATTTATTTTTTATTAAAAGTAAAAATTTATACAAATATTAACTCTATATTTTTTATTAATAATTAATTTTCAAGTAACATATATATCATCTCTTATGAAATACATTAAATACTCTTAATTATTGTTTGAATGATTTTTTAATAAAGTTTAAAAAAATCTCATTAAAAATTATTATGAAATTCTCATAAATATATAAGATTTAATATAATTGTAATAGCGAATGAATATTAATAAATTATTTTAAGATCAACTTAATTAACCCCAGCCCCCCACCCACCCGTATAATTCGACATCCGCCCCTACCCCCAACTAAGTGAGTTATAGAATCAGGGTTTGACCCACACAAGCTATGAGGTTAACGGTTGAGGGGACGAACCAAGTTCAATCGGAAGTTGAACCTAGGTCATGAAAAAGTAAAAATATAAAGAATAATTTAATTATGAAAGACCAATATATATGATATCACTTTATTAAATATATATTTGGATCAAATTCATCAATTAATTATTAAATAAACATGATAAAATGATTATATTTTATGAATTTATAATAAAGTATGAATAAATATTTAAATTTCTATTTTTTTTCTGAGTTATCTAGTTTGATCTCCCGGGTTCCTGATTCGACTGCCAGAGTCAATCGGGTCAAACTTGATCTCGTCATTTTGATGCAAAAACGAGTCTTAAGCGAGACCGACCCAATACTAGTACCGATTTTGATCGAACCGAATAAAATCGGCAGGTCTGAGTTGGTTTTGACAACAATGATAATAAGTGAAAATAACTAGTGTTATTGCCTACTTTAGAGGTGTCGGCCATGCTCTTTTAAGTGAAAAGTACCAGGTCCAAATCTCCTATTCCTATTGTAATTAAAAAAAAAAAAATTCCTAATGTCGTCTACATAAGTAAACAATTCTAATCCAACATTACAAGAAGACAAAAATTCCTTTTTAAAGATATCATTTCAATCCATGAAGATCAAGAAAAGAAGCCGATTCTTCCTCATTCCCCTCTCCCCTCAAATACCAGTCTGTTCACTTTGTTGAATGGAATAGGGGGGAGAGGGGAAATGGAATTCCAGTTCAAAAGGAGTGTAATAGAGTTGTAATGGCTATTACAATGTTCACTTGGTGTAAAAAGTAAAATAAGTAATTATTATAGTAAAAAGTAAAATATCTATAATACCCTTTATATTTATTATAGAGAGAGAATAATTATATAGTTGTTATTTTCAAGAGGTATCTATGATAAGGTTGAAAAATAGATTAGCAATTCATGGGTTAGAGAGATAAATTGCTATTCATCATTTTACGTAATAGCAATTCATTATGAATTGTCATTCTTTTCAAGTAAACACCGTAATATCAGCTTTACGTCGAACGAAGAAGGAATAAATAGCTATTCATATCAAATAAATGGACTGTTAGAGAAATAATATGTCATCATAATAGGTTTCCCATATATATGATTGCTTCCAAATATCGCAAGCCCAAACATGTTTAAGTAAAACTATTATTAAGATTCTAAATCCTAATAATCAGAACAAAAATGTTGAGCTCCTAACTACAATTAGATTTAGAAATACAATTTTGCTCCTCTCTCTACCACTCCAACATGGGGAACATTATTCCCTACATTATATCATAATAATATTGACATACTAATAGCAATAAGATATCTACAGTCGTTACAATCTTTATTTGTGGCACCTACTTTTTGTTCTCTCGTCGTGTAATAAACTTGCCCCAAAGAATAATCGATACCTTCCACTTAAGTCTTCTACTTCTATCTACCAGCCAACAAAACCCAGGAAGCTGCAACCCAACAAAACATGAATATCAATTTTCTCAACAACTTTGTTTTAATATAATTCCAAAATAATCATATTAATAAACAATAGTACAGATTCCATTTAATAAACTAAATGCGTAAAGAAAATTAAGGCAAAGTAATTGGTTTCAATATGCCGGAAACTAATCTAACTTTATGTTAATTCTGAAACAAGATATACAGAGCAGTTTCCCAGCATCACTCGATAATACAAACATAATTTGATTTAAAAGATGAAATGATGCAATATACGATACGGAGATACAATTATAACATGAATAAACAAAATTTTTAATGAATACTAATTGTTCGTTAGCTCTATCAATCTTATATCACTTTTACCTAATACGAATTCGACACCAAATATAAAACATGACTATTAGCACGAATTGCAACCACTCATTAAAAGTATCCAGATTATGGGTTAAAGGGAAAAAAATTACAAGTATTCAAGATTAAAGTAATTCCATAAGCTACTTTTAGATAACTATGGAAGGATGAAGCTAATCCTGGATAGACCAATATGAAATTGATTTGCATACCCTATTCACACTACTTTATTAAACTCAAGGTAAGAATATGAAAAACTTGTTACTTAAGATCGAATCGCAAGATGTTGAGTTAGAAGATGGAATAAGAAATTAGCTAGTGAAGGAACACCACATTGGTGCACCCCAAACAAATAATTCAACCATATCTTCTTTATCTTCTTCTTCTCTCTTTATGTAATTGACCCTTTATATAACTATGAAGAAAAACATAAAACAGACACTCCAATCCAAACAATGTCGGTTTCATATAATTGTTGCGATAACGATGTAATGAAACGAATATGACTGGTCCTTGCTCGGTGCGGTGTGAATTTACTTTTGTAGGGCTTTAATTTTGAGGATATATTGATGTTGACATCGAATTATTTTTTCTTTTTTTTTATAATATGATGTTTAGTTAAAAGTGTTTAATTATCATTTAATAATTTATTAATTTTTATAATCATTTTAATGATTAGATAATAAATTTAATGATTTTATTTTAGAAGGTTTGGTATCGCTCCTGTGACTGTGAGATTGAATTTGTGGAGGAGGTTGTTGTGGCGGCGTGGTGTTGTGTGGTCTCTTTTACATTTTGTTCTTAGCCTGTAATAATATGGTTCACTAATAGTGCACTAGGTTTCATGGAGCATTGTAGCTAGCTCTATTGGTGCAGTGGAACGAGACCATTCGCACGTGGGGTACTTGGGTTTCTTTCTTAACAGGTGTGTTGAAATATTGGCGTGACATTTGCCATGTGAGCAATAAATAAAGGCGAAAAATGATTTAATCTGTATTGTGTGAGAAATTGAAATAAAATCTCGTACATATAATTTTAAAAGTTTTCGTGTAAGACAAATAACTTTATAATTGTAACAATTTTTGTATAATTAATACAAAACAAATCCTATTTTTCATATTCATGTGATATATTATTCCTATATATTTGAAAGATTACCCATAATCTTTATTAGTTTTTGTATGGTGCTAAAATTTAGATTCTAAGTCTTATAACCTAGTCATGACTTGAGATTGACTTTTCCAGCTAAGTGGTAAGGTTCGAAGAGTTAAGTCCATAATGGGCTTGAAGCAGGATCCATTGGACTGAGCCAATGTATTTGCTTTTAGCCTTTTTTCAAAAAGCTCATATACTTAAAAAGATATTTCATGACCAAAAACCCATAAGGAAATTCATCATTAGAAAGATTTATATCTCATCCGTTGATGGTCAATACGATATGACGGACGTCATCAAAAGTCTACTTCTATAAATACCTAGAGTTTCTTCTCATTAGGGAAGGAGATAATTTGATAGACACATTGTCGTACTATCGAAATACTCTTATAAGTGATCAAACAAATCTCAGAGCGAAGAATATATTGCCTCTCCTCTAGAATAGTGGGATTGATACTTTATGATTTCTCTACTTGTTGCTGATTTGAGCTCCCTATAATCATTTCTTCTAGGTGCTTGCAAGTCACTCATCTGAAACCATGTGTAACATGAGATGCATGTTACAAGCGTGTGACCAATGCGATTCACCCCACTACAATTTTGTATTAGGCAATTTAGATCATTTCAAGACAATCTCAATTCTTCGTTATAGTAGCAATTTAACCTTTTCTTTAATAATCTATATGGTGGAAAATAAAAATAATCTCTTTATGTGTCTAAGGGTCTGTTTGGATAATCTACTTTTCATCTGTATCTGTATCTTTTTCAAAATGATATGTGTAAATATGTCCGATTTGTATATTATTTTATCTATATTTGATCTAGTTGATCTTTTGATGAAAACTGCCAACTTTTTTTTTTTTATCTATATCTATTTCTGATAAATAATTGTCAAAAAAGTTTAAAAAAAATATCTATATCTACCGAAAAAAGTCAAACAAACAGACCCTAAATCAGCATTTCATGTAAGTGAACCCAAATTTCAATTAACAAAAATATATAAGCTAGTATTAATAATGTGCTAAAACGATCGAGTCTTAGTCTCTACCTAGCAATCGATGACAAGAAAACCATCTAAACCAATAATTATTTATATTTATTATTGTAAACTTTGATGAATTAAAAAGCAGTCCAATGCTGGTAATGATAAATATAAATATCTTAATGATTTTATAGTGCAATAGTATCAGCTTTAATATTTAAAGTAAGATTTACAAGTTTCAATCTCCCATTATCATCACCGAAAAAATTAATATAAGTATTGTCGTTCATAGGTTCATTTTTTTTCTTTGGTTAATATATCTACCAAGAGGAAATAAAAGAAAAAAAAAAGATAAATAATTAAAAAGAAGAGGTGAATGGATATGAATCGTCTAACGACCAGCCAGCTTAATATTGCATGGATGCCAACATTTTACCTGCCATTCATTCGTAAATATAAATGCACCGACCGACCAACTTCCACCGGCTATTCCACGTTTCTTTTGCAGAGTTAGTGTATCTGTCCACTTCGCTGGGTCCCTTAGCGATAGTATAAGCAAGAACAACGGGGACTTTATTATTTAAGTATGTATAAGGATAGAATTATTAAATAAAATTTTACACTAAGCATGTTATGCAAATCATATATTTTAATCATTGTGTTTGTCTTGCATAAAAAATAAAAAATATCAATTTTTCTATTCGTGTTTTCAACTTTTTTTTTTTCGCCTTTTCCTTCTATTTGAGTCTTTAGTGTATTGAAAATTTAATTTAAATAGAGCTTCCATTAAATATATTAAATTTTTTATCCATCTTGAAACATGTATTAATTTCCATATGGCTTATACTAATACATCAAGGTGACTTTAGGGCACGCACATTTTTTTTTCACCTTTTCCTCACTTAAAATATTTTTACAATTTTTATTAAAATGATTATATTGCATTAATAAGTATATTCAATATTATTTTTATTATATTAAATATTATCTTTTTGTTTAATTAATTATTGTAAACCAATTTGAAGCTAGAACACGCCATGTTGAAAACTTAATAGATTTGATTATGTTGGTGATTTAAGTAGAAGGAAAAAAAATTAAAGATTTAAATATAAAAGTTGGCAAATGTTACAAAATTCAAAGTTTATTTATTCTTGGCAATGCTCTTGATTTCCTAACAAGATTGATCCGAGTTTGTTTTCCTCACCAAAGAAACTTAGTAAATGATAATTGGCAAAAAATAAAGAAAAGTGTACTTTTTGTAAGTCTATGGATTCAATTCAGGAGATCATGTACGCACGACGTAATTATAGCTTATATTAGGTTGAGAGGAGCTACATGAAATAGCACATAAGGGATAATCGAGTTGGGAATAGGTGTCACGCCTTGAGGATACCTTAACAGAAGTACGCAAACCATATTTGTACACTATTACTAGTTAACCTCCAGTGGATGATATTTTTAAACAACAGGATCTTTTAGTTGCATTAATTAGAAGTAAGAAATACATATAAGCCATAAAAGTAGTAAATATTTGTCATCACAAGTAGAGAATATCATAATAATATTGCAGACCATAATTCTATTTTATAAGTCTCTAAAAATGTAAATCGATAGTACAAGTGCTAACTAAATTATAACTAAAAATAAAGATAAATAACATAACCCGAACATCCCATACTCTTCTAGCTTTTAAGTTCTTACCAGAGGCATGCTCCTAGAAGACCCAAGCTATGGTCATAGAGTTAACTTGAAAGGTTTTGAGGAGTGTGAGCAAAACCACATGCTCAGTGAATAACTAAACATATTACACATCAAGCAGGTTTATTAACCAATCATATACAATGCAACAATCAAGCATATATATAGATATAAGCTTGGATGATCTAGAATCCAAATAGGAAAAAGATTTGTGCCCTCTTTTTAGGGTTATAACCTACCTGCCCATCAGAGACTAAGTGCATAGAAAAATCAATGATTTCTTATCTTAGGGATATCACTTTTAATGGTATTTTAACTGAAATACCCCAACTCTTCACCTAAAATAGAAATTGGTTTTAGATAGATTTAAATGAATAAAATGAAATATAGGATTTAATTAGACAAGTTGGCTTAATTTAATTAGCTAATAATTAAGTTGGTTTTGAGATTTGAAATTCCTAAAATCTCTAAACATGTTCTAAAAATGTTTAGAGGATTCCTAGACTCTTGATTCTTAGCCTAAACACTGATTCCTAAATCTCGGTAAAATTTGAGTTCATTTGCTTGAATAAAAATATCAGTTCTTAAACCCGAACTCAAATTAAATATCTTTGTATCTAAATTAAATTCCTAAATTAAGTTCTTATTTTAAGATCTTAATTTATAATATATCGGTTTAGAAATCATTTTTTAAATACTTCTAGAACTATAGATATTGATATAATAGTTCTAAACCTATACCCTTTTTCTAAAATATATATATTTAGTTTTATCCTTTCCTTTTCTTTTATTTCCCTTGCTGCCATCTCCTTTCCTTTTCTTTGTTTTACATTTCCTTTTTCTTTCTTTTTCTTCTTCTTCTTCTTCTTCTTCTTCTTCTTCTTCTCTCTTTTTTCTTTCTTTCTCCAAACTCAACATATAAATCTCAAACTCAATAAAAGAAAATGAGGAATCAAACTAGAAGATGAGTAGAAGAAGAGAAATCAAGTAGAACTAGCTCCAACAAGAAGAAAGAAGAGAAGTTTCATGTCTTCCAAAAGCTAAGTATATGGTTTATATTGTTTGTTTTTGTAGTTTATAAGTTTATATATTGCTTTGATGTTGAATTGAACCGGAAGTGCTGTTTACATTTGTTATGTTGGATTAATGTTGTTGAGAGTTGAGTTGTGATGAAGAAGATGATGAATAGTGAAGTTGAGTTTTGTTAAAGTAGTTGGAGTTGTTTGATGTAGTTAAATGAGTATAAAAGTGTTGTTTATGTTGGTAATTATGCCTAGGCCAAATAGTTTTATGTTCCCTAATTAGATTAGGGATTCTTATGTTCGTTAATTATCTTATAATTTATTTAATAAATTATAATAATTATTTATCCCTAATTAGATTAAGGGGTAAAAATGTCATTATTGAATGACATTATAAATAGAACATAAGGGTTTGTCTTTAGGGTTAGACAACACATGCTGTCACATTAGACTGCAGTGAAACACTGTAAACCCTAAAGCAAATAACACGAGAGTCGTGATTAGAAAGTTTAATCCCGTTCGAATCTAGAAGGTATTCTAGATTGTGCTAGCACACAGAGGATCTTTAAAAAGCATTCATTCGTGTGGATACCGTAGAGGGTGTTTGCGTTTGCAACATCTCAGATCCGAATTTCCAGATTTGAAAAAGTACCAAAAAGTGGTATAATCTGCATCTCCTTGATCCCATCATCAAAACCAAAAGGTACACGATTCCCTTTTATTTCTGATTTAATTGAAATGCTTGGATCCGATTGGGAATTTAAAAAAAAAAAACGATTTTCCGCTGCACGATTCAGATTTGGATCGTAAATTCCCAACAGTGGTATCAGAGCCACTTGCGATTTCAATTAAATCGATTCTCTAGACTGTATGTATGTGTGATACATGTACAAGTTTTGAAATCGTGTTAAGGATATGCATGTGATAATTTTACGCTTATTGAAATTGTTTCATTGGGATTTGATTTCGGATCTGTTCATGCTTGTAATGACATATAATTCGAAATCTTGAATTTCAATTTTATGCATGCTTATTACGAAACCCTTTTTCGCTATTATTTTGTGTAATCGGATTACATCAAATCTGACAAATATATGTTGATAATATTTGAATGTTGGATCAGAATCTAGGGTTTTTGACATGAGTAACGAATCTGTTCGTTTTTGTTCGTTATGGAACAGATCCATTGTAATGTGATTACATCAAAGTTTAGGGTTCTCAGCGTTGGACGAAATTGAATTTTGTTTTGTTTTGTAATCGGATTACAAAAGTAAATAGATAATGTTCTTACCGTGCAGATCATATTTAATGGTTTTAAATCGGTTTTCAAATGTTTGGACTCCTGCAATTAGATGAATAGTGATCTGCAATTTTAAAGGACGTTATGATTTGATTTATTTATCAAATTTGTTTACCACTCTCAATGAGAATATGATAGCAGAATGGTTTCTTATATTTTATTTCTGCTATACATGAACAAACGCCTTAACAGTTTTGAACATAAATTTATGGATTCTCATATGTGAGTGGTTTTGAATTGTTTTAAGCCATATGTATAATTTTCATATATGTTGTGTTGAATGCATGGTGCATAGTATGGCCCTAAGACCTATGTGATTGGCAGGTTGCTTTCTTTTACATCTTGGGTTGTAATTTTATAAATACGGCCTGCGTGTCGTTTTGTTTTGTTGTAATTTATATTCTACTAGTAGTAGTAGGTTTTGTTGTATCTTCTTTATCTTGTAATGAAGACATGAAGATGTAATGAAGATTTTTCGAACCCATGATGATGGAGAAGTCAAAGCACCATGATGAAGATATGAGTTCTATCATTTTAAATCCATGCTTATGGATTCTCACCTTAGGTTTGGATCGTTGATCTTCATATTGGCTTATGAAGATTAACATAGATTAAGGGCCATACTATGACACTTTCTCTTTTTCTTTATAAGCATGTTATACCATATATGATGATATATGTGAATGTATGTGATACCACGTTTGCACATTTACATGCTTAGTATCCATCTAATATGATAAGGTTTTAACATATAGATAAAATAAACCTTTACAAAATACTAAGTCATAAAATGCCTTCCATGTTTCGACACCTGTCAAGACTTAGATTGTCCAATTGTAGGTTCTGCCAAAGCAGGGTACAAAAGACCATCCTAGTCAGACAGGAGTGAATAATAGTGTTATTTGCATGTCGTAATGGTTTGACTTAAATAGGCCATCAAAACGGTTTTGGGCCTATGGCATTGAATGGGATTAATAGGCCAGTACTTATGATGTCAATCCCGTAAACAAGAGTTACATGTGATGTAATTGGAAAAGGGTTTCCTACCTAAATAACTAAATTTTGAGCGTCATGCCAAAGCTGACTCAATATTTGGTGAAATATGGATCTTATTCTACTAAGAAAATTTGTTTTCCGAATTAATATTGAAGGGTTATTAATTTGATAAAATAGTAGAAGTATGTAAAATGACTTATATAAAGATAATTAACTTTGCATGCCTCTGTATATAGATCATGACAACAAACAACATAACCTTGCGATCGATTCTTGAAAAGATAATCTGAATACCACAAATTTCCTTGATTGGTACCGTAACTTAAGAATTGTTCTTAAGCATGAAAGGAAATTAAATGAACCAATCCCTAATGAACTTGTTGCTGATGCTCTAAGAGTTGTAGACTCTTTGAATGTCACTTGCATCATGCTTGCCACTATGAATCCTGAGCTTCGGAAGCAAATGGAAGACATAGAGGCATACGATATGATCATACACCTTTAGGAAATGTTCCAACAATAGGCAAGGCATGAGAGATTTGTGATCACACAAGTATTGAATTGTGTTGGTTCAAAAGGGATAGGGCAACAAGAGAAAAGCCAATGGTAGGGGTAAGGGCAAAGCTAAAAGGTCGGACCAAAGCTAAAGGGCTCAAAACCCAGCCTAAGGTTAAACCACCAAAGGAAGGGGTTTGCTTCTTCTGCAATGAACGAGGTCATTGGAAGAGGAATTGCAAACTATCTTTGGAAGATCTGAAAAAGGAAAAAGGATAGTGAGACTATTTCTTCAAGTATTTATGTTATACATGTCAATTTATCTTTTATATCAAGGGTATTAGATACCAGATATAGCTCTCACATTTGTGTAAATGTGTAGGGTCTTAAGCAAAGTAGAAAATTGGCAAAAGGCGAAGTGGACCTACGTGTGGCTAATGGAGCAAAAGTTGTTGTATTAGCTGTAGGAAATTTTGAATTAGCTTTGCCTTCTGGACTTATTTTAAGTAACTGTTACTATGTGCCTGCTATGAGTAGCAATGTTATTTCAGTTTCATGTTTGGACATTGATGGTTTTAGATTTGTTATTGAGAATAATACAATCTGCATCCATTATGGAGACATCTTTTATGATTTAGTCATTTAATGAATGGTCTCCATGTTCTAAACTTTGATGAATCTGATAATAAGTCCATTTATAATATAAATACCAAAAGATTCAAATCCGACTTACTTCTGGAATTGTCATTTAGGACACATTAAAAAGAAACACATATCAAAACTTCATCAAGATGAGTTTTTAGATTCATTTGATTTTGAATCATATGAATCATGAGAATCTTTTTAATGGGTAAGATGACAAAAACTCCTTTTACTGGACAAAGTGAGAGAGCTACTGACTTGTTGAGTCTCATACATACAGATGTATGCAGACCATTGAGTTCACCTGCTAGAAGAGGTTATTTAATCCAAGATTTTTCTGACTATCTTAGGGATTATGAGATAATCTCACAATTAACTCCTCCAAGAATACCATAATGGACTGGTGTTTCTAAATGGAGAAATTGAACCTTATTAGATATGGTTCGATCAATGATAAGTCAGACAGATCTTCCAATATTCTTTTTGGGGTATGCCCTAGAAACTGTTGCGTCTATATTGAACGAGGTTCCATCAAAATCGGTTGAAATGACACCATATGAGTTATGGAATGGGAAACGTCCCAGTTTGTCTTTTTAAAGATATTGGGCTGTGATGCATATGTCAAACGTCAAGTGTCTGACAAGCTCGCACCCAAATCTAATATATGGTTGTTTGTGGGATATCCAAAAGAAACAAAAAAGGATATTACTTCTAAAACCGATTTGAGAACAAAGTGTTTGTTGCTCGTAATGGTTACTTTCTAGAAAGAGAATTTGTCTCTAAAGAAACCAGTGGGAGTAAAATATAACTCGAAGAAGTTCGAGAACCACAAACTAACATAGCACCCATGATGGATGTTCAATCAGACTTGCAAGTAGTTGCTGAGCCTGAACCACTAGCTAAAGGCCCGGGTAGGTCTGGTAGGATTTATCATGAGCTTGAGAAATATGGATTTCTCAACACTGACAATTGTGATGTTATACTCATAGATCAAGATGAGCCCACATCTTACCAGGAAGCGATGGAGGGCCCTGACTCTGAGAAATGGTTATCAACCATGAAATTAGAAATGCAATCCATGTACGATAATCAAGTTTAGACTTTGATTGATCCACCTGATGGTGTTAAGACTATTGGGTGTAGATGGGTTTTTAAGAACAAAACTGACATGGATAGCAAAGTGCATACCTACTAAGCACGACTAGTTGCAAAAGGTTTTAAGCAAACTCATAGTATAGACTATGATGAAACCTTTTCACTTGTAGTCATGCTTTAGTTTGTGAGAATTCTTCTTGTTATAGCTACGTATTATGACTACGAGATATGGCAAATGGATGTCAAAACAGCCTTCTTGAATGGAAACATCATTGAGGATGTGTACATGACACAACCGGAGGGTTTTGATAATCTAGGGAATTCACATAGGGTTTGCAAGCTTCAAAGATCCATTTATGGATTGAAGCAAGCATCTCGGAGTTGGAATCTTCGTCTTGATGATGCAATCAAACAGTTTGATTTCATCAAGAATGAATATGAATCTTGTGTTTACAAGAAAGTTAGTGGGAGCGCAATAGTTTTCTTAGTGTTTTATGTAAACGACATATAGTTCATTGGAAACGATATTCCTACATTACAAAATGTCAAGACATGATTAGGAAATTGTTTCTCAATGAAGGACTTAGGTGAAGCTGCCTATATTCTAGGCATTAAGATCTATTGAGATAGATCTAGAAGGAGCATTAGCCTAAGTTAGAGTGCATACATTGACAAAGTACTAAAAGGATTTAGTATGGAAAAATCTAAAAGAGGATTTCTCCCAATGTCACATGGAATTAAATTGAGTAAGACTCAATGTCCTGCTTAGAAGGAGGAGCGTGAACACATGAGTAGGATTCCATATGCTTCTGCTATTGGTTTCATCATGTATGCCATGTTATGCGCTCGACCAGATGTCGTTTATGCATCACTAGTTGGTATCAGTCAGATCCATGTGAGAGTCACTGGATAGTAGTCAAAAACAGTCTAAAGTACTTGAGAAGGACTAAGGATGTCGTTTTGACAAATGGGATAGGAAACTGATCTTGTGGTAAATGGTTACATAAATATCAGTTTCCAGTCCAATTTTGATGATTTCTGATCGCAAACAGGTTATGTATTTTGTTTAAATGGAGATACTATAAGCTGGAAGAGTTCCAAACAGTACACTGTTGTGGATTCTACCATAGAGGCAGAGTATATAGCAGCATCGGATGCAGCTAAGAAACCAAGATCACATCAGTGATCCAAAAAGATACTCAGATGTTATCATCTC
This sequence comes from Combretum micranthum, assembly GCA_024138025.1. Lineage (NCBI taxonomy): Eukaryota > Viridiplantae > Streptophyta > Magnoliopsida > Myrtales > Combretaceae > Combretum > Combretum micranthum. The sequence goes on from JAMXBD010000565.1 coordinate 528,211, forward strand.
ATTCGAGTGATCATCGATAGAAGAGATGTTAAGATATGCAAAGTACATACAGATGACTATGTAGCAGATCCATTGACTAAGCCATTTCCACAGTCAAAGTATGATGGTCATACTAGAGCATTAGGTGTTAGACCTGTATCTAACCAAGCCTAGTGCAAGTGGGAGATTGCTAGTGATGTGCCCTAAGCCATATGGATTCTATGTCATTTGAATGTTTATTATCATTATAGTATATTTGTCATTTTCTTTATCAAAGTTGTTATTGGCTTTTTGTTTTGATAAAGTATTATTCCTTGAATAAATTGGTTATTCCTTATGTCATTAAAGTATGTCACTTTAATAGTAAAACCATAAGGTGAGAAATAACTTTATTCTAAATTATCCCTAGTCGTTCATTATATGAAATAATAATGAATTAAGACTAGTATGTTGGCTGGATGATCATGTTTTACTGATTATGGATATGAGATGTCAATTCAGCACATGAATACATGTAAGAGTACATTGTATTGGATTGACCAAATATGAGAATACTATATGGATCAATGCGATAAGTATTTCTCATTTGCAGTGTTATTTTAGTCCTTAGACCTGAAATCATCATAGATTCCAACATGAGAAATATTGTGTTTTGACTCAATCAAACATTATCTTTAACCGGATAATTATAAAGGTTGGGATTCGGCATAATATGAATCATGTAGAGGAAGTTGAGTGATTAAGATGGGATTTGTTCCTCTCATTAATTTGAGAGAGATATCTTTTGGGCCTCTTGATGGGTAAGACTGAGAAATGCATGGCCATGCTCGAATGAATTGATAAGGAGTTATCAATATCATTTGTTTAAGTCAGTCATACTCTGGAATCAAGAAATATGTGATTAAACGATATAAGTGTGTATTGATCCACACCTTATGTTTAATTATAAGATATCGTGTAACAAAAGGATTAAATAACTGACTGTTAATAGGTAGAGTCGGATCACCGATCTTCACTTAATTTGGGTAGACATAATGTCTTGCTAGAGACCAATTATGTCTTGTAGATCTAAAGTGTGTTTTAGATCTACTGCCAACATTAAGTGAACCTACAGGGTCACACACAAGAATGAACTAAAAGGATCGTGGACTGAATTTAAATAAGTCCAACGGGAATAATAAACAATTATAATTTGGCCTAATGCAAGTGGGAGATTGTTGGTAATTATGCCCTAGGCCAAATAGTTTTATGTTCCCTAATTAGATTAGGGATTCTTATGTTCGTTAATTATCTTATAATTTATTTAATAAATTATAATATAATTATTTATCCCTAATTAGATTAAGGGGTAAAAATGTCATTATTGAATGACATTATAAATAGAACATAAGGGTTTGTCTTTAGGGTTAGACAACACATGCTGTCACATTAGACTGCAGTGAAACACTGTAAACCCTAAAGCAAATAACACGAGAGTCGTGATTAGAAAGTTTAATCCCGTTCGAATCTAGAAGGTGTTCTAGATTGTGCTAGCACACAGAGGATCTTTAAGGAGCATTCATTCGTGTGGATACCGTAGAGGGTGTTTGCGTTTGCAACATCTCAGATCCGAATTTCCAGATTTGAAAAAGTACCAAAAAGTGGTATAATCTGCATCTCCTTGATCCCATCATCAAAACCAAAAGGTACACGATTCCCTTTTATTTCTGATTTAATTGAAATGCTTGGATCCGATTGGGAATTTAAAAAAAAAAAAAAAACGATTTTCCGCTGCACGATTCAGATTTGGATCGTAAATTCCCAACAGTTTAGACTTGATATGGGTAGTATATAGCTTTTATGAAGTTTTGATTGAAGTAGAATGTGTAAAAGGTTGATAAAATGAAGTTTGAAAAACAAGAAAATTCGTAACTCAGGGAAACCATGAATCACGGGCGTGATTCAAGCCTTGGTAGCCTCAGGTTGGATGAATTTCATGAATCGCGGGCGTGATTTTGCAAGAAAAAGCTCTGTTTTGGGAAGTTTTCATGAATCACGGGCATGATTCAAGCCTTGGTAGGCTCGGGTTGGGCAAATATTAAGAATCACGGTAGTGATCCATCCCTAGGTAGCCTCGAGTTGGTCAAAAACTTAAAACTCAAAAATCACAGTCGTGATTCTTGACTCAAAAACCATTTTATGACAGCTTTCCAAAAATTACGGCCGTGACTCACATTTTTCCTAACGCGATACTATTTCGTATTTTAATCATAACTTTTTCATACGACCTCCGATTGAGGTGATTCAAGTTGCATTGGAAAGCTTAAAAAGAGATTTACAACTTGTATGTTTTAAGTTTTTACAAATTCCAAAGTATAGATGCTCAAATTTGACTTCTTTCCAACTGATACATTTTCCAAGTAAAGTTAAAAACTTGTTCTTGTTTGTTTTATTTGTGTTTGCTTTAGGAAATGGATCTTTTGAGTTAAAATGAGATAGATAATGATGCTTGTTGTTTATATTGATTAGTTGATATAATTAAACCTGAGTTAAGTGGATTTATAGATTTAACAAATAATTAGATTAAATCTAAGAAGTTAGTTATAAATGAACTTATTAACAAACCTAGGTTCAACTTGACTAAATGAACTTGAATGAACTAAAATGGATTAGATTGTTTAACTTGATGAATTTGGCTAAGTTTAAGTTAATGTAAGCTCGAATTGACATAGATCTTAGATATATAATGAATTAGTAATTAATCTAAGTCCAACTTGGCTTAATGAACATCACTAAGCTAAAAATGAATTAGACTGATATAATTTAATCACCTTGGCTTAGTAAATAACTTAAATGAATAATTCTAATCATTTGGCTAATGTTAAGCTAAAATGGGTTAATAGCCATTAATTAGCTTAGATGAATGAATTAGGATTATCCTTGAATAATATGGGAAATATGTTGTTTCAAATGTATGTTTACTTGGAAAATGAATGTTTTTGGTTTATGAATTCTTTGTTAATGCTTTTGTAATAAAACACTATAAATAAAGAGAAAAGAAATTCTTTGACAGACAAAGGAGAACTGTCCATATTTTGGCAGGGCGATCTTCGCAGCCATAGTGGGGTTCCTATTTAGTGTCTGATCAAATAGAGTTCAATAAAATTAGTTGAGATGAATGGATAAATAGCTTAAGTTCTTATATGATTTTGATGAAGTGGATGATTAGTTTAGTTTAGTTTCTTATACAAGCTCTTTCCTTAACAGAAGTGGAAATCTGATTTATCTTCTAGAATTCCTTCTGAGACTCTATTTGGATTTCGTATATAAGGTACGCAGTAACGTGTTTGTTCTTTGCTTAGGATAGGCATATCTTTAATAAATTTTAATATAGAAAAAATTCAACCTTTGTTTGAATTGGATGTCTCTTACTCTATTTAAATCCGTATCTGGCCTAGATGGTAGATCGGTATCCGGTTCGGGGAGTAGCACCTTGCTCAGATTGGGGGCATGGTAGATTAGGCGCTTAGGCCACCCCTGTCTTTTGATAAGACTTTCCTAAGTGGTACAGCGGGTAACTGATGGGAAAACGGTATCGGCGTAACGTTTGCTTAAGCTTAGAATGAAATAATATGATTTAGTTCAAATGTTATGGGAACAGTTGGACTAAGTGATGTTATGGACTAAGATAAGTAAAGTTGTATAACGGCCGTTAACCTTGGATGAAGTTATTTTCTCTTTTATGGATATATCATCTAGGAGATATAAGTATCCGAGCTACTTATATCAACCCCCTGAGCGTCGTGATACGTTACTCAGGATCCCCTAGTATTACGGGCTACACCGGAAGGTAGGGCTGCCTAGTCTGTATGAACAGTAGGCACCACTCAGGGAGGCGAACGTGATACTAGATCCTTGATGCCCGGAGTTTAAATACTCCCGTGTTGATTGTTTACTTTAAAGAAAAATAATAACTTGATTGTCGCATTTGCATTTAGTTAAGCTCGTGTGTCACTCCTGTGTGATTGTGTTGCTGTGTACTGGGCTTTGGCTCATTCTTGTTGTTGTTATTCTTTTTACAGGTTTGTTGTTGATAAAGACGATTTGATGAAGTTGATGATGATGAGTTCTTGTTGATGTTGGTAATGATGGATGATGAGATGATGATATGATGAGTTGTTGCTATTGGTGATGCTTGACTCGGGTTTTGGTCATGTGATGATTTGGAGAGATTTTATGGATGAGTGAATGAGTAGGAGCGTCGATGTAGTTAGTTATTTTATTTCTTTTTGTTTGGTATTAGTGAAGCTGGATTTATGTTAAAACTTGTTATATTCTTTAAAGGCATGTAGAGCCCATGTTTTATAATTTAACTTTTGCAAAGCTTTGTTAATCTAAAATTCTCCACTTAAGAAGAGGAAGTTTTGAAATGTCTTTATTTCTAAATCGTTTTATAAAATTTATTCCCGCTGCTAAATCCAGTTATCTGAAAATCTAACTAAACGATTTCATAATCTAAAATTGAATAGCAATGTTCAACATAATACCTTCTTTCAAGACAACCTTACGTAATTGTAAGAGTTAATACGTGGTTGGGGACTTGGTGTGCTTGATTTGAGAATTGAGCATGTCGGGTCTTTACATTAACTGACCATTTTCTACATCAATCCTTAGAAAGTCCTTAAGTATTAATCATTTCAAAGCAATACTACGGGCGGAGTTCTTTGTTGCCACTTAGTTCTCGTAGAACTGACGAAACAAAGAAAACCTCGGAAGATCTATCACTTTAGAAAAACCAAGTATTAACATAGAACCAAAATATTAATACGTAACAGGCAATCACTCTTTTTGAATATGCAATAATGCAGTTTGTGTAATACATGACTATTTTATTTATAAAGCCAGTAATTTATAGTTAGCCTTATGGTGACCACACATTATACACACAACATATATCATGATTTTCTCAAGTCATCAAGCAATCTATATTATCACTTTTATTATTTTGATTTTTCAACTAAACAAACAACTCATGTCACATGTTCAATATATTCCACAACAACCATATTATTATCTTTGCATTACATATACCATTAGTTACAAACACAAGCAATGTAATAGACTTGAGTTACTCACCTGCTCATGATGGCTAATCGTAATAGTCTATTGGGAAATCCTCAACAGTATCAAGGTCAGCTATTAAGATGAATAAGGATATTCATCAATAAAACATAAATTATATAATTAATCTCCTATTAGTGCCTAAGTGTCCTAGATTGGTATTTGATTTTATTCTTATTAATTGTATTGATATTTTACTAGTCTTATGTAAGAATTATTATATTAATGTTTTATTTTCATTTTGCTTGTCTTGATCTTAGTTGTTATTTATATTTTTATCGGCTAGTTGTAGAGTTTATATTCAATAGATTAATACTTTACCATTACTATTATTATTACTTTTATATCGTTCCTTAGTTGACCTATTATAGTAACTAATATTTATTTTCTACCATTTAGTTTCGTTGTGTTTCTCTTGATGTTTGTTCATGTTATTATCTGTTATTTATGGTATCACATTATCTTTAATTCTAGCTTATCTATTTTTCCATTCTTATATATATATATATATATATATATAATTATCGTAATTTTAATTTCCTATATACACTAGTATTTTATTTGCAATAATTTCTAAAAATTATCTCTTAATCGAGTATTATACATATTAACATTTATATTATTTATTTATTTATTTAAGGTTATGTCTCATTTTCTTCTTCTTCTTCTTCTTCTTCTTTAGATATATAATATGTATATGTATAAAATCTATTTTGATTGAAACAGACTTCGTCCAGGGAATTTTGCATGTACACTAGCATCCTATGCCATGGGCATTGAACTCAAGGATGCCGGTGTTTGTAAAATTTTTACAAGCTTCAAGTTCCAGTGTACACTGGCTTCGAAGGCTGCTGGTGTACAATGTATGCCGGCATCAACGCGGCTGTTGTTGAATTCCAATTTGCCGCATTTGTTCATTTTACGTAAAAAAGTTTACGTAGCTTCTGTTTTTTTAGTACACGCTATCTCAACATCGTTGACTATCCTTGCACGCTACCACTGTTGCACTTACAACTGCTAGCGTAGAGCCGGTGTTAACATTGTTCATCATCTTCTCCAATTTTTATCCGTTCATAACTTATTTTTCTTATAACATATACTATTATACTTGTTTTTAAACTTCTTCTAAGTACTTATATACTTTGTAAGTATTAAACGTGATATATCCATATCTACAATATCTAAAAATCTTTCTACATATGATTTTTCATAGTTCCTATACTTGAAATAAACATAGCTAGAGTTTGAAAGTAATTTACCTTGTATGAGATGGTTTAGTGTTGTTATAATTCTATCATTGGTCTGATACGAACCTATGTAATTAAAAGCATTGTTTAATACAGCATTTAACACTTATACTAACTAGAAACGAATTCCTAATTACCTTTCTTTGCTCCTTTCTTGAACTTGTTTGATGTGTTGATGAAGCTTATCTAATAGAGGAGTTTATAGGTATTTTTGCTGTTGATTTAGGTTGTTTTTGTGTGATGTGTGGAGCTGGTTTTGGTATGGTTTGTTTGATGTGTTTTAAATGGTTTGTTTGTTACTAAATGAATGTATATATATAGCAAAAGGGAAGACAACAACTTTAGCACATTTCCGACCGTGAAGAAGGAGTTTGTTCCACCAAAATTAAATTTGCATGCCCTTTGCATTTAATGTGCTACCTACTTAGATGATTTCTATTGGTTTCTTCTTATATTTCCTTGGCTTCTATTGCTTAAATTGACACAATTTTCCTCAAGAATTCGGCTGACAAACTTCAGGAAGATCCCAGCCGTGAATTTGTTACAATTTGCACAAAAAATGATCCTCTAATTTTATAATATTAGTTAATTAATTAATTAACTTAATTTTAGGATAGTTTATTAAGCTAAACAGGTATAAATAAGATATCAAGTTCAAACTTGAGTTTCAATTTTACTCGATTGATTATTTTTAGGATTTTATCTCCCGCGATTAAGGTTTTTTAAGCTTAATAGACTAATTTTTGTTTCAGTCTCTAATAGCTTTAAAATTCCCTAACTAAAATTATAGTGTGATTTAAATATTTATTTGGGGTCTAGATTGTTAATTATAGATCTGTTTTTTCTTTTCATTATATATTTATAACCTTAACGGTTTATCGTTAAGTTACGATTTTCTAACTATAAGCTTTACTGATTTTTTACTTCTAATATACTTGAAATCTCATTTAAATTATTTCTATACTTTGAATTTTTTATATCAGCTATGATATCTAATCTTTGGTATCTGTTACCATCTAGGGAACTTTGTTTTAGGATTTAAGGTTGTATATGAGTTGATTAATACTCATAGTTTTATTCTAGGAGTCCTTGTTGAGTCCCACATTGACCTTCTATTTCTTTTATTTATGTTTCTATCTATTTCTACTTATATGAAAATTCTCGAGGTCTACAATAGGCGTATAGGAAAGAGGAGTAGATAATCTTAACACACTGAAATTGTAGACCCCGATTTTCCTAGTAACCAAGTAGACTCTGGAAACTGGAAACCAAAACCTTAAACCGAATTAGCTTAAGCTTGAGAGAGAAACCTAAGAACCCTAGATCCGGCTTTCCTTCAATTTCAAACTAAAGAACTTTTGTGAAATAATTTAATATGGAATATTGTTCTAAAGTATATTTCAAACCATAAAAAGATCTAACTTCGAAAAATTTTCTATTTCGGGCCTTCCCGAAATCCATTACGGAAAAGCGGCCCCAAGACTAGAAATCCGAAAAATATTCCGTGATACTCTTTAAAATCGAAATTTAATAATGATTTCAAAAATATAAATTTTAATAAAAATTACAGATGTAGCCCTTTTTCTTGTTTTTCTTTACTACCGGTAAAGTAATTGTCTTGATTACTATTCATTACTATGCACAAGTACAAGCCCATACCGTACTCACACTCACAAACCATATCCTATTCTTACATCCTTACAACTAAACCATACCTTATTACATCACCTTCCTTACAATTACTTTTCCAATGTATTTCATTACACATTTTAATTTGAAAAATTTTAGAAAAATTATTTTTCTCTCCTCTCTTCTCTCCTATGGCCGGCACCCCACCTACACACCCACCAAACCCCCCGCCCACCCCCCCCCCCCCCCCCCCCCCCCCCCCCCCCCCAAACCACCACATTTGTGTTTTTTTTAGTTAATTTATTAAGCCATTAATCCTAATTTACTTCCATATATATATATATCCCTTTATTCTCTCTTTCCTCATTTTTACTTCTTCATTTTTTTCACTCAAGTAAAACCCTCTCTTTTTCTCTCTCTCTTTGGTGTCGTGACCCTTAGCACGCACACACACTCACACAAGCTTATTTTTATTCTTCATTCTCCTCTTGATTCAACCTTTAGGTGATGGATCTTTAACATTTCTACCACTAAACCTTGTAATGGCAAGACCATTTATGAGTATTTTCATATTTAAGTCCTCATGAGCTCTTGCTAGGGACAAGAAAATACTACTACATGAATATCAAACTATCACAAGATTTGGATGTGTTTTTGTATGATGATCTTCATGTTCATGTATGTAGTAGTAGAGTAAAGTAAAGATCTTGCACAAAAAAATCTATTTTTATGTTTTCAAATTTCATTTCATGCATCTTAAGTGATAGATCTAGTATTTAAATGTTCATATTATACTTGACATTCATGATCTTATGGATATTTTGTGTTTTGGTGCATTAATGATCATAAAGACCTTTGTCTTGTGTATATGAATGTTATAGTTGTAGATCTTTAAGTAGATGAGACAAGGAACTCAAAAAGGAAATTTATTTATTTGAAATGATCAAACGTCAATTCGGATGGTTTCAAGACCATGCTTTAAAAACCCTTTTATCAACTCCAAAACTTGTGTTTTATATGAAAAATGAAGAGTATAGGTAATAGATATCATCAAGTGATGATTTTTATAAGTTGAGATGGGATTTCCTGAGAAAAATATATAAAACAAAGAGTAGAAATAAAGTAGGAAATTTTGAGTTGCTTGTCATTTTAAGAAATTCGTAATAAAGGAGTAATGGCATGAAAATACTAATTTTCCAAACTCAAAATAGAAGTTTTATTAAAGAAATGAAGTCCTTAAGGGATAGGTATAATAGAGCCTTAAATTTTAACGTATTAAATAAGTTTTTCTCAAAGAAATCACTAAAAAACTAATTATACAAAAATTCGGATTTAGGAATAGCTCCTATTTAAAAACATGTTTACAAAATATAAAATGGGGATTTTTAGAAAGAAATGAATGCCTTAAGGAATAGATATAAAAGACTCAATTTTAGCAAGGATAACAAGATTTTCCTAAGAAATAATTCCAAAACAAAAGAGAAATAACCAAAGTCATGAAACTAGTCTTCTTAAGAGTAGTATTCATGGAGTTTTACAAAATAAGAGTATCTAAAATTTTCTTTTAGTGAATATCATCAAGAGCATGCGTACATCAAGCTCATAACATGCCATTCATGATAGGCAATCATCAATATTGCACGTATAGTTGATCTATATAGTAGAAACATTACAAACATTCACAAAAACTATTTTTCGGAATTGGATTTCGCTACTGATCAGAATGTTTTGGGACCCAAATGTTTTCAAAACTTGGAAATAATATTATAATTAAATAGATCTTTCGAAGTAGATAGAAATCGATATATAATTTGCAAAATTCCTAGTTAAAATGATCAAGTTACGGTCGTTTTAAGTCGAGACTTCCGCAAATGACGAGAATTACGAAATTACTAGTTTTGCTCAATAGTTTAGTTTAGTTAAGTGATAAAATACTCATTAAGATATTTCTTCCTTTTTAGGTGACCTGAGATTGATGATTCCCTTCCACCAGACTATTATTACTAAAGGACCGGTGTTCCAATGGCTGAGTGAGTATTTCTTCCCGATTCCATTTATTGTATGTGATTGTAATAATAGTTGCATTAGATTCTAGGCAAAGATAAAATGGATATGTATTGTGGGGATAAATGGGAATTATGTAGTTTGCTGATGATATGAGAAAATGAATATAAGAATATCGAGGTCGGGTGATTAACTAATGAATGTATACGTGAATTAAGATTGATTGCCTGCAATTGTTCATTGATCACCTAAGGAATTGGCATAATTGATTATTCGGAATTGATAAGTAATATGGACTCATTCATGCCATAAAATGGGGATGGAGCATTAGCATTGGTTGGTTGCCCGTAACAAAAACAAAGTAAAAGTTGGTTTATCGTGATCCATAAACGAAATAATGAGTTGGTTTATCGTGATCCATAAACGAAATAATGAGTTGGTTAATCGTGATCCACAAATAAAATTATAAGTTGGTTAACCGTGATCCAAAAACGGCATATCTTAGAGTACCGCAGTATTCGTTAATCTGCTAACCCGGGATGAAGGGCAAAATTTCATTCACATATGATTTCCGACTAGTCATATGTCTGTTGATTACCATATGTTTGATGTATATCACTTGCCTGATTAATCACTTGCTTGTATGATGTTTTATGAATGTAATCTTGGAAATTCTCACTCACTAAGCTAGTGTAGCTTACGTCCCTACAGTTTTTATTTGTTGCAGCACTCGTTTGTCTGGCTTAAATAGAGGCACCCTACAGCTCAGGTATAGGAGCTAGACGTTTCCTTTAAAAGTTATATTCATTTTTGTTTAGACTTCCGTAGGAAACCGAAAGACTCTGGATGACTGTAATAGACCTCTTAACAATATTCTTTTGTAGGGGAATGCCCTTTAGTATTTGTAACTAATTATATATGTTTTGATTTATATTATAATGCTATTGAATGCCAATTTAAACTCTTTATCTCCATCGGTTCAAGTATTCTATTGTCGTAAAGCCTCACATCTATACAAAACTCTCGAAGGACTAAGGTAGTAATTCGTGGGTCTTATATGGCATGTGGCGGACTGTTACACCTAGGGTACCCTATGGGGCGTGACAGAAATACATGTATGATATGTGAGGGAGATGTAAGGAGTTGAAGCTCACTAGAATTGTGTCAAATTGAAGACCTTCATTTAATTTGGATGGTCATGCTGTCTTGCTAGAGACCACTTATGACTTATGAGCCTGAAATAAGATCTAAACTAACTACCAATATTAAATGAATCTACATGGCTGCATACAAAGAATAAACTAATATGAGCACATGGTTTAATTTGGAAAGTGTCCAAATTAATTATATATTACCTTAAGTAAATTATCCTATTTAGAATAAGAAAGTGGTGTTTTATTTTAAATTAAAAGATTTATTTTAAAACTTGATTTTAAAATATAAGGTAACAAATAACATTGAATCTTAGTTACCTATTATGGATAAGGAAAACATTGTTTTTGTCAAGATTTACTAGATTATGCTTTCATTCCAATATATATTCTCTTGAGGACAAAAAACGAGAGAAACCTTAAAAACAAAAAAAGTACCTACATAATAGAAAATAAGATTTTTCTACTAGTGAAAAATAAAATGGCCGTTATGATATTTAAGGTGCTAGCACACCTATTTTCATGTCCCAAAAGGGATTCATTCGTATGGATACTGATAAAGTATATTCATGGAAAGGTGGCATAAAATCGAATAGAATCAATGTAGATAGTGTACTGACTTGCAGGGATTTCTTCACCTATGTTTTTTGTTAGCAAAAAAAGCTTGGTAATTCTAAATTTCCTTTTGATTTTGTTGAATCACTTGGATCTTGATGAGATTTCTAGAAAATTTTTGTATTCTATAGTGCTCTTTGAAATCATTTTAAATCTCTAGAAATCCTAAACTGTATAGTAATAAGGAACGGATATCGAAATGATCATTGTAATTTTCATATAGCAATTGACGAGCTTAAGATAATTGTCTTTAAGGCCTCCTTGTCTTATGTTTCTGACGATATAGAGAGAAAGAGCTAACTCATACATGCTCTAATATACCTATCATTAGATTAGCTTGCCCCATTCCACTTGATGCTTGACCAAATTGGATTTCATAACACATAAAGATGTCCTACTTTTATCCTAGTTGTTAGTCATCCCATCACCCTCTAGATCTATCGACTTTGTCTTAGACCCTTTATCTAAGGTATGTTCATAAAACTAAATTCTTATGCATCTTTTGATGTTAGTTTGAAGTAGTTTGCCTCTACCTTTGTTGCAAGAAACTCTATAAAATAGTTATGTGGTGGAGGAGAGCTAGGTATGCTTATATGGCTTAATAGTTGTTGTAGAAGTAATGTTAGTGCTAGAAGCTGCCATATTTCTTATAAGGGGTTAGATATTGTGATCTTTGAGAATGATTTCCTAAATGTACATCAAGCCCTTAGTTCACCTTCTAAGCAACCTTAACAAATTGATATGATTATCACTAATATTAAACAGTTGCTGATGTGTTTCGGGAATGCCAAATTTATCTTTATTAGATGTTAAGCAAATCATGTAGCAAACCAAGTTACTATGCAATCTAGATTGAGAATCTGTCCTAGTAATTAGGTTTAAGCATCCCTACCTCCCTTAGCTTGACTTCTTTTTATTAATGCTATTTGTTGTAATGGCCCGATGTGCTTGTAGAGACTAACTGTGTAATATTTACTCTATAATTTAATGAAAGCATCTATTAAAAGAAAACAAATTATGCAAATCTATTTCAATTTTTCATTCATGCCAATATAACCATTTAGATAAATTGAGCTAGATATACTAAAGCATTTGAATATCCTACACAACAAATGAAACATAAAAACAATTGATTTTAGAGTTAACAATGCATCTAACAACTATGAGGGGAAGGAGATTGAAACAATTTGTTAATGTTATAAGACGACGACAACTTTTTGTAATCTTAATCACTTTTTATAAGGTAAAGTACATTAGAAAGTGTTAATTATTTAGGGGTTAGTTCATTTAAGGTATTAACATTTTAAGTGGTTAAAAATAGAAACCAATGTTTTGCAAAGTGAATCAAATGAGGTATCAATATTTTGTAAAGTTCATTTCAGATGTCAATGTTTGGATTAATTTTCATTCTAGGATGCGTTTAGGTTTAAAAGGTCATCATCTGCGACCACTATTGGTCAACTCGTGATGGTTCAGAGGCCCTATCATCTCTTACTAGTGTAGTTCTTGGTTGCGTGGGGAGGATCAGTTTGATTCTTACCGCTGTAACCTTGGCATTATGTGGAAAGAATGTATCTTCCACTGGTGGTTTATGGCAGGAAGGGCTTTAGCTAAAAAAGTGACAGGAGAAAAGGAGGGGTTTTCAGAAAGGGTTTCAAACAACAGTCCCACAGATGGCATCAAAATGTTCATGCGTTAATTTTTGCCGATAGAGATAGCTCTTGCAAATATGGAAAAAGTGATCAGAAGGGTGTTAAAGGGGTTGCCAGCACAGCCATTCGGATGCTTAAGTCAGTTCGTGTGTAAAATTACTATGTCTATGATGAGGTAAGAATTGTCATCCCTCTTTCTTAGAGGCAAAGGGGCTATTTATAGTCCTTAAGGTCATACCAAAATAGATTTCTTCCCAGTAGCTAACCTGGAATCCAATGTGATGAAGATACCTAAGCTAAGGAGTTGTGCTTTGTGGAGTGTAGCCGAACTAATTGCGTTCCCCTCCTCCGGTCACGGGATGTGACTGGTGCGCTTATTTTAACTGGAGGTTATAGTGGGTTTGTTAATCGGTCAAACCAATGAGCTTGGCGAGCCTTTCCAATGTGAGGATTCATGCCAAGGCCTTACATAATATTCCTTAGTGGAGCCAGGGTCTCGTTATCTATCTAGGAAATCAAGATGTCTCGAGTCGTGGACCCTTGTTGGGCCATAACATTATAGAGTTTCAAGGCCCAGGAAACCGAATGGATTGATGACTATATTCTCTGTCAATACAACTTAATTGAATTTTTACTAATACCTTAACACCATTTAGTACTAAATTTTTATGTAAATCTTAGGTTCCAAATTTGATATTTTCCTTAGCTTTGTCACCTTTCTTTTGAGTATAATTTGGTTGTTCTCTTATTTTATACAATAAACAAAATAGTCGGGTAAGATGTGTAAATTGATTACATATGAAGTTATTAATTAAAAAAAATACAAAATAGTTATAAATAAAGTGGATTAGATGTTCCTATTTTCCATAAAATGTTAAGTTATTGAATTAAAAAAAATCAAATTATAAAAATAATTGCATAACTACTCTAATCCGGTGGTTGTGAAATGATATATAGTAAAAATTGAATTGTAATTCCTTAAGAACAAAATAAAGAATCTATTACTTTGCTTTATTCCAATTAAATGGCTTAAAGTTATAAGCTAATAATATATTAAAAATGACAACATACTATAATCCTAGTATATGGCTTGATAATTTGGCTATGATCTTATAGGTAGATTTGGAAATATGTTGAATAAAACCAAGGAATAGTTATTCTATTTTATCATATTTGGTGAAAAGGCATAAACTTGGAAGGAAACAGTATTATTTATTTTTAAAATTATTATTATTTTATTTACTTGCTACATATTTACTAGTATTATTTATTTAAAATTTATTATTCTTAACTAGTTATGACCTATTATATGTTAATGATAAGGTTAATTTAATGAAGTTATTAAATTTATAATTTATAGAAATTAGAACACCTGAATGAGAAATTAGAACACCTGAATGAGATTTTTTTTTTTTTTTATAGGGAGTGGGGAAGTGAGGATGGTAATCGAACCATCCAAATCGAAAATATGGTTTTTTTTTTATGGTTTGATTTGAAAATTTTCAAATCCGAACCAATCCGTAAATTTATGGTTTGGTTTGGAAAGTGAACCAAACCAATCTGTAAAACCGAACCAAACCGTTTTAGAAAAATATAATAATATTTTACTATATGTTTATATGATTTCATTTGATATTTATTATTTGGTGAATATTAATTAAAATCAACTTGTCTTTTTTAAAATTTTTTTAAGCTCATGATATGTAATTTTTTGTTGATGATGAACTATTATTGTTTTCTAATAGCTTTTAACTTTGTAAAGTATGAAATTTTTTATTCAGTTATAAACTTTCATTATGTATTAATTATTAATATATTTGTCAGTGGTCATTTTATTCATTGATGAATTTTATATTAAAATCATAAATTATGACTTACTATGTATTGGTTAATGAATATATTTTATTGGTGGATAATTGATTTTATAGAGAACTATAGATTAAAAGTATGATGAATTTATAAAATATTTTGTTATGGTTTATAATATCAACTTTGTAAAATGATATAAATATTTAAGAATCTACACAAATATAAAAAAACTAGAGCAAGAAAAATTTTTAGTTAGAATTTTGATTTAAACCGTAATCCAAACCGAATCAAACCGTTATTTAATGGTTTAAAAAATTTATAATTCAAACCAAACCGTTACTTAAGGGTTTGGTTTGAGATGGAAAAAAACCAAACCGATATGTGCCCACCCCTAATGGTGGGGGTGTTGTGTGGGAAGAAGGTTGAAGTTTCAAATAGGTAACATTGAGATAAGATGAAATCGTAATTTTTCTATACCTTTATCTATATTGACTACAAATTTGATTTTTCATTATGGAAAATTATATGATTTTATCCTTATTGAAAAGACCAGTATTATAGGTTATTTAATGGCTTAAATTCACATCTTATCATAATCGTATCATATACTTAATAGTATATTTTGTTTTATTTTAATGTGTAAATTATTCAATGGAAATTGATGATGGAACTATCAGTCTTATTAGTTATTTAATGATTTAAATTCACACCCAGCCACCATGTACCATATACTTAATAGTATATTGGCCATTCATATACTTAATAGTATATTTGTTTATTTCAATGTTTAAATGGATAAATTATACTAGAAGATCACAACATTTAAAGATAAGTTCATTTGAAGTCATAATGCGATTAAAAATAGTTTAAAAATCATAATGTTTAGAAAGTAGGTCAATTGAAGTCACTATTGACAAATTTGACATCTATCATAACTGTTAAATTTTTAAAATTTTAATTTTAAATATTTTCTTGTTAACAAGTGTAATGGTAATCTTAATTAATTTAATTTTCTAAACATTGTGACCTCTTTTTAATAATTTAAAATATTATAATAATTCGAAATATTATGATCTTAAATGAATTTATTTTTAAATATTATAACCTTTTATGTAATTTATTCATCAATGCAGATAGAGAATCCTTAAATGATATATGCTTTTCAAAGGTTTCAGTTTTGAAAACTTCTTTGGAAAAGCCATGATAGACAAGTCTTTTTGTTCAGAGCATTGGATGGTTAAGATGGATATCATCATCATCATGAAAAGTAAAAATACATTAAAAATATAAAATATAAACTTTCAACGAATGATCCTAATGATTTTTGCATAACTTTCCTCGGAGGGATGATGCCCTGCATGCTTGCCAACCACGCACCTTTTTTTTATACGCTTTGAAAACTTGCATCCTTGCCGACCACGTACTTTTGATTTGGTTTGAGAACATTTTTTTCTTCCTTTTTCTTTTTCTTTTTTTTCCTCAAATGATTGACGTCATGTGTGGGGACATCCCTTGGAACCTCAGAACTAAAATTTTGCCCCTTTCTTTTTATAACATAATCAAAGTAGACAGATGGCCGAAAAAAAATCAAAGTAGACAAATCAACTATTTCGAGATCTTATGGAAAGTATAATGGAGTTAAACATTCAAGATTACAGTATATGTAATTTCTAGTCTTCTAATGGCATGCTGGAATGGAGTCATAATTTCGGATTTTATTTCGTTTTCGATATTTGAAAACATATTTAGAAGTCTAAATCGATTTTATTCCATTTCAAATAATGATAATTAGGGTAAGTTTCACTCGCATTATCTTTATTTTTTCGATTGTAATAAAATGTATTTAAAAAAATTCCTTGTAAAGAAAGCATTTAATTTTTTTTTTCAAAATTTCACATAGTACATTTGAATAAAAAAAATGTCCATTTTTCCGTCTACTTACTAATGTGGCAAGGGATCCAACTAAAATACATTTTTTCTAGTCCATGGTAGCATTTTTTTTATTATTATTTTTCACTTTCCCTCTTCTCTCTTCTATCTCTCTCTCTCCACTCTCTCCTCCTTCTCCTCTTTCTTCTTCTCTAGAATTAAGGACACCATTAATTTTTCTTTTAAATAATATTTCTTCATTTCACCAAACCTTTGATCCTTTAGAATTGAACTTCACCGAAGTTGATGATTTAACCACCTAAATTTCTCCATTAGAAAATGGCATGACTAATTTCAAAAGGAAGACTTCTCAAATAAATTTAATAATGATAAACTAATTTCATAAAAAGAAAAATTTAAACTTTCAATTTAAGACTTAAACCAAGATGGGTAGGCACGGGTTAATAACTTGCGGATCAAATCGGGGCTTTAAGAAGTTGTCTCTTTTGATGGATCTTCTTCCTCGCATGATTCGAACTGCCATTGTGGATTGAAGGTTGTGGTAGTTTAATTATGGTTTGCATGTACCCGGTGGTGATTGTAGATGACAAGATATGGTTAGATTATTGGTAGGCAAGTTTGGCTTGGTTATATTGGTTGGGATATGGTTTTAGTGTCAATGATAGGTTGTTAGCTTGATTATGGTGTGAGAGTTGTTTCGACAAGGAGATGGGACTGGTTCAATGGGGTTTCGATTCTGGGTACTATGGTTTATTTGAACTTATGGTGGTGGTCTTGGACTTTGATTGTTGGTAAAGTGGTGTTTAAGTTCTCCTTGAAGGTCAGTGGTGGTGAATGGGTTAACTCGATGAAGATGAGTGTTGAAAGTTTGGGTTTTGCGAGTTACGGTTTAAGCTCTTATGATTTTGAATTGTATCGTGTTTGGTTATTGAAAATTTGAAAGAGATAAGGTTTTTAGAGAGAGATGATGGATAGGAGAAGAAGCTTAGAGAAGATGAAAGTTGAGGGTGAAGATGGAGTTTGTTTTTTTTTTTTTTTTTTCTAACAATGCATATGGGTAATCTAAAGTAAATGAAATTATTGATTTAATGGAGCTTAGATTGAAGAGAAGTATTGTCATTAATGGCGTCCTTCATAAATTTATTAATTTTACATCAATCCATATTGTCGTTCTCTACTTAAAGTTTCGATTTCGAGACTTACCCAGAAAGAAAGTTTGTATCTTGTGATAAATTTTTGGCTATTTGTTTGATAAATTTTCAAGATGTTCTTAATAGGTTCTGCAATTTTTTTATTTGAAGAAGAAGAAGGACGAGATTAAAGAAGAAGACGAGAGAGAGAGAGAGTGTGTTGTTAAGATGGAATATACTCAATTTTTATTGAGTAAAATATGTTATTCTATTATTAAATTTATAGAAATCCAAAGAATTGATACTTAATCAAGTTTAATGTCGTGTTTCAGGTTTTATAAAGTAAATGAAACGGTTTGGCGAAATTGGGCATGAGTTTGTAACAAGCTTCAAGGATCAATATCACTTTCAATGGAATGCACAAGTACTCACAATTTCATTCCAAACTCGGGATGATTTGCTATCATTACTATTAGTTTTCTCATGAACTATAGCAATAGCAAACACATTTGGAGGATTTACAAGGTTCAAAACTCGTCCAGAACACTCAAAGCCGCCAGCCATCATGGAAAAGCTGCCGGCCAACATTCATGGCCGGCACTGGGAGATTCATGGCTGCCGGCCATCAAGGATGTGTCAATTGTTTCGCGATTAAAAGCTGCCAGCCTTGTTGCGACATGCCTCCAGCCATCTTTCATGCGAAAAACACTCCTTATATCTGATGTTTATCTCACATATATAAGGAAATAGGAGAGAGAAAAGGGATGATTATCATTCATTCATTCTTTCATTGTTTGTTCTTATTATTGATGCTCTCAAGAAACCCTAGTTTTATTTTCTTGATCATGAGTAACTAATTACTCAATCTAGCCGAGGATTATTACGGGATCAATTCATCAAAGATTGTGAGATCCAATTGAACTATTGAGTTTATTTTGTTTATGAATATTCATATTTCATCTATTTGAATTATTAGAATTGTTTTGATTAATCATTACGAATTAGGCCTATTTGTTTGGTTGTCAAAGCGATTATTGTTATTTGGAATGTCAAATCCGTTTGTGTTGATTGTTTCAATATAAGTAATACGATACATGATTAATTGCAGAATAAGTGATTGATTTATGTTATGGTGATTTATGATCTATATTTAAATAGTTCATGCTTTTGATCTATTGATTAGAATTGGTGGTCTCTCTAATTAGTAATGCTATTGATAGATTAAATCTTAAGAGCTTATTTAGGGTTATCTAATCAATAAGGGAATAATTAAAGATCGTATCTTGATTATCGATATTCTAAGGAGAGATAGATATTCAGAGCTTGTTGAATGTTATAACCAATTATTCATGAATTAGAATAACAATCCTTGCATCAATGATCATCTTTATGAATTGAATCGTGATAATTCCTTGGTTAGAATTCTTGCTATTGAATTTACACTAACGTATTTGTTAATTTTAGAAATCAATTATTTTCTAATTAATCGTTTATACAAAACCCCCGATTTTTATTCCTTTTGCTAGTTACTAAAATAGAAATAGATTTTCACTGATCCCTGTGGAGACGATCCTGCTCGCTACTATTTACAAATTTTAGAGTAGGTCTTTTATTTTTGTTGGATTCGACACCCAAATGTGTGTGCGTGTGAAAAAAAAAAAGAATAATCTGGATAGAAAAAAATAATATATTTTAGTTAGATCCCTTGCCACATCAGCCAACAAACAGAAAAATGAACATTTTATGTGAAATTTTGAAAAAGTTTAGGTATTTTTTCTATAAAAAAATTTCTTTAAGTACGTTTTTGTTATAATAAAAAAAGTATAGGTAGCATGAGTGAAACTTAGCTTGATTATTACTTTATTTATCTTTTTATTCTATAATATTTATTATATATATATTTATTAGAAAGATATTTTGATACTCTTATAACATATCCATTCCATTCTATTCAATTTTATAAACATATAAAAACATAGGTCATTCCATTGTTTATTCCACTCCTTCAATTATAATCCATTCCATTTTATATGGTTTTATTGTACCCAACACAACATAATATTAGTGAAAGTGATTGTTTTAAATAGATTATAGACATTATCATTGTGTTTGGACGTGTATAAGAGTGCGGAAAGTAATGAAAAGCTAAAAAATAAATGAAAAAAAAATACTGTTTAGGCATTAGAAAAAAATGGAAAGTAAATGAAAAGTGCGGAAGTAAGTAAGCTTTCCACTTGGGTAGAAAACTTCCCGTTTAAAAGTCTTAAAATTTTTCTCTAAAATTGAAGAAAAAGATGTGGAAAAGAATTGAAATATGTTTAAATTATAAACATCCTTAAAATTAAAATAAGATGGAGTAAGATAAATGTCAATTAATCTCTCTCTTATTTTGTATTTCTCTTCCCACTCTTTTCTTCTCACTTTTATTTTAGATGTCCAAATAAGGGTAATTAATATTTTTTTTTGCTCCAATTTTCTTTCTTTTTTTTTTTCCTATTTCCACGACTTTCAACTTTTTCAAAAGATTGCCAAGCATGGAAGAAAAATTTCTTTCTAGGTAATCTTGCCTTAGATCTTAAAATAATGAAAACACACAAAAATTACGGATTGAATTGTAACAAAAATGATCAGCTACGATACAAATAAACATAGGGAAAATTACAGAACAAATGAAAATTGGCAAAACAAACATACTATATATAAGTATATTTATTTTCTTTAACTTTGATTTTGGTGATCTCTTAACTACAAACAAACACATTTTTCTTTGTTACCAACTTTATCAGAAAGTAGAAATTTACTTACAATATTATACAACAACAAAAATTCCTATAAGAAAAGTATCCTAAAACACCCCAACACGTACTATATATAGTTTTCTAATATATACTTTTTGCCTCCTCTCTTGGTAACACCATTGAAATTAATTACAACTTCATGTATGTTCATATAATTTAACCATTGCAATGTCACTTTTGAGAAAAATTGGCAACAATAGATTTTTTTTTTTTAATCGACTTTCCGTTATCCTTGAAATCGTGCTTTGTCTCCTCTTCCCTCACTTGTTTTACATTTTCTATTTTTTTTTTATTGCCTTGTGTATTGAGTGGAATAAATATCTTCACGAAATAAATATGCTGTACAAAATTCACAACATGAGAGGAAACTTAATTTATTAGAGAAAAGAAAAATCTTATCGTGCTAATAATCTTTTTACGATTAATATGGTAATTGAAATAAAAAAAATTCTGAATTCGGCGATGATAATGAGATGAGAGAATTTGAATTTGGTGCATTTCAATAAATGACCAACTCAATACTATTAAACTATAAGAGGGTTTGGTAAATATATTTAGGTTTCTAAGTTTTCATTAATGGCACATAAGACTTGAAAAAGAAAAACTAAAAATGAATAAAAACAAAACCACCTATACATAAAGGAAATTTCTCTAAAGAAAATAAATAAAAATTAGAATTATACAATTGGATATAGGGATAAAGCTCTATTTGGTATCTGAACTTTGTTAGGTACCTAAACTTTTAAGAAGATCAATTTTATACTTAACCAAACTTTTTGTGCCCCTTTTGGTTACTTGTCATTACCTAATGCGTGTCCATTATTTCAAAAGACAATAAAAAAAATGAGGTAGTAAAAAGAGATAAGAAAAGTTGGGCTAGGTATAAAATTAGTCTTCTCGAAAGCTAAAGTATCTAATTATCTACTTATCCAAAATTCAAATATCAAAAAAGGCTTTTTTTCCTATTGATATATGAACAATGGGAAATTCTACTGTCCAATCATTAATTTTGACGGGACCAATCCCGTCGACTATCTAACAGCTCACACTATACGTGATCATGTTCAAACTATTAAGATAGTTAATATTCTAATTATTATATTTATTTTAATAGTGAGATGGATGACCGGACGATCCCATCAATAATACTGTAGAATCTCCCATTAATAAAGAGATAATTCAGAAGAAAACTTAATTAAATTTACTCTTGAAGATTAATATACTAAAATTAATTTGGACTTAAAACGTACCATAAAAAATGTAACGGATTTACTTTTGATTGGTATATATTGATAATAATGACAAAGAGGAAATTTTAATAAGTATTTATTTTTAATTTTTTATCTTGAACAACTTGTTTGTCTTCTCCCATGGATATACCGAGAAAAACTAAGAGGAATAAGTAATAAGTCGGCAAAGGAAAAAAAAAAAAGGAAAAGGGAAAAATAAGTAAATAAAACATATCAATAATGGCAAATTTAACAAATGATAATTAATGACAACTAATCTCTATTAAAAATATTGACAATGTGTAACTAGTGAAAATTTAAGATCACAAGCAACCATATGGTATATATAAAAGAAGAGCTTCTATCGTTTGTTGACGGAATCTAACCGTTAAAATATGTATAAGAATTAGAATATTAATATTTTAGTTATTTGATTACGATCGTATGATGAGAACCATTAGATATCGTCAAAATTAATTACGAAACCATAAATGTTTCAACTCCATTATAACCTTTAAACTTATAGAACATTGCTTTAGAAAAAGAAAAAGATTTATTGCATAGGTTAGTTATACAATAACACTTACATAAAAATAATGATGTAAGTATTTCTATTTATTTTTAGCTAAAATTTTTAGACAATGAAAAAAAATATTAAACTTAAATTTTTTAGACAATGACGTAAGTATTTATATTTATATGTAATTATTTTCTTACATGTAAGATTTATGAGTTTGTTTATGTGGATTGAGATAATCGATGTAATGCTTTGATTTTGGATGAAATTCATCTTTATGGAAAAAAAAATTTGAATTTATCTATTTGAGCTTTACCCTCAGTTATAACTCCTTTTATGAAGAAAAAAATAATTAATAATACATTGTAACCTAACCACATCTCTCTATTCTTAAAAGAAAAAAAAAAAAACCTAAATTGTGGGAAGATATTAATACTTTTTGAACAAACACATATATATATATAACTTTTGTAAAATTATTCAAAATAAAAAATTCCACCGGTATTTATATATCATCAATCAAATCAATTCACATAGTATATTTGTATATTAAAATCATTTTTCATTACAAATCCACACAATTGTAAAAATTTGTTTAGATGGCACAAGGAATTTACTTTATAAAATTAGCTCCGATTTTCGAACATAGTATGTCACAAAGCCGTCGTGGTCAGCAATGTGAATCAAGCACAAGAAACTACCCAAAATGTGCTTGGTCTCCAAGGAATGCGATCCTATAAATACTGCCTTTCTGTCATAAGAAAAACACATCAATCAAACACGTTATCAGTCTTCTTTGATCAAATGGCTCCTCCATCTCTCCTTCTTGGCCCACCAGAACTCTACCGTCCACAACCACCATCCACCACCAACACCACCATCTCCCCCACCAGCCACCCTTTCCTAGATCTTATGGTGGAAAACTTCAACAAAACAACACCCCACAACCTTCAAAAACACTCACAGAAAACAACTCCCCAACTTTTCCCTCAACAGGCAACCCCTGTCTAGACTTCTTCTTCCACATTGTACCAGACACAACATCTGAGTCCTCACACAGAGACTCCACCTAGCTTGGTCTCATGACCCTTTAACAACCCTCAAGTTGATATGCAACCTAAGAGGTGTTAGGGGAAATGGGAAATCCGATAAGGAAGGATTCCACACTTCAGCGTTTTGGCTTTTTAAGAACCATCCTAGAACTCTTGCATGCAACGTGGGATGTTTTGCTGATTTCGGGTACTTTAAGGATCTGCTGGAGATTCTCTACAGGCTACTTGAAGGTCCTGATGCCAGGCGTATCCAAAAAGAAGAATGGTTGAAGAGAAAGCATAAGAATGGTAGGAGAAACAGAAAGTTTAATATTAGGAAGCGAAGATCATTAGGAATGACCAAAGGTACAAAAAGCCGGGAATCTTCCTTGCCTAGAGAAGTCAGGATATTGCATAACCTGGCTAAGCATAGACAAGAAAAGGAGAAGGCAAGTGCTTTGAGACATGATAAGAGGATTGCCATGGCTAAAAGGGTTGTTGAAAGATATACTAGCGATTCGGATTTCCGGCTGTTATATGATCGTGTTTCAGAATATTTTGCTCAGTGTTTGAAGGCAGACATGGAGATTTTGAATTCAGGGGAGTTGAGAAAGATCAGCCTTGCAGCAAAGTGGTGTCCTTCCATTGATTCTTCATTCGACCGGTCCACTTTGATCTGCGAGAGCATTGCAAGGCTGGTATTCCCCCGCGAGTTGTATCCGGAATATGAATGGCTTGAAGAGGCGCATTATGCTTATAGAGTTCGCGATCGCTTGAGGAAACAAGTCCTTGTTCCATTGAGGAAAGTTTTGGAGTTGCCCGAAGTGTATATAGGTGCAAACCAATGGGGATCTATTCCTTATAATAGGGTTGCTTCAGTGGCTATGAAGCTCTACAAGGATAAGTTCCTGAAGCATGACAAAGAGAGGTTCGAGCAGTATCTTAGAGATGTCAAATCGGGTAAGGCAAAGATCGCTGCTGGAGCATTGCTCCCGCACGAGATAATACAATCCTTGAATGACTTGGAGGATGATGGAGTAGTCGCGGAGCTTCAGTGGAAAAGAATGGTGGATGATTTGTTAAAAGGTGGCAAATTGGAGAATTGTCTTGCTGTTTGTGATGTTTCGGGTAGTATGTCTGGGATACCGATGGAGGTTTCTGTTGCAATGGGGATCTTGGTTTCGGATTTAAGCAAAGAGCCATGGAAAGGGAAAGTTATCTCATTCAGTGCTGATCCACAGCTTCATTTGATAGAAGGGGATGATCTTCGTGCGAAGACCGAGTTTTTGAGCCAAATGGATTGGGGTTACAATACGAATTTCCAGAAGGTTTTCGACTTGATATTGCAAGTGGCAGTGAAAGGAAATTTGAAAGAAGAGGATATGATAAAGAGGGTGTTTGTGTTTAGTGACATGGAGTTTGATCAAGCATCCACGAATCCATGGGAAACCGATTATGAAGCAATCACTAGGAAATACAAGGAATGTGGTTATGGTAATGTTGTACCTCAGATAGTTTTTTGGAATTTGAGAGACTCTAGATCGACCCCGGTTTTAGGGAACCAGAAAGGAGTGGCTCTTGTGAGTGGATTTTCAAAGAACATGCTCAAATTGTTCTTGGATGGCAATGGGAATATCGAACCCGAAGCGGTGATGCATCAAGCCATCTCTAGAGTAGAGTATCAAAAACTTGTTGTTGTAGATTAATTTTGATCATTCTACATCTTTTGTACCCCGAATTTTTATGATTAAATGATCAAAAACTTCTTCTAGCGGCTTTGCATATGTTAATTTTTTATGCATGGATCGCATTCCATGTCTGGAAGCACTTTCATCTGACATATGAAAGGAAATCCGAGTACCAAACATGAAAGCATAAAGAAACATAGATTTAGGTGCGCATTGTTCATATGAAACCTGTTTATAGCTCTCTATTAACAAGACAAAACAATAGTATAAGCAAACGCAATCTTGCTGCATGTGCTGGTGCTGGCGTTATGTTCTTCTTCTTTCTTGAGGTCCATTTTACACTGATTCTACACAGGTTCTGCTCCACCAGAATATCAGTTATGAAACGATTAATTCCAAATTGCAGATTATTGATTATAATCCTTCATGTCTAGCTGCAGTGATGAATCCCTAGAGCAGGACTAATTTTTCACTGATCTTGATTCGCTTTGATCTGTCACGTCGCATGGTTTGGTGGGTAATCTGCAAGTACCCTATAAACGGCTAGTGTCCCATGCCCTGACTTGCGGTGGTGACCAAAGCCGAAATCACTCAAAATAAATTTGTTTATGATGGAGGAAGGAGGAGAAGGAGGAGGAGGAGGAGGAGAAGGAGGGAGGGAAAAGAAAAAGGCGGTTGGAACCTGTCAGGTTTAGGCCAAGCCAAGATGTGATTCTGGCAGAAAACTATTCCAAACATATAAATGAAAAGCAAAGATAATTCTATATGTAGATATGCACACAACAAGGCCATATAGCCATTGCTTATTTAGCAAAAGTCCGTCATATACAGGTATGCATTGAGGTAAGCAATCACAAGATTTTCTCGATATGCATTATTGTGTTTAATTCTGTGTATAACTATGAATCTCTCCAAACAGCTTGTTCTACTGTCTTGATCTGTTCCTATTTCGGTTTATTCTTACAAGAACACCAACAAGAAGGGGCAGGCAGATCCCTTGAGACACTTCCTCCTTATGCTCTCCAGAGAGCTCAGGACAATCTTCTTGTCCAGATTTTGCCCTTGGTCCTTCATACCGGATTGAGTTTGTAAAGTATAACTGGCCTCCATCGCCCGGTTTGATTCCAATCAACCGACCAAGAGGAACGCTCCTGTCTCTGAAGAATGATGATGATGACTGATCCTGCAAATCACAGCAAAGCAACAACATATAACATCATAGGTAGAAAATATCATCCAAATTCTCAAAACGCGAAGGTTTGGAGAAAAGCTAGTGATTTATACAATAAAAATTGTTCTATCTGAGTTCTGTTTTCATATTTTTGTACCTCGGTGTCCAGACCTGAGGAAGAAGAGAGTGATGAAAAACTGGAAGAAGGTGCAGAAAGAGACTCCAATCGCGGTTCAACCGCATCAGCTTCAGAATTTCCAACGATTCCTAGTCTTGAAGCAAGGATTTCCAGGCCAAGGGGCCATCCAATTGGCAGATTAGGGTCCTGGAGAGCACAAAAGAGTGAAAACGGGATGCCATATCAATTTGATAACAAAATTCAGCACTGTGATTGAACAATGGAACAAAAAATTGGAACTGAATTGACTATGAAATAGGGTGCGAATTATTGGTTTTCTGATTGGGAAGTTTATCAATGGACTGAAAATGGTCCAATCAATATTTGAATTCTGAACACTAGATATAGACAGCATATGTCTATTGCTTATGCTGATTCTTACTAATGCAGCATATGTTTATTGATTGTGCTGATTCTTATTGATGATAATTAATATTCAAGAACTTACCAAGTTGTATGAACTAATAATCTTAATTTCTGTCAGCTTTCTGCAAAAACTAAGAAGTAATGGAACTAAAGAACATTATACCTTAACAAGAACATTAATGAAGGATTAAGGAATTTTGATTCATTGACATTAAGTTAATGTACATAGCTAGAAAATTACCAGCCAAATAATGCTAACGATCTTATTACCATTGAGGTAAAATTTACAATTGTTTTATCTAAAAGTTTAAACTGGTAAATTTGACACGGATGTTATATTTATTACATAACATGATATGATGATAATAATAATAATAATAATTAATTAAAAAAAAGCTACTAACCTCTGAATTCATGGCAACAAAGCACTTGTGAGAATGAAACTAAAATTTGTGGTGCTGGGAGATGAAGATAAGCACTAGTGATAATAAAGCCAGCAAGAAGAGAAACTTCTTTCGTTGTTCATTTTGGGAAAGACCCATGAAGACTTGGAGATTAGTGCCAAAAATATTCTTTCTTGAACATTAGAACTTAGAAAATTCAATGTGTTTCTTTCGGGGTCCCACTTGGGTGTTTAGTCTTTCAAAGTCAGGTGGTTGTGTGAGTAATTGTAGTTTACATTACACTACAACACCCCACTTATTGACAAGTTTGTGAAAATTACAAGTATTCGGACATATAACAACATCTTAACTGTTAACTTTACAGCCAATTTCAAACACTAATGTTGTTGGGATTTCATAACTTGACGGGATAAATAATTAACAGCTAAGAGTGAAAGTTGAGTAGCAACTTCTGAAAAGGAATTGTTGGGTGAAATTGGAAGAGGTTGCCAAAGTTTTCACAATTAAGCACCTTAAAATTTGCTCTGCCTACCTTAATTTTTGTGACTTACCCATCATTTGTTGTTCTATGAATGGACTCCAGGGATAATCGTGTTTCGAGGAAATGTGCTCTTGAATATCATATGCAATACACATGATCTTCTTCCTCCTTAAAATTTCTCTCTTAATTAATAAAAACTTATTGCACAAATAGGAGTTCGACAAGAAATGCAACAATAGAAGACGGCCCACGATACAAGTTTGAAATTTGTGACACTTGGTTTTATTAGTTGGGTCCGGAATACAGAAGTCTTGGCCATTTATAAAAATTCTAACTGTGCGGACAGTGATTTCATTGTTAATAAGGGAACGTATAATTTGGGTCGCTGACAACATTAACTCCAAATTCGAGGTACCATATGCCGCACCGGCGACGACGTTGTCCTCGTTTTCTTATTCCCTTAAGGTTTACTTCTAATTCAACAAAATTGCTATTTAATGCATGTGAATAAGAAAGGGTCATACTTCCTTCGATATCCTAACCACAACAATCCGGCATAAGCATTTGTGAAAGGTGATATGTCCATTCGCAGTGTCTTAAATCTCAACATCAACTACATTTATAAAGTTTTCAACTATAGATAACTTTTAGTAACTCATGAAGAAATTATTGAATTCATAACCATAACATAGATCAATTACTATAGAGAAGTCTTTGATGCTCTAGCAAAATGGGACATAAAATGGGAGTCGATCCACTTTGTTTAATTGTCTAATTAAGCCATGAGTATGTTATAGTCTACTTTATTACTAATTTTTTTTAAGTATTTTGGTTAGTTACTTGACAGGTATCACTTCTCCAATAGCTAGAAAAGCCAACTCAATAATAAAATTAATTTTGAAGATATTGTTGATGGATATAAATACATTTATTAAATATAAAATTTATTATTTTAAAATTTACGTAGATAATTAGTTGTATATTTGGAGAGAACCCAAGTACCAATTACAACCATTAGCCCATTGTATAAATCAATTCAAATTTATCCATGTAGGTGCAGATTAGTTTGGTCTAATTTTCTCTAAAACTAAACCAAACCACAATTTACAATTTGGTTTATTTTTCTTCTTAAACCAAAGCATTACGTAACAGTGTGGTCGGATTACAAATATTCCAAACCATTAACTAATGATTTTGTTTAGTTCGAATTATGGATTAAATCAAAATTGTAATGAAAAAAAACTTAATTCTAATATTTTATATTTATATGGATATTCAAATATTGAAATTACTCTACAAAGTTCATATTATAAATCTCAACAAACTACTTTATAAATCCATCACATTCATAATCCATAATCTTTTATAAAATCATTTAGTCACTAATATAGTACATTCATTGATTAATATATAGTAAAATATAATTTATGGTTCTCTAAAAAAATCATCCAATCACCATCTACTAACAAATTCGACAAAAAAACAAAATTCATCTACCAACAAAAGTCGTTTATGAATAAAAGTGATATGCGAATAAAATATATGATGAAAAATTAGTACATAATAAGATATATATATATATATATATATAACGAAATAACAAATTTCATATTCCACAAAGTTCAAACGGCTAATATGAAATAATATTAAGTTATTAGTAGAAGAATATATCTTGAATCCCAAAAACATGAGAACATATAGGTTCTTTAATCAATCATCATAACAACATTTATCATTACAAGTAAATATTTTTATATTTGTCCAAAACGGTTTGATTTGATTTTACGGATTGTTTTGTTTAAGTCTTCAAACCAATCATAAATTTACAGATTGATTTAGATTAAGAATTTTCTAATCAAAATTATTTTTTTGGTTTGATTTGATTCAAGTCATGGGTTGTTGGGTTCGGTCATTTTTTTTTTTACCCCCACTACTAAATTCCCATGTTAGCCCGCATAGGCTGACTTTAAAAAGCCTAGCCATTTGAGCTAGCTTTTCGAGCCCAACCTTCCAACATTATCAGAAAATAACGCTGAGGTCCATATATACTCAAATGAATCCAGTTAAGCTTTATCTTTTCTAGCTCAATATGCTTTACGTTAAGCCCATCAGGTCGCCTGCAAAAATCTTCTCTACCAATAAATATATATATGCTTTTAGACTATATTCAACAGGACAAAATGTTCCAAAAGACATTTATCGAATCCTAAGACAATATAAATATGATTCCATGATTCCTCCTTGCCATACCCTATAACATAAAGATGAAAATCATTAAATTATGATTCACATTTTGGTTTCAAAATCATCATATATTAAATACGATTCCTCGACTTCGTAGTGTCCAAACAGAGAAATATGAGCCCATAGGATGGGAAATTGGACCGCCATGTAACTTAATGCAAATAGAAAGAGTGAGCTATTTTTTCAGAATGCACAACGCAATGTACACTACACTTGGGCAAGATATAATAAAATATCTAATGTATTGATCCGATAATTGCTTTTATAGTTTCCAGATGAGTTTTTATTTGGTTAAATTACATCAGAACGTATTAACATTTGATGGTAAATCCATTTAATATATCAACATTTCAAGTGGTTAAAGAAATGTATCAACATTTCAAAAAATGAAGCAAATGAGGTATCTACGTTTTGCAAAGTTCATTAAAATATCAACGTTTCGATTAATTTTCATTTCAGTTTCTAAATTTTTCATTAATAGTCAACTATTAATACCTTAATTGATTCATTTTGCAAAAAAAAAAATTTTAATCACTTGAAACGTCGATACCTTAAATGAATTTATCCCTAAATGTTAATTCTTCTTTTTGAATAACTTAAATTTCAATACTTTAAATGAACTTACTATCAAATGTTAATACATCTCAATATAATTTACCAGTTTTTATTTTGGTTTAAAAATTTTAGTGTTGAGGATTGGGTTTGGAATTTGCAATGAACTCAACAAGAAACCCAAATCTAGTAAAATATAATAAGATAAAATAAGAGTATTTATGGTACATACAACACTCAATGAAAATAAATTTATTTATATGTTTAAACAATCCTAACCAATGCAACTTAATATTTTTCTCTCATTTGTCTATGGATAACCTGAAAAATTCCTGAACTCCGAATTTGAATGACCTGATTCATCCTTATTATCATTAATGTTTTTTTTAGAGATACAATCAAGCTAGTCATTATAGGATAGGTGACCTACACTGACTCGCTAATGACCTTATAAGTAATTCCTGCTATAGGTTTATAGTTTATATTTAAAAAACTATATAACTTTAAGCCTTATTTTAACAGACCTCGTAAGGTGTGAGGACAAGTTCAAATTAAACCCTCTCCAACTGTGTGTCCAATTGCATCCTTAATAATTTGCCATTGCTGAGAGTTATCCCTTATCATTTTCGGAGCAAAAATCTATATAAGATCTTTCTGTGTTCAAATAATTAAAGGAAAAATACGAAATTGGATCAGGATTCAGGACCCTTTTTGTTTGATGAGAAAGAGATGCTGATGTCGTAGGAAACAGAAGGAAGTGGGCTTGATTATGTCCATAATATGCCCTTTATATGATTTTTTTCCCCGTTCAATGCCAAATTACCAACATCATAAGTGCTCCTTCAATCATATTTTGTTGCCTTGGGGTTAAATTTGTCACGTTCACATTAGAATATTGTACTACACTCATAAACACACTGTAAAAGTTGAAACCTTCAATATGAAATTGAGAAAACTTGTTCACATGATCTTAGCTTAGTAAACTCTTCACATGGAGAGTGTTCTACAAGCGTAATATACATATATATATATGTATATATACATACATATATACAGTATTCAAATGTTAATACTTGCTTATTTTAGCCTTGTTGGAAAGATTTTTTTTTCTTTTAATAACTTAAAAATCCAATTACAATATGAAGAAGATCGCATTCATATTAACTGAGATACGAGATTTTAACAAAGTAAAGTTATTTTTTCTTCCTATACTAATATATCATCTTTGTCGAAGATATTTTATATTGGTAGTAAAATCCACTATTGTGCACTAGGGCTGAGGAGAGGAAGTTGGCTAATAATTCTACCGAGCCCCGCTTGGTCAGTAGCTCCAAGGTTTATATCTTGATATCGCAAGATAGGAGCTATGTCTTGTGTAGGACATATCTTCATATTTATTTTCGAACTATATCCTGTATGCTATATCTCGTATATTTAATTGTTGGCTGATATATTCTTAATACATGTACGATACTTTACATCAAATGTACGAATTTTCGATAGCTATAAATACAATTAATTGGTTATGCGTCATGCCCTTAAAGGATCTATGACTCCAATAGATTCATTTTTTAGCTTACTTAAGTAGAATACATAAGGATATAATTAACTAGGTGAGTTTATAACCGGTTCGGATTAAGGAAGTCTCTTAATTAGGTTTTGTAAACATTTGATTTGCAACAAAAAAAAAATGAAGTTTGTAATTCAAAAGCTGCTCAAAGAGAGCAGACTATTCACAAATAAAAAATACTACAGTAGTATAAAAACGATATCACATGTCCAAAATAGTAGCCAATATCCACACCATTTGAAAATATTTCATAAACCAACATTTGAAAAAGGAACACTAAAAAACAACTCTCTCGAGCATATAATTAGAACTCGCTGAAATTAAAAAATATCAACAAGCATATCCCTTTCTTGAGCTTATCTAACCACTTCTCTACATCAGACCCATAACCCATGCTATCATAGCAATCATCAACATAGTTATTATCATCATCATCTAAAAAAGAAAGAAATGAACTTAGGCCCAATTTAATAGTAACATAAGCACATGTGATATGACCACATGATCATATTCTTAGATCTTTTCAATTTGGTGTAGCAACCAATAGGTAGAGAACTCAAACTTTGGTATCATAACAAAAAAAAGAAAAGAGTCTTGAGTAACAACAACTTCTCATTAAAGTTAAGGCTATGCAAAAAATCGACCTAATCTACAATCGAACTATACCAAACATAAAGTTTGGTTTCTTTTCAATTCGATTCAGTGATGAAAGTTCGATTCACAGTTTAGTTTGCAATCTTGAACCACACCATTTTAATTTTTGAAAAAAAAAAAAAAAAAGGACCACACTCAATAGTGTTGAACTTGTATGTTCAATGTGGATTTTGATGAGACAATATAATGCATAATTAACTATTTATTTGTTCTAAACTATACTTAATTAGTCAAATATGTGTGTGTGTGTGTGTGTGTGTGTGTGTGTGTGTTTTTGCAGATTTAGCAAAAACATGAACAATGATTGTCGAGGGCAAGTCTTATCAAAGAGCTTTAGGTGTGACAAATCTAAGGCTGAGGCTCGACAAGCTCAAGAATGCCAAATCAGTGATCGAGGGATTGGTTAAAGCCTAAACAAGTCAAGAGATCAAGACTCGACAAGGTTAAGTCTAAACCACAACAGGGCAAAGAAGCAATCAGACTTGTTGAGGGTCACATCGAGGGCTTGACATGCTAAATAGTTTTATCCGCGACATGTTTTAAACTAAGGTTCAACAAAGATAAAAAGTTTATAGTGTTGTTCGAGGGTCAAGTCGAGGCCTCGACATGTCGATAGTTAGGGCACGACAGTTCAAATTTAAGGCTAAAAAAAGCACGTGTGAGAAAGTTGTCGAGGCAAAGTTGGGGTTCGATGGATTAAGGTACGATGGGTTAAATATTAAATCTAATGTGATAAGAAAAGAGCTGTTGAAGCGCATTAAACACTTGGTTGCTTAAAGACATTATCTCTAATGGATATTTAAAATTCAAATGCCATATATATTCAGTCCTAGGAGATCAACAGAAATAAGAGAAAAAGAACGAAGTGTCAAAATCATTTAGGAGCTCTTTCTTGCAACCAAACAAATATTTATTTTTCTTGTTCTCTTGTATATAATTTTGTAAATGATAAAGAGAGAGAATATATACTCTAGTGCTTTATTGTTATTTATTGCTATTTCATTTAAGAGCATTTAGAGAGGGAGGAAATATTTTATTTCCTTAGTAGTGTAATTGCTCATCTTGAACTAATTTCTGAATTTAATATGAGTAGTGGTGAAGATCTCGATTAAGGCATCGGTAGATCGTGAAGAGTAAAAAACATACCGAATTTTACGTTAAAATATTAGCTTGATCTTCTCTATCCCTATTCTCTTTATATTACGCAATATATCTGTTTTTCTTATCCGTTGCATTTTAGATTATTTCAATATGTTAAATTAAAAATTAATAATATGGGCTTTTAGGGCAAATAGTGAATCACTAAAATGCCCATCCTAAATATAATTAAGGGCACTATCCTATTATTCTGCCATCCCTTCTTCCCTAAACTCTTTCTAATTTGTATATCCTATGTGTACTCTTAGCTTTTTAAAATTTTTCTACTTTTATGAAACATTTAACAAAAAATTAGCTTTATTGAAATGTACTTTCATGTCTCCTTAATTTTTCACTCTTATTTGGTTGTTTAAACAAAGTGAGGAAGATGAGAGGAATGAGAGGAATGGCAATTGGGAAGTAGAGAGAGAGGAATATGCTGTGGGTTCGATTGAATAGGACAATATGTTAGAAGGTATAATTTAATTTTTGCTTTTAAGATGTGGAAGAGGCTCTTTTTTACTTAGAGTGGGAGAATCAACTATTAAGCAAAAATATATTTGATACTATTATTTGATGGAACAATTTTGAAAAAGTAAACTTGTCCTAGTATTTTTTTGCATTTGTGTATATAAAGCGGGGAGAGAAAGAGATAGAAAAGCATATCTATATTATTAACAGCAAGAAAACACCTTTTTGGTGTCTTTAGTCTTTATAACTTTATTTTATTCATTTATTCTTTATTTATACTAAAAGTTAAAATTATGACTCCTTTTTTTTAAGTAAAACGACTCCCTTCGTAAAACACAAAATATTTAAATTTTCTATAGTAAATATCTAAAGGAGAGAGAGAGAGAGAGAGAGAGAGAAAATATTATTACATGGCATGTTGAGTCATGTAGCCACATAATTCATGCAAATGTTGTAAAGTAATATGTTAGATTCCATTAACCACATATTAACAAAAGTGCTTAAATGCATGAAATTAAAGAATGTAGGCCCTTAAATGCACATTTTATAAATTAGGATCCTATTTTGCAAAAAGCATATAAATATAGGTCCTTATGCCGTATTTTTCCCATTGAATAAATTAACTTGTTAAACTATCATTCCAATTAATATAATAATTGAATATCTTAGATTTTGTGTAAAGTGAAGAAAGAGAGATAGAAAAGTATATATTTTGATAAAATAATTGAATATTTTAAATTTTCTATAGTTAAATTTTTAAAGAAGAGGAAAAAAAAGAGAGATAAATTATTATGTGGCAATCATATAGCAACGTCATTTATTTTATGTTATAAAGTACCATGCCATGTCAAATTTCGTCAATGGTACATCAACGGAAACCCTTAATTCATGAAAGTAAAGAATGTAGAACCTTAAATGTATGTTTTATAAATTATGGTCTTATTTTGCCAAAAATATACAGATATAGGCCCTTGTGCTACATTTCCCTTGCTTTTCTAATTTCATTATTTTCAATTCCAATTAGTTATGTGTCATGCCCCTAACAGCATCAACAATTTCACCGCATACCCACTTAAGAGGAATACGTAAGACTGCCGTTAACCAAGTGAGTTTCCAATCGATTTTTAGATTAAGGAAATCCCTTGATTAGGTTTTTGGAAGCGTTTGATTTGTAGTAAAAAAAAGATTTTCAAATGATACTCAAAGAGAGCTGACTATTCAAAATACTACAGTAATATAAAACTGATATCACATGTCTAAAATAGTTCTCAAAAAAGGTGTACATCCACACCATCTAAAAATATCTCATGAACTAGTATTTGAAAAACGATCACTTAAAAACATTTGTCTCAAACATATAACTAGAACTCTTTGAAATAAGAAATTATCAACAAGCGTATGTACATCTTGAGCTCGTCCAACCTGTTCTCTACATCAGAACCATAACACCTGCTATCATAACAATCATCAATATGGTCATCATCATCACATGAAAAAGTACAGAATGAGACCCAACCCAATATAACACTATAAGCAAATGCGATATGACCACATGGTTATAATTTCGATGAAATCAAACAACAAAGTTAAACCTTTCAACTAAGGTGTAGCAACCAATATTGGAATACTTAAGACTCCAGCATCACGACCAGGAACAAAAAGGTCCCCTAAGTGACATCAACTACTTAAGGGGTTGATGTGGCTAACTGAGACCTTATTTCTAAGAATAATCTTGTAATATCCTCGTCAAGGGTTCATAGCCATTATCCAAACCTTATCTATATTAGCCCATTATATAATGTAATTCAACAAATCCTATAATCCTAATAACCACATGTATATCTATATTAGCCCATTATATAATGTAATTCAACAAATCCTATAATCCTAAATAACCACATGTATAATTTCTCTTTAATTGGATAAACATACACGATAGTGATTCTCCTATTAGCTACCTATCAGGCCACCCTTTATCAGGCCACTCTTGATGGCTTAAGCGCTTAACTACTATGTCAACATCTAAGACCTTAACAAAGGTGTCCCTCTTTAGCTCAAGATGACCAAGCACACTTAAACAATTAATTAGGCCGAGTTTAAGTATTAGTCCAATTTCATATGCCTATCTTAACACACAACAAATGTGTCATTGTTTACTTGACAAGATATTGAATCTTAGCAACAATTCTTGTGATAGGCAATGAAAAGTATTTGTTGAAAGAAAGATCATCTCATATTAGACTTAACTATACACCTTTAGTTATCATATCATTATTTGTTTAATTTTTAAAGATAAGGTCATATATGAATTAAAGCCTTAGAAAAACTTAGGTTTAAGGCTTAAAGGTATTAGGCTTATAGAACTTTTATTAAGCCCATAAGGAAAAGATTTTTCTTGTAATTAACATTAATTAAATGGACCTTAAACATTGGACTAAGCCCATCGTATTTGTTTTAGAAATGGGCTTAGTAGATTTTATTAGGCCCACAAAAGTTGGTAATGAATCTAAAGATAAGTATATAGGCTTGAGATCTTAGAGATGTGTCCATTAGAATATATATAGGAAATGGGATAAGTCCATTGGGCTTATATTTTGGATATCTTATTTGGATTTATTGGGTCTTTAAAGATCTTAGGTCAAGTCTTATAGTGCTTTAACTATTTGTTCTTAAATTTAGAGTTACGAGCTTAGGTAATTGAATTTAAACCCATTAAGAGATATATAATTTAGAGTTTAGGTAGATTTAGGTTTAGGTGTTAAGTTGAAGTCAAATAGGAGTTTAATATTTGATATTGGACTTTATTACTTTGGATGTAAGCCCAAATGGTTAGGATTTTATCTAATATGCAAATAAAAGATATGAGTCAAGTCTTGCTAACGAAGAAGATAAAGATATGAGACTAGACTCATCTGTCTAATTAAAGACGAGTCTGATATTCTCACATGTTGGCAAAACATGTGAGATGAATGGACTCGCTTCTTTAGGTTTCTTGAGACAATTTTGAGCTTTTTGGCCTACTCAATGAAAGTTTCTTATGCTAGTGAATAATTCTATGTGTAAATTAAATGATTGAATATGTAATGGGGTTTTGGCCAAAAGAAAAAAAAAAAGAATATGTAATGGGGTTATTTTTTAGTTAAAAAGAAAAGAGTTTGACAATTGTATCCTCATAAGTAATACTTATGCACACACAATATACAGTTTTACTCAGCTTTTTCTTATCTTCTTGATATCTTATTTTTGGGTCTGTTTGGATTGTCTGTATTTCATCTGTATCTGTATCTTTTTTAAAATGATATGTGTAAATATATCTGATTTGCATCTAAATTTATTTATTTTTATTCTATTTGATCTTTTGATGAAACTGTCAACTTTTTTTTTATCTATATCTATTTCTTGATAAATAATTTATTGGCAAAAAGTTTGAAAAAGTGTCTGTATCTGCCGGAAAAAAAGCCAATCCAAACAGACCCTTTGTCATATCATAATGTTTGTTAAAAAATAGATACAAATCTAAAATAAATAATTTTACTATAAAAAGATCAAATGGATCGTATATAAGAGATATAAATAAAATATAAATACAAATTAAATACAGATATTTTATATATATATATATATTTATATATATTCAGGAAACCCAAGCAGACGCATAATACCAGCAAAAAAACTGAAGATGACTAATCGCGCATCAGCAAATTAAATTACCCTTACAAAAGGCAGCTTCAACTCCATAGTCAAAGACAACAAACAATCCCATGTGATCAGTGAGCTTCAAATTTCCACGCACTCTGGACGTATAGGGCGGTTAGTCCGCCAATCAAGGGGAAATTGTACAAAATAATAGTTTGAAATTTCCTTTCTTTTGCTTTATTATTATTTTCTTTTTCTTCTTTCTCTTTTCTCCAAGCAAGAGCAAGATTAGGTTGGTTATTCAAAACGAGGATTAAAAAATAACGCAATCCCTACTTGTTTAGAGATCCACAACGAAAATAGTACTTTCTTATTTAATTTTTCTAATGAAATTTAAACTTGAATCTTCTTATATATCATACAAAAGTTTTAACTATTAAAATATGTTGGGATTACTTTATTTATTTAATGATCAAAAGTACATATAGCTTAGAAGAGTGGTCCACTTTCTATCTAAAGTCAATAAATAATTCACGCATTCTTCACCTTACAAACGAATACTTTTTTATTGCCCTATTAAATAGTACAAGCACTACGATCAGGCAAATAGGCATAGTGCCAGCACTATCATCCATTAAGCACAGAAAATATATAGATATAGATATATTACATACATTATATGTATACTTTTAACATTTTCTTCAATTTGTGCATTGTCGTCTAATTTTTGAAGTTTTTGGTTTAGTGTGTAAATTTTTTGATTGAACATTGCCTTATAACTTGTATTTGCAAATGAATCATATGTTATTGATTATTGTAAGAAAATCCAAATTGTTTATAATTTATTATCAATTTTTTTTTTTATATAAATACATAATCTATGATTTTGCTCTCTATATGTAATCATCCATAGTGGACTAATGGCACGTGCCACATAATATCCCCTTAGTAGAACTCTAAATCATGCATATCATATCTCTTTTTACCCCATTCAATCTGAAACATTAAGTTAACAATGAATTCTGAATATATTTGTTTCATCTTATTTAGGGTATGTAACTAAGGAATATATAATTTAAGATTCTATTGGCGTAACAAGTTTGTGACAAGTGCTATTTTTAATCTAGTCCTAACTATTGCTTAATGAAGAATTACACAAGTTACAGATTTGTGGAAAAAAACAAAAAAATAAACTAATAATCGCAAAAGTGTGAAATTACATTACACATAGATCAAGTTTCTATATGTAACTTTTTTTTTTTTTAATTACAATGTGTAAATAGTTGATAGACAAAAGATAATCAGTAACAAGAGAATAGCTTATAACTCTTTCTAGAATGTTGAAAGAAGGGGGGAAATATTAAAGGGAAAATTAATTTTATTATAGCTCTAGTACCAAAAACTGTTCCCGACGTAAGTGTATAATTAATTCTTGACCCAAGTTACTGACCAATTTCCTTATATCTTAAAGGTTTTTCAAACATCTTAGGTGACCGAAAAGATAGGGTTGGTGGCAAGTTTGTTAACCTTCTAACTTCTACGGATTGGATTGGTTAATTTATTAGAAGTATGCCATTTCATTTTCGCACAATAAATGCCTATGAACATAGTTGGATACGAAGCACTGGCGACTGGGTTTTCAATTCTCACTTAGTTCGTTTGGATGGTGTGTTTTTTATATGTATTTGTATCTGTTTATTATATATTTATATATATTTGATCTGTTTGATTTTTTATTAGTAAAATTATCTGTTTGTCACATGTTTCTGATTTGTGTCTGATCTGGTCTGTTCCTTGTCAAATATACCCTTAATTAAATGGCTTTATAAATTTATGAGGGTTGAATATTTTGAGAATGCTACATATCAACATGCATGTATGTGGTCCATAGTTTTGTCCTAATTGAAAGAAAAAAAAAAAGATCAAAACATTAGTCATTCTTCCAAAATAATGGATCCAAATAGGGAGAGGTGATTCAAATTTGGTCTGGTTTATATTTTATTTATCATTTTCTATGTAAATTTAAAGTGAAAAATATTACAAATTCGATTTTCATCATAAAGATTAATATATCCTATTTAATTTTTGACTAAACTGCACTGAAAAATCTTTATATACATCCTTCATGTGTCCACAGCTCTGGTGTATTTAAAACTGAGCTTATGAACTCCAAATTTTTTAAGAGGTTTAATTTTTTGTATCTTTCATAAGTACTATTTTAGCCTTTGAAAATTTAAATACCTTATCAAAAGACGAAATAGTAGGATAGGATCCGCAAACATAACCTTAAAGTGGATTTAAGAACTCAAATTAAAATGAAAAATTTAAACACATAAAATAAGTATAAGAGAGTATATTTATAATTTATTCTCAACTTTTTAATTGATAATTTGGAGGGAGAGAGAAGGATTGAAATCCCAAACGTGCATGTTCCTATCATTGTATTTGTTTTTATTTAACGATAGTATGGATACAAATGGCAACAAAAATGATTTTATTTTACATTCTAAATTTAAGGAAATTTGACTTGTATCACTATATATTGATATAATATGCTGAGGTAGGTCCCAAGAAAGCAAACGATAACATGCTACCAGTGGCGATGCCAATTGAGCAGCCTTAATGGTGTGGGGTGGAGATGTTGATGGCCAACCTGTTTGGGATTCTTTATTTTTAACGTATGGTCCAATCTATCATCTCATGGTCTATTGAATTAATTCTTATTAACATGTCAATAATAAAATGATAAAATATAAGATTTTGCAACATTACTGTAAAGTTACCCTACTTATACGAATTCTCTATCATTTTCTTTTTTTTTTTTTATCATCTTATCAAATTTAATTTAGGGTATGTTTGGTTGTTGATAGATTATAGATATAAATAATTTTTTCAAATATTTTTCTAATAAATTATTTATAAATAATTAGATACAGATAAAAAAAGCTAGCATTTCTCATTAAAAGACCAAAGTATAGATAAAATATAAATGTAAATCATACATGTTTACACGTGTCATTTTGAAAAAATACAGATACAAATAAAAAACAAACTATCCAAATAGACCCTTAATAGCACATATATTTCACTATGTTATACACTTTTTTTTTAATATTGTGAATTTTACATGAACTTTAGTAAATTATATAATTAAGTATTTAAACTTTAAAATTGATCAATTTAGTACATAAAAAAAGTTTTTGTATACCAACAATACATCCATCAAATTAACTAATACCATCATTAGACGTGGCATTTTTAACTAATAAGATGGATGTACTATTAATATACATAAAAAATTCTTTTTGATGTTAAATTGATCAATATTAAACTTGGGGTGCCATCGACAATATTAAACCTTTAATTACATGTAGAGATACATGTGATTTAAAAAAATAATAATAATGTTTCTCAATAGGCGAGGTTCTTTTTTATTTTTAGTCACCTTTTGGCATATGATTGCAATACCAACCCACAACAAGAAAGTATCGGTCCCTTGGCATATGTTACCAAGTATCTTGTCCGGATTAGCTACACAAATTAAAGAACATATGTCTACGAAATTGTTCCCAATCTTATCTTAGCAATCGTCTTAACTTACATGGCAAAGTTAACATGAGTATTTGGGAGTCACTTCTTCCTAGACTTCATTAAATAAATTGTATGAAAGTTATGGGAAATTGCAGCAATAGTTTTTTTTTTTTTTTTTTTTTTCCGGAATGCAATAAAACCAAGGAAATTCACTACATCGAGGATAATGTTCAGAGACAGACATCGATAGAAGCGTCTGAGAAACTGTTGTTTTCGTCTCATTAAATGCTTCATCCTTGTTTTTTGTATTGTTCCCTCAATTGTCGTCTGCTTAGTTGGTCTTTGGAGGACCACCCTGATCTTGAAGCAAGTTGAGTATTGTAAAACGAAGAAATTAGAGACCCCATTTTGTCAAATTCAGTGGCATGTCTTGGAGGGTGAAAAACATAGAAAGTTTATAAATAATTTTTTTTTAAAAAAGATAGAATAAGCTATACAAAACTAATTAAATTACATCCTATATTTTATTTTTAAACACATTTTTTTTTATGTATACAACGATAAAGGAAATTTATACATATGCATTTCCGTAGGAGAATAATGATATTTATACTAATAGTTATATAAGTGAATATGCTATTATTATCGGCCAAAAAAAAAAAGAATATGCTATTATTTATCAAGTCAAGCAAGTTTAATTGTCTAGCTGATGTATGATCTTCTTTGTATTAGGAAATTTCACGATTAAAGACAAACTAATCTTTATTTTCACTGTTCTTAATGAATATCACATAGCAAAATCGGTGTGAAAGCGAGCTAATTTTTTTTTCCTGGATTTAAGGAACATGCCAATTAAACGGAAAAGTTTAAAATATTTTGATCTAGTGTAGAATATAGATATGAGAGAGATGGCTATAATGCAATGTTATCATATTTGGTTTGGGGTTTTGACCTGAACATGCTGAAGGATTAAGATTCAATAGATAAAATCATATTGAATAGTGGGTTTAACCACAATTGAACCGGCTTTTTTTCAAAGAGGAATTAGGTTCAACAGAAGTCAACTTGAGTCTCACATCATTGGTATAATAAATCAATGTGCACTATTATCAAAGACACTTTATCATGATTAAAATTTACATAAGCTAAGTATATGATGGCTTATTCCATTAAATATGATTTTTAATTTGGTGAAATACTGTTGAGAATATATTTGTATTTATTTTAGTTGCTGAGCTGTAAATTAGATAGCTTGTTTAGTCCTTGTATACTAGTATAAATAGCCTTGTACAGAGTTGAGTTAATTACGGAAAATAACAAACTTCATTTTCATTTTACTGATTCCTTTTCCTTTCTGCATTTCTCTCTCTCTCACGGATGTGTTACTGCTGGTCTTCATTCTTGATTCAAGAAAACTCAATATGGTATCAGAGCAGGTTCCCTGAATACATCTTGTAAGTTTCTTTACCTCTCTGTCATGGCTACAACCGATTCAAACATGTGTGATCCGTTGTATCTATCTGCTGCTGAAAATCCGAATATGAGTCTTGGAAATATCATTTTTAGTGGATCAAACTTTGTTTCTTGGCACAGATCAGTTAAAATGGCTCTAGGTGCTAAATCTAAATTAGGTTTTGTTGAAGGAACAGTTTCAAAACCTAAGGATAATTCGGTTGCATTAGAGAAATGGAATAAGTGCGATTATATGGTTCAATGTTGGCTCTTAAGTTCAATGACGCCTGAAATATCTCAGAATTTCTTGTATTGTCAATCTTCTAAGGAAATCTGGGATCAATTAATTGAACAATATGGTCAATCGAATGGTCCTATGGTATATCAATTACAACATGAGATTTGTAATATAAAACAAGGATCATTGTCTGTTAGTCAGTATTACAATCGACTTAAAAAGGCATGGGATGAATTACAAGCTTTAAATGCTTATCCTGTTTGCACATGTGGTCATTTGGAATACTGTACCTGTTGTTTGAAGGAACGTCTGTTAGAATTTGAGGCACAGACCAAATTAATGCAGTTTTTGATGGGTTTATGTGATTCCTATGAACATGTGAGGAACCAGATTCTATCTATGGAGCCACTCCCTTCGGTTAGTCGGGCATTTTACTTAGTACAGCAGATAGAAAAGCAAAGAGAGGTTACGATGTTTATGGATACAAATAGCACTGCTTTTATTGCTACAAAGGAAGGATCTAAATTTGTGAGTGATAAAAGGAGGTTGAAGGGAAAGATTATCTGTAAACATTGTAAAGCAGAGGGACATTCAATTGAAAATTGCTTTCAAATTGTTGGTTACCCGGAGTGGTACAAAGGGAGGAAGATTAAAGGTCCTAAAAATATGCATTCTTCAGTTTCTAACGTACATAGTGCAGGAATGAATATGGACAGTCCTTTCGATCATGGATCAGATCCTATGGCAGGTTCCATGAATGTTGATTCGCATATGTTTCAAAGC
This sequence comes from Combretum micranthum, assembly GCA_024138025.1. Taxonomy (NCBI): domain Eukaryota; kingdom Viridiplantae; phylum Streptophyta; class Magnoliopsida; order Myrtales; family Combretaceae; genus Combretum; species Combretum micranthum. The sequence goes on from JAMXBD010000565.1 coordinate 572,548, forward strand.
TTCTGTCAGCAGATGATGAAGCTAATGCAGACAAAATGTGTTTCAGATCAGGTTGGGGATCCGGTTCAGTCAATGCCATTTATTCGCTGGACTCTGCAGGTATGGCTTTCAATTTGAATAATTGTTGAAATGTAGTGAATATAAGTATGGGTTCTTGGATAGTAGATTCGGGAGCTACGGATCACATGACACCATATTTACAACTTCTCACACACAAAGTCACTTTACAAAACCCTATCTCAATTCGTTTACCTGATGGTGGTGTGAAATCTGTTCACATCACAGGCCGTATACAACTAAATGCCAATTTAACCCTACATGATGTGTTCTATATACCTGATTTTACTCATAATTTGCTATCTGTTAGCAAATTACTTAACCATAATCCACTGCAAGTCACATTTAACCAAACATCTTGTCTATTTCAAGACCCGAACTCTAATGCAATTGTTGCAAAGGCTAAAGGAGTATTCGGTTTGTATGTGCTACAATCTTGTGACAGATTTGATGTTTCTTTTCCATGTAAAACTTTCAGTTCAGTTTCCCTTTGTAAAAACAATTCCTCTGTCCTGTTATTACATGCTAGATTGGGACATACTTCATTCACCAAACTTAAACACTTACCTGGTTATGAGTCTTTTATTTCTACTGATGTCATTTGTGATGCTTGTAATAAGGCAAAACTTCATCGATTGCCTTTTGAAACCAGTCTTAATAAAGCTCCATTTGCCTTTCACTTACTTCACATTGATCTTTGGGGTCCTTATAAGGTCATGTCTATTACTGGTGCACATTACTTTTTAACAATACTAGATGATTATAGTAGGTGCACATGGACATTTCTTCTGAGGAATAAGTTTCAAGTCTCTCATTTCTTGCATAAATTCTTCTTGTATGTTCAAAATCACTTCATATTATCCAAAATTTGTGCGGACTGATAATGGATCAGAGTTTTTGTCTTATGCTACTCAATCCTTGTTTGATAACCTTGGTATAGTACATCAAAGAACCACTACTTACACACCCACAAAAATGGTAGGGTTGAAAGGAAACATAGACATCTCTTGGACACTACTCGTGCCTTGAGAATACATGCTAATCTACCAAAATCTTTTTGGATTGAGTGTCTCTTGACAGCTACATATCTTATTAATCGCATGCCTATGGCTTTGTTAGGATGGAAAACACCTTTTGAGTTGCTATTTGGATATCCACCAGATTATTCACATCTCAAAGTAGTTGGCTGTCTTTGCTATGCTACCATTCCTTCACCAAAGAGAGACAAATTGGATCCACGTGGGCTCAAATGTATCTTTTTGGGTTATCAACAAGGACAAAAAGCATATAAACTCTATGATATTGAGAATGCACAAATTCTTATTAGTAGAGATGTGATCTTTTATGAACACATGTTTCCGTTTAAAGAGTCTTTGGATACTAAAACAGATTCATCTGTTCCTTCTCCACAGTCTAGTGTATCTACTCCACCAAATATTCCTGTCATTGAAGATACTATAGATATTCCACAGTCTGATTCTCCTCTGGATTCGTCTTGTACTTCTATTTCTCTGTCAAGTTCTGATCAGCCCTTAGCTTCATCTCATACATCTACTCCTTTTGATTTGTCTTTACCAAGACGATCCACTCGTTTGAGAAATATACCAAATTGGTTACAAGATTATGCACATACTTTACATAATTCTTCTTTTAATGCTTCTGTTGCAGCTAATGTTCATTCCTTATTTGATCATAAGACTTTTGCCAATTATTCTTCATCTTTTGTGCATTCGTTAGCTAATGTTTTTACTGTCATGGAACCGCACTCTTATTCACAAGCAATTGAACAACAATCTTGGGTTGATGCTATGCAATTAGAGTTAGATGCTTTAGAGAAAAATGATACATGGGAACTCACTACTCTTCCTCAAGGGAAAAAGGCTATTGGGTGTAAATGGATTTATAAAACAAAATATAAACCAGATGGTAGTGTGGATCGGTTTAAAGCTCGTTTAGTAGCTAAAGGATACACTCAAAAGGAAGGGGAAGATTATCATGATACATTTTCTCCTGTTGCAAAGTTGGGAACGGTTCGTATTGTTCTTGCTTTAGCAAGTTCTAAAGGTTGGCCAATTCATCAAGTTGATGTTAATAATGCTTTTCTCCATGGACATCTTAATGAAGAAATTTTTATGAAACCTCCACAAGGATATGTCAAAGCTGCTTCCAATCAAGTGTGTCTTCTTAAGAAGTCCCTATATGGCCTAAAACAGGCATCAAGACAATGGAACTATGAACTTTCTCAATTTTTGTTGAAACAGGGTTTTCAACAATCTATCATGACTATTCCTTGTTTACTAGACATGATGGGGTGGATTTTCTTGTGGTTTTAGTCTATGTTGATGATATTCTTTTAACTGGAAGTAATTTGAAATGCATTACTGATCTTAAGTCGCAGCTAGATGATACTTTTACTATTAAAGATATGGGGGAAGCTCGTTTTTTTCTGGGATTGGAAATTTATCGTGATTCCAATGGAATTCTTCTTCATCAACGCAAATACATTTTGGATCTTCTTCTCGATGCTGGTCTAACAGCGTGTAAACCTGTTTCCACTCCTTTTGCTTATGGTTGCAAACTTGATCGAGAATCTGGTGATGTCTTATCTGATCCAAGTTTCTACCGCCGAATGGTTGGTCGTCTGCTCTACCTGGGATTAACACGGCCAGATCTTTCTTTCCCAGTTCATCGGCTGAGTCAATTTCTTTCACAGCCTCGTTCTTCTCATTTGGATGCTTTGTTTCACTTACTTCGGTATTTGAAGTCTTCTGCTTCTTTGGGCTTATCTTTCCCTGCCAATTCCTCTTTACAACCCATTGCCTACTCTGATGCCGACTGGGCATCTTGTCCTTTTGACAGGAAATCGGTTTCTGGCTTTTGCATTAAGCTTGGTGATTCTTTGGTTTCATGGAAATCCAAGAAACAATGTACTGTGGCTACTTCTTCCGCTGAAGCTGAGTATCGGAGTTTAGCATTTGTTACTAAGGAACTTCTTTGGATATCTTATATCCTTAAGGATTTGCAAGTGTCATTTTCTTTACCCATTTTTCTGCACTCTGACAGCAAGTCTGCTTTGATGATTGCTGCTAATCCCTGTCAGCATGGCCGCACCAAACATATCGAGGTTGATGTTCATCTTGTTCGTGATCATATTTCTAAAGGCTTTGTTAGTACTCGTATGTTCCTTCTCATCATCAACTGGCAGATTTTCTCACAAAATCTGTTTCCACCAATGATTTGCTTCGTTCTATTTCCAAGTTGGGGCTTGTTGAAGCACCAACTTGACAGGGGGTGTTGAGAATATATTTGTATTTATTTTAGTTGCTGAGCTGTAAATTAGATAGCTTGTTTGTCCTTGTATACTAGTATAAATAGCCTTGTACAGAGTTGAGTTAGTTATGGAAAAATAACAAACTTCATTTTCATTTTACTGATTCTTTTCCTTTCTGCATTTCTCTCTCTCACGGATGTGTTACTGCTGGTCTTCATTCTTGATTCAAGAAAACTCAATAAATACTAGACTTGTTCCCTTTAAAAATTAAAGAAAAATGATAAGTTCTTTTTAATATTGTTTAACCACAACCGTTTTTTGAAAAATTGAAAAATGGATTCTCCTTTCCTTTTTCAGAGGATTGAATTTCTGAGCAAGGTTGTAATAAACGCAAAGAAATAGAATAGCTTCAAATGAAAAATATCTAATTTGCACCTATAAATTGAAAATGGCCTATATTTAAATATATAATATATAAAGAACCAATGAAATGAGATGTGATAAAATGGATGTACTATTGCTTTCCTACAAAACCCAATTTTCCTGTATATAATTTATCACCTTTGTTAGGACATGAAGCCATCAAGCATACTACCACTACCATTTAAAGGGCACTTTAAATGTCCCCACCAAAATCAATTGCTCCCAATATCATCATTTCAGCTTTCACCATTATTATATTTTTGAACCATAAGTAATACCAAATTCTACATTGAACAGGAAAATTGCCGCATCCTGGATCTATAATTAATTATCAGACAAACCTCGCGCATGCTTTTTGACCATCTTTATCAAATATTTATGTTCTTTTACTATTTGCTTTTGAGCTTCAAGTCATAGGCATGACTTCAAAGCCAAGAAAAAACAAGTTCCTAGCGCATGTTGCCTAACAGCCATGAAAAATACATAAATAGACTATTAAATTTATATATAGTAATATGTAATATATATATATATATGAATAACAAATTATTTTTATATACGCATCACCATATAGAGATTATTCTAGTAACTAAAAAAAGCACCTGATCTTTAGAAACAGTTTCAGCGATGAAAAACTAGTAAAAAAAAGTTATATATCTATAAATAGGATTTAATAATGATTTTTAGTACAAAAATTTAATTTTAAAGATAAAAATTTGATCTTTAAAATCCTTTTTTTTATATAATAGATCTATTTTGTATCGTCTAATTAATCGAATCCACCTAATATTTTCTTTTAACTATTTGCATCTAGTGTGTTAATCCTTTACTCCTTTATTTTTCCCTCTCCAGGGCTCTCTTTATTATGTACGAAGTATAAAATTACTAATAAAAAGTGCTACACCTACATTAATATGGAATAATATAAGCATTATATATATATATATATATATTATTATGCGTAACTGGAGAGATGAGCACTTTATTGCATCCGCATTTCCGAGTTTTGACCAAAAATACATCGCCATGCTCCCATTTCTTAATTTTTCCAAACAAAGAAGACTATTAAAACTGAACACAAAGCAAGGAAACATAAAATTAAAACATTAACCACAATATGAAGTATATATATGTTTTTTTCCTTTTTTTTTAACCCACTAATTAACCACATTTAAATATCAAACACATAAGTAAAAATTAAACCATAATTCCATGGCCTTAATTTACTTTTTTTCCTTCAACTTAACAAGCTCTCTTAGGGTTCGAACTCGGTCTCTTGGAACTCCTCCTCGTTGTTGTTCTGATAATAACCATTGTTGTACATGTTGTTGTGGTTGTTCTTGTAGTTGTTGTAGCTCACGTCGTTGGCATAGTTGTTGTACTCATGGACATTGTTTCTGTTTCCGTAATTGCCCTCGTTTTGATACTGGTATTTCGTGTCTACCCTCGTGGCCTGGTTGTACTTTGGATAGTATTTTTCCTCATTGTCTAAGTCATAGTAATACTTGCCATTTGCCATGAACCTTGTGTCACTCATGCCCTCTTGCTTGAAACCATTATTGGTTTTGGTAGAGTATCTATTGCCACCGGTGTAGTAGTTGTTCCGGCCATTCATGGTCGCGTAATTGTCAGTTTGTTGTAGCCGGCTGCCGCCTAATTGCTCTTGCTCCGCTTCGGTTACATAGGAGTCCTTGTTGTAAAAATTGTTGTTGTTGTTGTTGTTGTTGTTGTTGTAGTACTGCCCCTCGTAGTTGTTGTAGTTGTTGTTGTTGTTATATTGCTTATTGTATTTGTTCATATTGTTGTTGAAATTGGAGTTGGGGTCACTATACAAGGACTCTTGTCGGGTGGTGGTAGTGGTAGTGGTGGCAGTCGCCTCGGGAGGGAGTTGGCCGGTTCCATGGTCATAGAGACCATAGCCATTCTCATTTGGGACGAAAGTGGGCTGAGTCTCTTTTGTTTCTTGCTTGTTGAGGTTGTCAACTGGTGTTTCTTGTTTTTTGGTCAATTGTGTCTCTTGGACATTAACAACGTTGTTGTTGTTGTTGCTAGTGCTGGTGACTTTGCTAAAGAATTGGCTCTCTCTAGCATCAACAGCACAGAGGGAGATGAAGAGAGAGGCCAGAAGGAAGATGGTAGGAAGGCGTTTTGAAAATGCCATTGTAACGAGGAAACAAGAACAAGAATAGTGTAAGAATGTGTAGTATGGGAGTGAGCTATGTGCTTTGTTACTAATATTTATATAGGGGACCTCTCTCTCTCTCTCTTTGAAAAATTTGTCCAATACGATTAAATATAAGTATATACATGTGCTGTGTAAATACCGATTTTATTTTTATATATATACATAATATATATGTTTATGATTGTAGTAATTAATAAATTTAAAAAAATATTATTATTTATATTTTATAAATAGTAATATATATATCATAATATAATTTATATTTATTTATCACTCGTAAATATGCGTGACTTTAACAGACGACAAATTTTATTTTTCCTCTCTCTCACCAATTTTTTCGTACTGATTAGGTGCAATTGGGGCGGGAGGACGGATGATAATTGCGGTCCAACACCAATTGAAAGCTTTTTATAAAGAGTCCCTTTATCTTTATGGTAATTTCCAGTGTCCTTAAGTTGCTTTTCGAAAATAGCGCATATACTTTATTTAATGAGACATAAATTAACTTGATTTTGAACTCGAGATTATGTCCTGTGCCTTGGTCACTCGGTCAAGATTACACTGTACATAGCCTAAAAATAATGTTAATTTTGTATATGTCCTATGTCTAGTCGCCGGCCCCGCCGACTATACTTGCTCATCTACCCATTTGCATTAAATTAACTCGTATTAGATTGCAGTGACATCATAAACTCAATGGATTGGCGTTGTTGGACATTGGAGGTTGTAAAATTTGGAAAAGAAACAGGAATAATAGTAATGTTTGTTTTTAAGAAAATATTTTTTAGAAAAACGTTCTTTTATTTTTCATATCTATTTAAACAAAAAATAGGATAATCATTAAAAAATATTTCCCTTTAATTTATTTTAAAACATAAAGACTTATTCATAGCTTATTTTTTTCTGAAAAAAATAACTTATGAATTATACATATTCATCGACCATTCACTAGAAGCTTAGGTTAGTCTATTGATAAATGCCTAGATTGTTGGATTCCACGGTAAACTAGAGGTAGGATAATGGCCAACCATCGATTTTTAAGTATGAATTTATAAGGTTTTTTTTTTTTCCCCATGTGTCCTATATATAACTTGTATTAAGGCTGACAAAGTAAATTAATTGCAAATTTTTATTCTAAACATAGTTTATTTGCTACTTGGCTTCTATTTCTATATGGTTTCTTACTCCTAATAAGTTCATGTGGGTTTTCCATATAAAATTCCTTTATTATTTTCTGAATGCATTATACAATCAAAACCTTTCGAGGTGGCACATGATAATTCCGGAATTATATAAGAAAGTATTGGTTGGTATTTCATAATTTGGTTGACACTATTATTGCAAAATGAAGAACAGTACACATCTTTCGTCATATCCTTGTGAACAAGTTCTTCAATGCCCGTGAATTTCGTAACATAAATTATCATAAAAATCACCGAAAATGACATTTCTTTTAATTTCGTTCTTTGTTTTTTCCTTCCTTCACCTTTACCCTTTATATCTGTTCATCATATGACAGTAGGGGAAAAACCATAAATAGACAAAAGTAGTCTACTGGTGAGAAATTTCCTACCTAGGACTTGGATATATAGGACATTAATCCAATCTCTAGTCCATCATGTTTCCTAAGACGCGAAAACAAAGAGGATTTGAAGCAAGAGGAAAACGATAAATTTACGATTAGTAACAGTGTGTGTGTGTCCCTCTCTCTATATATATATATACATAGCACGCTACATAATTGGATAGGTTTTGAAGCAAACATTAGGTGTCGAATAGCAGATTTCACACTTAAATTTTGCACCTTACGCCAACAGAAAAATAGATATGTCCTCCCATCCGATGATACTTATTTTGAAATTCTGATATATTTTAAATATAAGAGGGTTAAACTCTAATCATCAAGACGCTTTCAGTTTAATAACTTGGAGTTCATTAGAATTTTAAATTTTTTTATCATCATTAGGATTTTCAAGTTAAGCGTGGATAGCACTTCTAGGATGGTTTACCTTTTGAGAAGCGGTCGACGCCAAGGATAAAGTTGGATAGCATTTTGCCAAAGTAGACAATATCTTGATGTGCAAAGTTTTGAGTCATTACATGAAATATTAGAGCAGTTCACCAGTCAGAAGTGAGGAACTAAGTGTATATAGCGCAAAGTACCTCCGATTGAAGGCACTAATATTACCTCGATAGATGAAGTTTTAAATCGTTAGAAGTGGTATCAGAATAGTTCACCAACTTAAAGTGGGGTAATTAAGTGCTATACAAGGTAAAATACCTCATAGTGATAGCACCTCTTGATTCTATATGTGAACACTTCTAGAGTCTCCCTACCTAGTGTAGTTCTTAACTTGCATGATGAAACTGTCGATGGTGTTGGTTCTCTAAGTGAAAGAAAATGCAATTACCCTCAAATATAAGATGATAGAATTCTAATCATTAAAGTCCTTTTTGGTATAATGATTTGAAGTTCATCAAAACTCTAAAATTAAGTATGCTTAGTGAAAAACACTTCTAGGATGGGTAATCTTCTATGATGTAGCTCGCACCAAGAAAACTATGTATCATTTCGCCCAAGCAGATAATATCTTGATAGATAGAATTTAGGGTATGTACAAAAACATATTATAATTATATACAAATAATACGATGCATCTTACATTTTGCTATTATATATTCGATCCTTGATATACTTGTAAATATAAGTAAGTTAAGCCAACAAAAGTATATGTTTAAGAAACAAAAACTCAAAGATTGGCCTCTTAAACTCATATGTCCTTCGACCAAAGGGAAAAAACTCATACGTCCTTTTGATGAATTAATTCGTTATATTTGTATTGGTTATAAAAGAGATGTAATTTATCTTTCAATGGTATTAAACCTATAATTCGATTATTTTGAGTTTTGGGTGGAAATGATTGTGATGTTATAGTAAATGACATATTGAAACAATAATGGACAAAAATGTTAGAGGCTTCGTAAGATACAATCTTAGAATCAACTCCCGAGTATTACGGAATAATATTCATTTTTAAATTCTATTGTCTACTCTTAAGAATAAGAGGTAGATTACACCAAAAAGTATCGGTGTTTAGACATAAGTTCATTTAAGATATCAATGTTTTGAGTGGTTAAAATAAGAAATTAATGTTTCATAAAATAAATCAAATGAGATATCAAATTTTGCAAAGTTAATTTAAAGTATTAATATTGGGTTGGTTTTTAATTAACTTTTCTTAATTTTTGTCGATAATCAATTATGAATACCTTATATGACTTACTTTGTAAAATATTGATACCTTGTTTTAACCACTTAAAACGTTGATACCTTGAATAAATTGATTCTCAAACGTTAATTCATCTTCTTCGCTACTCAAAATGTTGATACATTTAATGAACTAATTATAAAAGTTTGAGAACTTCTACTGTCATGTCGATAAGATCGTACAGTTAATAATCTTATCATAAAGTAAATATAATAAGTGATATATTAAGTATTTTAGATACTCCATCACAGTTGGGTATGAATTTGAGTTGTTAAATAACTGATATGATTTGTTCGTAAAATATTGACTGGAACATACATAAAAGTTAATGTAGCGAGAACTTCGGCAATCAGATTATGGATCGTACTGTCTCCATGTTGATAGAGTTTACGAAACACGGTGAGCATTGTGATGAACAGTGGGACTCCAGAGCATGGATTAGGAAGTGGCCGGATGAAGATGCGTGGATTGAGGAGTTGGTGGGGCACGCACATAATGGCACTAGGTGCACGCAGCGCAGCATGTGCCCTCTATGTCTTGTAGTTGGTCCAACATGACCCATACGCACCTAACCTGCCCTTTTCAGACACAGGCCTTTTTGGGAATTCCCAATTAAGATTTGCATTTTGTAACCACAGACATAGTATTATTTATTTTAACTGTAAGTTAGACAACAAAATAGAAAATATGCATCGGTTTTGTCGTGTTGACTATAAATGTGTTAATCATTTATATTTGGAAATTAAGTGTTTTAACCTTTTAAGTTTTAAATCACTAAAAGCGTATTTTTAAATTCTTATATAATCCTCATAGCCTTAGTGAAAAAAAAAAAGCATAAATGAAAAAGAAAAATGCATGAACGGGAAAGAAAACCTCCTATTGATATAGCTTTTTTTATAATATAAAAAATGACCTTTAAAAATAAAAATTTTACAATATAAAAATTGATAAAAAAAAAGTTTTATTTCTACAAGATATATCAATGGCAGTTATTTTTACACAAAAATCTACCGTTAGAAGAGAAAAATTTCACCTCAAAAACTCAAAAAACTTTTATAGTAATTTAAAACAATTTTAAAGATAACGGGATTAAATATTTCCGGAAACAGAAGGAACGCCCCAAAAGTTTGTCCTCCTAGTTGCCTGCCAGGCGGCTCGGCTGACAGGGTTCCGTGGTAGGTTTCGTAGAGGTCAAGGATAATTCATTAGATGCCATAAAACATGTGTGTTCTGCAATCCTACTCCAATAAAGTTAGAAAGAAGTGCCTTGATATAAATTGAAACAAAATAAAATTGTAAATTATGATGATAATTATTATACATCCATCATCTAAATGTACGTATTACGTGTGAATTGTGATATAAAATGAATGTTTCTTCCAAGATTCAAAACCATGTCGGGAAACATAAAACCTTATCCAGAATTTGAGCTTTAATTTTGTTTTCTTTGAAGACTAAAGAGAGGAGGAGAGACGACAATCGCAATCGTCCAAATATGCACCGTGGAGTAACGTGGTATGTGAGGCATATTGGGTTTAAATTCAATGAGATATTGTCTCTTTTACATCTACAAATAAAGGTCATGGTATTATGGAAGTAATGGAAAAAATCATAAAAAGTTTGAATACTAAATTCAATTTTTAATGTAAAATTTAGCTACAACATTTGACATTTACATTTTTATTTATATACAACTTTTATGAAGTGCTCCTAAATCGATTTGTCATAGATTTATATAGAGTTGTAAAAAGCCAAAGTTTCGAAAGTTCTAAGCTTTGTTTACCATAAAATTATTTGGTTTCAACCAAATTAAATATTCTATTGAACCCCAAATAGGCTTAAGCTCAGCCTATAGACAAACTTTATTATAAGCTGGGGCACAATTATTTTCATGAAGCGAAGTGTTAGTATTAAGTATAAAATCACCTTTTGTTTTGTTTTTTTTTTTTTTCATTTTAACTCTAGACACTCCTTATATATATATATATTGGCAACTAAGCACATTAGAGTAAATGGAAAAATCACGTGGAAATGCATTAACATGTAAGGCATCAACATTTGTCAAAGTTGAGAAATATACAAACGTTTGAGTAAGCGAGTCAAATAAGTCATGATTTTCAATTCCGTCAGAATTTTTCCATCAAATGCAACATGTCATAAATTATAAGTTTCTTTTTTATTCCCTTCCATTTTAAACAACCCAACGCATTTAAAGAAAAAAAAAAAAAAAAAAAAAAAAAAAAAAAAAAAAAAACTAGTCATCTTTCTCATGGAAGACTCCATCTTCTTCCTCCTCATAATTTCTCTAATTCAAATTAAGGCCACGACTATGGTCACAAGCAATTCAATGTTTATTTCTCTATCTCTCTGACCATGACTATGGCCATAACCATCCCTCACCAAATCTTCTTCACCATCGAGGACTTCATCTTCTTCCTCCTCAGAATTTTGGCAAAGTGGAGATGGTTTTGGGAAAGTAGATAGGTTTGCGATTTTGGTAGAGTGAACAAAGACTTACAAGGTCGCGTAGGCTCGATGGTCGAAGAAGTGGTGTTCAATGAAGGATGGTTTGAGTGAAATGTGGGTTTGTGTTAGATGATGTCGCCACGGTGGTTGACGAAGATGGCTTCTACTTGGGTTTACTATTTCCAATGACTAGCATTGTTAAGTTTGGTCGAGTGGGTGCTGCTATTTGGCGACTTAGGGTCAAGCCTTACTCATTTCAAAATTCAATGAGGCAAATCGAGTAAATAAGGAGAACTTTTGAAACATTAATTAAAGGTGTGTAAAAAAACCAATAAAACCAAAAAACTGAACAAAAATCAAAAAATCAATCTAAAAAAATAGTTAATTGGTCTATCAGTTTTGATTTAGGATTAGACTTTTAATTTTTTCGATTTTCAGTTTCGGTTTATGATCACCAAAAACAGATGGTTTCGGTTAACCAATCTAATATTTATAAATATATATATATGTAATATTTGTGTAATGTTGGTATTGAACTTTGAGCCTTATGAACTAGTATTAGGCTTATGTTATTGATTTGTTGGTTTTATAGTTATTTGATGGGTTAATATCAGAAATAGTATCGAATTTTGATAAAATATGCAACTAGGTACCTAAATTTTGAATTATTTGATTTAGTACCTAACTTTGAAATTGATCAATTTGGCATCTACAAGAATTTTTTGGGTATGTCCATAGCACCTCTATCAAGTTCTTTTAGGTAGTAAATTGATCGATTTCAAATTTTTTCATGTACTAAATTGATCAATCTCAAAGTTCAGGTACTAAATTGATCATTTTCAAAGTTTAAATACTAAATTAATCATTTTCAAAGTTTAAGTACCTAATTACAAATTTTGTGAAAATTTAGGTACCATTTGTGATATTTTCTTTTATTTGATTTGTTGATTTGAAATTTTAAATGTAATTGTATTATTTGACTTGTTAATTTATAATTTTTTAATATAATTATAAAACAAAAGGGTTGCATTTTTATGTTTATAACAAAAAATACGGTTAACGACAACTTTTCATTAACTATTGTGTTTAATGGTTGAAAAAACTGTTAACCATTAATAATGAATCGGTTTCGGATTAGGATATTAAAAACCCGATCATTGCAGTTCGGTGTAAATAATAAAGTTATTGACCAGTTAACCGAACCATGAACACCCCTAATTTTAATATGGGATAACTTTGAGTGCGAAGAAAGTTTGTTTGCAAACTCCTTAGGAAAAATTGAAGAATGTGGGTAAAACCTAGTAGGAGAAAAGCAAAATCTTCAAATAATCATTGGAAGAATGTGGATTTTTTTTTTTTTTAAATTTGAAGCAGGTCGAGTTGTTTAAAATGGAAGAGAGTAAAAAAATATTATAATTTATGTCACACTGTATTTGACGGAAAGATTCTGATAAAATCAGTAACTATGTCTTATATGACTCGCTTATTCAAAGTTTATGTCTTTTTTTTAACTTTAATAAAGTTAATGACTTAAACAAATTTAACCTCAAACATTGATGCCTTCCCATGTGATCTTTCCTTAAGTAAATGCAAGATAAAAAAGGATGAAGTTGAGCTATTTTTAGAGAATCTAATTGAAACTATGACCACGTTTGGTTAATTTTGTAGAGACGGAATAATATATTGATTCTCCCTTAAAACGCCATAACATCATGAGGTTGGCGGAATTACTAATCCACAAAATTCACATTAATACCGAATAAGGAACTTCAATTCTTTTATGGACCAAAGATAGAGCTATTCTTCGGAATTTCATTTTCGGTTTTACTTTTTTTCTTTATTTTTTTTTTTTTTGGAATTTCATATTCTACTCATGATCAGATACTAGATTATGATGAAATATATAGGTATGTCAATTATATTTCCAATATATTATCAATGTCATCTCAATTGTAATCGAATTAAGTAATGTTAATTTTTAATTTTGTTCCTCAAGAACTAAGATAATATTTTTATCTTATTTCATTTTGCAAGTGCCCACCAAATGTGGCATAAATCTATTCTATCATACATTCGTCATCGCTAACTGGTCAACTTTATATGGTAATCATACTATGAATTATGAAAGAAAGGCAGGAAAGTCAATAACCAATTAAATTCAACCAAGCAAAGACAATGTTTGGTGCAACTAATCTGCCAAAAATATAACGAATGGTTAACTAGCCAGCATCTCGAGAAAAAGGAAGGGATAGTATAATCTGCATCAATATTTTATTTCTATTTTATCCATATTTTATTTATATTGATTTGTATAATCTATAAATGAGTAAAAACATCTTTTTTTTTAATCTATTTTTAACAAATAATCCAATTAAAACTAACATGAAACATATGTCAAGCTGTCATCAAACTAACGAACCAATTACACTAATTCTTAAATTATGCCTAGGGCTAGCTACCTAAAGAGGCCCAAATTAAAAAGCAACATCGTAACCCCACCAAAGCTATTTGTGAGATACTTTCTGAACTTTTGCATTAAATCTTGAAGCCAACACTTCAACTGTTCTACAGCATATAAATTCAGGTCTCCATCAGTGAATAACGTTTTAGTGGTTGAATTATTGTTAGAGGAAAAACCCTAGATAAGGTTGTAAATTGTGAACTTTGCCATGTTCGTCCTAGCAATAAAAAAATGAAGGGAAAGTTATGGCCACCGTCGAATGAGGTATCTGTCGTCAAGGCGTCAGTTCTAGGTAGACTGCATTATGATCCAATTTAAAGTTTCCCACTCTAAGCCATAGGATAGTGTAGTCAAACCTAATAGATCAAAGTAAAGGTTCTCGTTTTATATTTTTTATTGTTTTTAATAGGTTAATGCCGTGAATGCTATTGAATTTTGGGAAAAAATATAATTAGATACGTAAATATTAAAATTGATCAATTTAGTACCTAAACTATGATATTAATCAATTTGATATGTAAAAGATCATATCTCCATGATATTAGTTAGTGTACATAAAAAATTCTTTTAGATACTAAATTGATCAATTTCAAAATTTAAATATTAAATCGATCAATTTTAAAATTTAAATACCTAACTGCATATTTTGTTAAAATTTTGATATTATTTACGATATTTACCATTTTATAATCTACACCCATAGAATAAGAAATAAAGTATTTGAATATTACCTGTCTTAGAATCTATGTTGATGTCATATGTGTATAGTGTAGGTAATTTTATGATATATATATATATATATATATATTTTTTATTTATTTATTTATTTTTTCTTTTTTTAATATGTCTTACGTAGGTTAGTAGTTAGTAGTTCACTGTTAGTTAAGATGGTCCTATTTTACGCGTAAGATCTTATAAATAATTGCTTTGAAGGTACTAGATATAACATGGTTTGGCTCCGAACTAAGAATTGGATTGAAATCACCACCGACAGTTCTATAACCGAAACCAAATCAGCCCACTGGTTCCAAAACCAAGGTGAAACCATCCATTCTAATGGCCAAGAACCGATAGAACTGGCAATTCCACCGTAGTTTCTAAAAAAATGAAATAAAAAAGACACATAGAAATAGAAAATGGAGTAAAATTAAACTTGAACATTATATTTATAATATTTGTAATAGAAATATATGTGCTCACACTTCTCATTTGTAATAGAAATATTTGTACTAACGAAACATTTATTTCACTTTTTTTTTCATTCAATATCAATGCATTTCTAATATTATTGTATATGAGAGTTATTACCTTATAAGGGTATTTATTTATTTTTAATATTTTCCCTGAAAAAAAAATTAACCATAGCTGCTCTCTAGTTCTAGGACCGGAACGGACGGTTCCAAAAGAACCCGACCTGAGACACTTTAATGTATTCGTTGTTTTTAATATCAACTACTGAGATGAATGACTAATTTTAAGAAAAT
Organism: Combretum micranthum; assembly: GCA_024138025.1. Lineage (NCBI taxonomy): Eukaryota > Viridiplantae > Streptophyta > Magnoliopsida > Myrtales > Combretaceae > Combretum > Combretum micranthum. The sequence continues at coordinate 588,164 of JAMXBD010000565.1, forward strand.
TATAAGTGAGCGATTAAAATTTAGGGTTCAGTGAAATACACATCAAATTTTTAAGTGATTAAAATAAAATACCAACATTATAATAAATTATTAAAATGGAAAATTAGAAATTTTAAATGGTTAAAATAGAGATCAACATAATGTTAAACATAAACAAAAACCATTATGAAAAAAAAATGCATTCAAAGTATCTTTACTTTATAATTTGGGTAAATTAGTGTCTGAATTTTTATTGTTTATATTTTTGGAGTCTCTAGAGACAATAAAATAGTCAAAAAAGTAAAACTAGATACACTAAAAATATAAAAATAAAATAAAAACAAAAGTTCATACACTAATTTATCCAAATTGTAAAATATAGACACTTCCAATTCTATTTTTTCAATCATTATGTTGAATGTTTCAAATAAAATAAAATACCATTATCTTACAAACACGTCACATTAGTTCAATTTAATAGAATTATATAATATCTTAAAATGATCCTTTGAATTACCTCAACACAATTTCGATCCTCTAAGTTAAACTACATTTAACAGTGCTTTTTTGAATTAATTTTTATTTTTAAGATGAATTTAAAGAACTCAAACGTTTCCTCTCATTTGTGGCTTTCCTCGGTGAGTTTGGAAGCCAACATGTATCATTTTGAATAGCAAAGTTTTAATGAAGATACCAAAAATACCTTCATGATCGCGTCAAGCTAGGGCACAAAAGGCAGGATATATTTTGCCGCTCAAGTCGTTTGTTGGAAAATTAGCACATTTTGTTGAATAACACGGTTTTAAGTTAATTGAAAATCGCGCCAATTTGGTAACTGTAAAATATAATTAGCTGGCCCATCTTTATATGCAATTCTGACAAATATACACTGTTGAAAAATAATAGTATAAATTCAATTAATATATATAAATATATATAATCATAGCTGTATGCAATTTCCGCGCTTTCACATTTTTACATGATCAACTTTTTGTTACATTATATTATGGTTATTTAGGTATTATATTTTTATCGTTTTTTATGAGATGTTTATTAAGAATAGATACTGATGAAAAACTAATAATTTTATTTATAAAAAAAAATACAGATACGATACAAAAATGACACAGATAAATTACAAATATATATGATACAAATAAAAATCAAATAATCCGAACAAACCCAATACAACAATAATAAAAAGATTGAGCTTTGCCTAGTCACATATTAATTATACTTTTATATATGTATGTATATTTATATCATTTCCATCACAATAATTTACCTTTAATAAGTTATACAAATGCATGGGTAAATATATAATTTGTATTAGGATGTGAAAATCCTATTATTAGTACATGTTTCTTATTATTTGTAAAAGTCTAATCTTTTGATATCGTTTTATATTATCAATGTTTGATTATAAACTGTATGAATATACAGATGTATGAAGGTATGAAAAAATAATTGTCATATCGTAACAAGTATTTCATTTGCACAAAATTGATATTTTCATGAATATTTAAAGGGAACCTTGAAGGCCAATATATATATTTATATATATAACGTGACTGCTTTTTTAATAATAGACTTGCTTTTTCTTTTTCGTTTTTCTAGGAGGCAGTGCCAGACCGCAGCTGAAGTTTGTTGCGCGATTAGCGGAAGATAGTTGAAGCTTTTCAATGGAATACTCTTTTTTTTATTTTTTTTTCCTCTGTGTGGGTAACGAGACTTCAATAGAAACAAAGTGGAAAGGGAAAAAGTAAAATGAGAGGAGGAGAGAGAATAAACAAAAGAAAAGCATCCGAAGCCCTACTGACTTTTGCTTTCACTCCTCATTTCACGGTTTGATTTGAAGACATCAATTGATTAGTATGTATTACCATCTAACATTTCCCATTTTCAAATGCAAAGGAAACGCAGGACACACGACAAGAGGGCTTCTCAGACATTATGATAGGTCTTTTTAATATATATTATTATATATATATATTTTAATATGGACCTCATTACTTTCAAGAATGAAAAGGATGGAAAGTAGAAAAATTATTCCTCAATAATAGTTATCATCCGTAATATCCTGCTACGTTGTAATTTATTTGGGATAATGTTGCATTTAAGACTAGCATTGGTTGATTTTTTAATTAATTAATCAAACTTTAAGATTACTAATTTCAATTTTGATTCAAAGGTAGTACTACCATGTGTAAACTTAGTCGAAAATCGTCTATCCAATTGGCTATGTTTTGACCAACTATAGACTACCGTGTTCCCAAAATAATTAATTTTAGGGTTTATTTAGATTGTCTAATTTTTATACGTATCTGATCTATATCGGTATCTTCTCTATATCCGATCTATTTAATTTGTTTATGAGTAAAAATGTCTATTTTTCATCTCTATCTGTTTGTTGATATATATCTATTTGAAAATGATAAAAATAAGATGTCGAAATGATCTATTTAATTTAGTGAAGATATTGTAATATATAGATAAATCATTTATTAAGAAGAGTAAAAGTGTCATTCGATATATTATAAGAGGGTTTTATAGTCCATCCTAATATAAAGTTATTTATTTTGTCAAATGACAGAGATATAGTCAAAGATGGAATTTCACAACTATAAGTCGGCTAGTAGGCTACCGGCCTAAAATGCTACATCGCCGGTGTATATATGTGGCTCCACTAGTGTAGAAGCCAGCTTTGAAATTGAAAAATTATGTTCGAGTGGAGTAGGCTGCCAGCTTTGGTATATACGCCACTGGCGTATATACCGACCTACATGTAAAAAAAATTGATCCGAAAGCAAATGGTCGCCAGCTTTGGCATTTATCGCCAGCCTTTGATCAATGCCACCAACATTTGTTCAACGCTGCCAACTTTTCCTGTTTGGGAGATGATAAGTTTTCACGAATTTGTCTATAACCTAGCCTTGTGTTTCTTCTCTAAGAGCATTCCTAAACTTAGAACACCTCTCTGTGCATGATCCTAGCATCAAAGGAGATTGAGAAATCAAGATCAAGATGAGTGAATCTCCTTTTTTTTAGGATCTAAAGGAAATTATCAATTTCTTAGGAATTATGTTGATTTTGAAGGAGAAATTGAAGAAAAACCCTACATTGCTTGGAGGTTTGGATTTTTGTGATTAAGAAGGATTAAGAATCAAAATATAGGTAAGGTTGAATGTTCTTAAACCTTATGATTATATAGAAATGATTTCTATTGAATTTGGTTTGTTTGTATTGAATGGAATTCTAAGGTTTAGAAGGATTGTTGAGGAAATCTGTTCTTTTAGAGATATTTTGTGTCTTAGTCAAGGAGAAAGGTGTGAAATTATAATTCTATTGAGATTAGGGTTTTAGGTGGTGTTTAAATTAGAAGATATGTATTGAAGTCATTTATGTTTATGTGATCAGGGTTTTGGTAAATTAGAGTTCTGTTCCTAGAAATTTATTTAGGTACGATCTTACCTTACTTGTTATATGTGCTTGTAGGCTTATCATTGATAAATTGACCTAATAATTTGGTTTCTAATTAAATTTGCTTGTTGCTTGTGTTTGACTACTGTTAGTAAAGACCAGGCAAACTATGATACTAATGCTGGCACTCTGATGATCTACGTGTGTCATTTTCCCTAGTGAAGTTTCACACAGAAATTATTCATATATTTTAGAAGTTGTGCAATGATAGCATCGGGTATGTGGGGAGTACCCAACACCAAAATATGTATATGTTACCTATTTTCAATACCGCATGTTTTATTGAAGTCATGAGTTAATTCAAATTTAGGACTAGACTGTAGATGGTTCTAAACTTTACCGTTTGTTGTCTATTAAAATATAATGATGTGTTTGATGCATTAGAATAGGTTGTATGTGATTATGTATGATGTGTGCTCATTGTTTGTGTTTGTGGTTTGGCGTACTGGGCTATTTTTGCTCATTCTTTTATCTTTTTTAGGAACAGATGAAGATCAGGTATTATATGATATATCTCAATATGATGTTTTTGTGGACTACGGGGAGGACGATAGTGGATCTGACCTCTCTACTGATGTTTAGAGATGTTGGTTTGGAAATAAACAAGTATGGAAGATTTTATAGAACTTTATGTTACTAAAATTTGAAATTAATTTTATGAGACTTTGAATTTTAATGTTTTAAGCCTGAATTATGTTGGCTTTGGTTTATGCTAACTATGTTGTTGGAAGATTTTATATGATGTTTAAAAATAGGTAACCATTTATATATGAGTATTGGAGAAATATTTTCGATATTTGTGGATTAGTGTTTCATAGTCTTAACGTGTCCATCTATGTTAAGGACTCGTGGTAGGTTATAATGCCATCAAGTTATGGTGTTACAGATATTTTATTTAGTATACAAGTATAATAGTAGAAACATTATCTTATAAGACATAGTTAATGTAAGTGACAATTGGTAAGTGCTCGAAGACCCTTAGTGGTTAGATTATTTTGAGTTTTATTGTATTTTTTATGAATATTTCGAAGAAAATGGTACTCATTCGATTGATATATCAATTCAGGCTTTTAAGCTGATATCTTAACTCATGATAGGAATTTAGATACACAAGAGCGATTTTAGTGAAGATTTATTGAAGTTTGAAAAAGTAGAGAATACACAAGTTTTAATATAACTTGTATTAAGAAGTTGTGTTGTGAATAGAATTGGATTTTCCAAAGTATACAAGTGTGTACACGACCTGGGTTGAAGGTGTATTCAATGGATTTGTAGCTTCTATGTTGAACATGAGTCTCAAACACACCTTATGGTCAGGGATAAGTTGAAGATAGTTTTTAAGAAAAAAATCTTTGATAAGCAAGAGTACACGGGTTTCTATATGGTTGTGTAGGCCCTGTGTTGAAATTGTTTTTACAACTATTATAAATGCTGTCTCCAGTTGTTGATATTAGACCTAGAATTCTCCTTAGCTGACTTTGATAGAAAAAAAGAGTGCTTTCCAGGCAAGAATTCAGGGGTTCACTGAAGATTACAAGATTCAAGTTTAAAGGGGTTTTTTTTATCATGAATTCTTTTTATTATTCTTGTATTTTGTGTTTTTATTGCTAGATTTATGGAATAGTAGAGTTTTTATCTAGACTTTGAAAAACCCTAGCCCTAAAATGTAACTGGGATTGTTCTTTTTTAATGATGATTTAGTTTCTTGAATTCATTTGTATGTCCGTTCATTACTATTATTGAATGAGTATATAGAAGTATTGATTCATGTCTGATTTCATGTAAGTAGATCGAGAAATCACTTATCTGAATAGATATGCATATGTGAAGGGATTTATATGCAATTCAAAAGATAGAAAAACATAGATTATCTGTATTAAGCTAATCCAAGTAGTGAATTTATACTTTCTAATGCAACTTTAGGGGTTTTAATTAAGAAGAAATGCCAATCGACTTAAAATTAGGAATTAACAAAAATCGAGAAGGATGTTAATTTAATCGAGGATTCTGCAATTCGAGAACTAATTTATCAATTGATCTTGATTTGGTGAAAGTTATATGTTAAGATTAGTGGTGATTTAAAGTTGGATTAGTCTTGTAGTATAATATTATTTGAAAAGTGCTCTTGATATAGTTATGTTGTTTCCTGGTATTTAGTAATGGTTAATTAATTGCTTAATTTCATTAAAATTGGTAGATTAGATAATAAAGATAAAGCAATTACTAGTAATTAAAAGATTCTTGTGGGAATGATACATGTGCTTTATTGCTAGATTATTGTTTTGATAGGTATACTTGCCTAATTGATCTTAGGTTAAGATTAAGGATAGGAAATTTAAATGTGTGAAACGATTATATCAGCACTTTATAATTATAGAGGGAAAAAAATTATACTTTGAATGGAATATCTTCATTAAAATAATTGTTTAGGGAACGCAACAATCCATAATTGGTCAAAAAAATCAATTGGACATACAACTCAATACATAGTTAATAGAATTTGTATGAATGACCATGGTGGTGTGCCCCTTTAACAGTGAGGTGGTAGGATAGATTCAACTAGTGGTAACAACAATGATAGTGGGGATTATGTTAGTGATGATGGTGATGGGTAGGAGGTGCAATAGTAATAATAAATAAATGATACAATAGTGATATCATAGTGGTGTAACAATGTAGGGATAGTAATGTGTGCTAGTGTTTGCAATGGTGGTCAAGGTTGTTTGGTTGGTGGCAATGAAATAGCAATGGGTATAATACTTTAGCATAACAACCTGAAAGTGGTGCTATAGAGGTGGTGACAATAATAGTGATGCTAGTGGTAACGGTGCAAAGGGATGTAATATTGGTGCTAAACATTGGTAATAACATCGATAGGGGTAATGGTGTAGTAATGATTGTGGTGTCCATGAAAGACAATAGTATTGAAAATATAAAATTAGTGGTAGTGTTACAAATGCAGTTGTCACACCTCAAAAAGGAGTCTAGTAAAATTAATCTAAAGCTATCATACCACGTGTGCACCCATAATATGACAGCCGTCTTGTAAGTCAAGTGTACAAGACTCTATTTATTTATCAATGTCTTTCATATAAGTGATATATTATATTACTGGATATCAACTATGGAATCCGATTGTCCACTTTCTACCAAGATCGTAGAGAATCGGTATCCCTTACCATATAGTGAAAATGTGTTTCAAACTTACGACTTACAAATTTTAAATTATTATAAAAATTATTTAATTTACATTCTAAGTTTACCATATTCTATATTTCTATCTTCAATAGAGTTTGTTCGAGAAGCTCTCTTCACACATTCCTATCCCAATCCCAGCTAGTAATAATCCTGCACAAAAACTGTTGGGGGTGAGCGAATCACAGGCTCAGTGAGATAACCTGATCATACCATACATCAAACAATAATAAACAAGTTTAATTATCAAACATATGCCATGCAACAATCAATCACATATGCAATATAAGTTTGGAAATCTAGAATTCAAACAGGATTTAGATTTACGCCCTCTCATCGGGGTTGGAAGGAAGCCATTACGAGCGATGTACCATGCCCAGGAGAATCAAAGAACCAAGGAAGAATGGGTACCATAAATTCTCTCAAATTTTTTAAAACATTTCACACTCTTATTCATTGGAAACACAACACAAAAACACCATTAAATATTAGCCATTTCATGTCGATACCACGAGCAGTGTTCCTTCTATACCACTTAGTTCTCGTGGAACAGAACAGAACAAAGGTGCTCCTGGAAGAACTAGAAAATGTCATCTAGAAAAACCAGGCGTGTCACCACAGAACTAAAATGCTAACACGAGCGGAGTCATCCTCCTTTTTAAAATGTAAAAAGTATATATAATGCAATGCATGTCCACTTTCATTAATGTACCAGTAGTTTTTAGTCAAGTTTAAAGTGATCATACAATTTACAAACAATATCGACATACTTCATACAATAATTATCAGAGTAGAGTTATTACTTATATTATGATAATTTGCATTCAATCATACACCAATCATCATGCATTATACCCAATCCCACGAACATATCAGTTGAATATATATTATTCAGATGCAATTATACCATAAGCATAAATAATGTGATAAAATCAAAGTTATTCACCTATGATCCTTGCTAAACTATCGGAATATGCTACTGAAAATTCGAGAATTGATCTATTTTTCCTATGAAAACGAAATAACAGATATTTATTATTTAACCAATCTATTTTTTTTATTAATTCCGAAAATAAGATATTTGAAACAATATATTCACCATATTAATTATGATATAACTTATACTATAATTTACACTAATTCTAATTTAGACGTATTTTAGAAATTATGTACTCCTTTCTTTTTATGGTTTTACCTAGTATATTAATCTAAGCCTAGTTGATTGAAAATATTCACCTAATTCAATTACTAAATCCACTTTAATTAGATTAATCAACCTAACATGATTTCACTTAGTAGAATAATTCATTTAAGATATATTAGCTTTATTTATATTATTTACAATTTATTGTCATTTATTAAGACAAAATATTTATTGATATAATATGAATAACGCAACTAAACTTCTATGATCGTCTAATTGTCCTATCTGGATATTTAATTTTATTTCTATTACCTGTATTGGTCCTTTTTATGTTTTTATGGTAACGAATATTTACTATTTATTATTTATTTTTATTTTGTTTGTCTTGATCTTAGAATATTTATATTTTATTTTTATCGGATAATAACGGTGTTCATACTTAGTAAATTAGTAATTTATTACGATTTGTTATTATCATTTTATATCATTCCTTAGCTTGACCAATTATAGCAATAAACATCTATTTCTAATTATTTATTTTTATTTTTTTCTCTTGATCTTATTTGATATTAAATATTTCTCTTGAGTAGTCATAGAATTCATTCTCAATAAACTGATATTTCATTATTACTGTTATTATCAATTTTAGATTGTTCTTTAATTTATAGTAACTAATATTTATTTTCTATCATTTAATCTTATCGTGTTCTTCTCATTCTACTTTATGTATTTATTTTGGTATTTTTGGAAATCACATTATTCATAATTTTAACTTATTAAATTTTTCATTCTTATTTATCTATCCTAGATAATTGTTTAGAATATTTATAATTCATTTTTATTTGTACAATATATTAATATTAGTAATAATATTGTAAGTGATATTTTTAATAATTTTAGAAGTTGTTAAATTACACTTATTGCATTTTATCATTCCTTTTTTTAGTATTGTATTTATTTCTTATTTATATATTATTCTTCTTCATTGCATATATATATACATATGTCTATTTAAACATATAATATATATATACTGATTCGGATGAACAAGCTTGATCTGGGAAATTTTGCATATACACTAGCAACAAATGCCGCCAGCATTTATTCTTAGATGCCGGCATTCGTGTAAATTTTTACACGATTTAAACACATGCGTATGCTAGCTCAAAGGCTGCCAGTGTTAATAAACACCGTCGGCGTTGTGGGTACACCGCCGGCTTTGAATTCCAAAGACCGGCATTTGTATAAAAATTTCGTGTTTTAAAATTGACATAGCCTCTGTTCCAAATTACGCCACTTCTGCACCATCGGCCTATCCTTGTAAGCCACCAGCGTTTGGGATATAAGCTACCAGCGTAGGGACGACGTTGGCACTGTTCATCGTCTTCCTCATTTTTTCTCTGTTACGAACTTACTTTTCTTAATTCATTTATATATTATACTTGTGTTTAAACTCTTTCTATGTATTTTTCATACTTTACATGTATCATACGTGATATATCAATACATATAATACCTTAGGATCATCATACTCTATTATATCCTAGCTTCTACATAACATAATACCTATATGGAGTTCTAGGATGAGATATTACCTTGTTTGGGTTGTTATAATGTTGGTAAATCCTTCTCCAAGCTTGACATGAATCCTAAGTTAGCTACGACATAGTTTAAGCTAGAGTTTAATATATAAACTCACTCAAAAACGAATTTAAACTTACCTTCTTTTTGCTCTTCTTAAGCTTGTGGTTGCGTTCTTTGTTGAATTTTGTTAATGGCTATATTTGTGTTGTTGCTTTGAACTTAGTTTAGGTATCTTTTGTGCTTGAAATATGATTGTGTTTAGATGTATTTTGTGTGTGTTTTGAGCTATTGTTGTTGTATTTTTGAATGCTTTGTTTATTTTTCTCATTAAATGTCTTATATGCAAATATTTATATATAGGAGAAGAAAGGGGCAGCAACTTGGCCGAAATGGACAATTCCTCCATCGAAATTTCAGCTCCAATTTGCATGTTTCTTCATACATTTAATATGCTTGGCTGATTTGGGAGCTCTTTATTGGTTTGTTCCTTATGTTCTTTGACATTTTGGTGCTTGATTGACTATTTGCATAACGATTTCGGCTGTGCACAATTTGAGGAGCTTCCAGCCACAATTATGTTTCAATCTGCAGCAAATTTGAGAGAAAAGAAAAATGTAAGTGAGATAGGATATATAGAGATACAAAATCAAAGAGAATATGATGAATATATAACTAACAACCGTGTAAGGAGTGGGGAAAAATGTGAACTTGTAAAAAAAATTAATTTTATGGGTCCAAGTGATACGTATGATAAATATTGATTTGGTAATACTTTTAGATGAAAATTTCCATATTATCGATATTAAATATTCTAAACACTATGGTATATATAGAATTTCTATTAAAGATATGTGTATGTGTTAATTTTTTGACTTTTGTTACGTATAGTAGCAGTTCAAAGTGAAAAGGAAAAGAGAACGTGAAATGAAATAAAAAAATATAAGAAAGTTAGGATGAATGAAAATACAAAAATAAAAAGAAAATGATAAATTTATAATAACAACTATGTAAGGAGTGAGCAAAAATATGAACTGGTGCAAAAAGTTAATTTTGTAGATCTAAATGATACGTATGATAAATACTTATTCGAATATTTTTGGATAAAAATTTACTATTAATGATATTAAATATTCTGAATGCTATAGTATATATAGAATCTTTAGTTTAAGGCTTTTACTTTTCAGCTTTTAAACCTGCTATCGTAAGTTATATTTTATCTGTTTAAAAGTTTTGTTTGGTGGTATTTTGATAAATTAATAATTATATTGCGCTTAATTCGATTTTATTATAAATTTATAAGTTTGAAATTATATATGAATTCATTTCTATTTATAAATTTATTCTAGAGTTCTTATTAGATTAGAAATTTAATTTTTATTCTATATTTGTTACTTTGTTCTTTTTACTAGTTATAAGTTACTAGATTATATCATAGTTTCAGTTTATATAGATTCAAAATTATTTAACTTAAAGGTATTGACATGTTTCGAATATTAAAACTTAGGTTTTTAAATATTAAATAGTTTTCTTTGTTCTTTATTTAGAACATTATGAATTTGTAAAGTCTTAGTGATAAAATTCCTTATTCTAATTTGTTTATACTTAAAAATTTAAATCACAAAGATTTTGGAGTGATTTCTGATATTTTTATTATAGTTTTTTTTATGATTTTATATTTTATTTATAATATTTATTATAATCGGGTTATGTAAAATTAAAGGGATTACAGCAGTAGTGACGATAACGGTATAGTGATGATGCAAGTAATAGTAATGGCTAAGGTTATGGTGATAATGACAATAGTAGGAGCAATGGTGCTGATGCTGCAATGGTAGTATAATTTTGGTAACGATAAAACTATTATAATTATAAGATATTTCTTGTGTAAAGGGAATAATTAATACTCCATGAACAAAAGTGGTTGTAGATAAGGGTATTCGACTACAGTAGTTCCATTCATGTAACGTAGGTCTCACACTGCACATGGTTTAAAAGAAATAATAATAATGACACATAGAGATCACCAATGAAGAGGAGACATGGAGGAAGAGTATGCAATCTGAGGGAGCTCAATGGGTAAAGAAGTCATATGGCATAAATTATATGGTTCTTCAAAAGAGGCAAAATGTTCTTTGTTTTGAATTTTGTTTGATCTCTTGAGATTACAATATAACAATAAGATGACATTTCTTTGAACTTATAAATTGTGTCAAATGAAGAAGAACTTTTAGTATTTGCAGAGCTTAATCATTGACATCATTAACTGGATCATGTAAACTATCAATAGTCAAGTTGAAGTAAATCCTATTATTAATGGATTCTTTCATAAGCTTCTCTTAGGTTTAAAGTATGGAGAACTCTTTAAGTATATGAGTTTTTCGAGGCAGGTTGAGAGCATATAATTCCAAGCTATCATCCTAAATTCCACTCAAGTATTTCAAGTATGAAATAGAGT